>JAHSVC010000021.1:0-448199 GCA_021397845.1 Areca catechu | reverse complement strand
GGATTGGATGTACTCTACCCATTTGGCATGCCTAGGGTTTAGTTTCTTTGGGAACTCAAAAACCTAAGGGCTTCATGGTCTGAAAATAAAACAAATTCTTGCGGTAGGAGATAATGCCTCCAATACCTTAATGCTTGCACTACCGCATAAAGCTCCCGATCATATGTGGAGTTTTTTTCCTGGCTTCATTCAATTTCTCACTAAAGAATGCTACGGATGGTTCTCTTGACTCAGAACTCCACCAATACCTACTCCCGAAGCATCGCATGCTACTTCAAAGACCTTAGAAAAATCGGGTAGTCTTAAGATTGGTGCTTGGGTCATCTTATCTTTGATGTGAAGGAAGGCTTATCAGCTGACTTCGTCCATTCAAAGTAGGCCCTTCCTAATACAATCCGTGATAGGAGCAACTATGGTGCTAAACCCTCTAATAAATCTTCGATAAAACGTAGCGAGGCCATGAAAACTTCTTACTTCATGAATATTATTAGGTGTTGGCCACTCTACATTGCCTTAACCTTCTCAGGGTCAGCGGATACTCCTTCAGGGTCACAACAAATCCTAGGAAGATAACTCTAGTAGTCATGAAAGCACATTTCTTTAGATTGGCATAGAGGTTATCTTTCCTAAGTGCTAAACATACCTGCCTCAGATGTTGTTGATGATCTTCTCTAGTCCTACTATAGATAAGTATGTCGTCAAAGTAAACGACAACAAATTTTCCAATAAAGGCTCGTAGGACTTGGTTCATGATTCGCATAAAAGTGCTAGGGGCGTTTGATAACCCAAAAGGCATGACTACCCATTCAAATAACCGTCCTTAGTTTTAAAGGCAGTCTTCCATTCATCCCCTGGTCTGATCCTAACTTGGTGATAGCCGCTCTTCAGGTCAATCTTAGAAAATATAGTTGCACCGGCCATCATATCTAACATATCATCCAAGCGGGGGATGGGAAACCTATACTTCACCGTGATTTTATTTATGGCACGACTATCAACACACATTCTCCATGTGCCATCTTTCTTAGGGGTAAGTAAGGTGGGACTGCGCATGGACTCAAACTCTCCCTAATGAATCCTTTCTTTAGGAGTTCTCCTACTTGACGTTGTAATTCTTGGTGCTCGGTAGGGTTCATTCTATAATGGGAAGGTTCGGTAGGGTTGCTCCGGGGACTAAGTCTATCGCATGTTGTATATCCCTAAGAGGTGGGAGTTGGTCGGGCAAGTCATCGGGGAACACGTCTTTGAACTCCTCTAGCACTTGACTGACTTCTTGAGGTTGTTCTTTTGAAAGAGGTTCTTGATGATCCTTAATGGTTAAAATCCAAACAGGTGACCCATTGCTAATTTCTTTCTCCATTTCTCTAGCAGTGATCACGTTTATCCCCTTTTTCTTATCACTCAATTGGCTTGATCCTCTCTTAATGGGTTTCTTAGGTGGAGAAGAATGGATTACAATCTTCTTTCCATTATGAGTAAACGAGCATGAATTAGAACGACCATAGAGTGTTACGTCAAGATCGTACAACCATGGTCGGCCTAAAATTATGCTACTTACTCCCATTGGAAGTACATCACACCATACTTTCTCCAGGTAAGATTGGAACTGAATGGTTACTAGGCACCTAGACTTAATGGAAATCGTGGTTGAGTCTATCCAGGATACCTTATAGGATTAGGATGGGGTACGGTGGGCAATCCTAGGTTTTTAACTGTGTTGGTGGATATGGCATTGACACAGCTACCGCTATCTAAAATGACTTTGCATACTTTCTCACCTATCTTAATGAATGTCTGTAGGATACTAGTCCTACGCCAATCTTCTTGGGTTTTAGCTTGGGTGAGAATACACCTAACACTCCTAACAGATCTTGATCTACCAGGACTTCCTCATCCTCATACTCTTCAGCCAAGTTCTCATCTGCCTGGTATACTTCCTCCTCAAATTCACCTTGGGATTCTACGGCTTCCTCTTCTACTTCGCCTATGTGTAGGGCTCTATTAGGACAGTTGCTAGAATAGTGACCCACTTTGTTACACTTGAAACATGCTTTGGAGTTCTTTGGGTCTCAGGTGTTTTTCCCTTGTCATCTCTACGGGTCACAGGCACATTAGGATTGGGTCGGTTGAATCTAGGCTGATTGGATCCTGACTGCTGATAAGGTGCACTAGTCCTAGGGGCTTCGGCCTACGACTAGACTGGACCTCTATGGATCTCTCAGCATCCCTAGCTATTTGATAGGCAATTCTAGGTCATGTACCTCTCGCATGAACAATTCTCTTTGAATTTCTTCCCTCAGTCGGCTCTAAATCTAGACAAGGTCCCGACTCAGATTCATCAACATTGCACCTCATAACGAGTTCGTCAAACTTCGCTATGTACTCTGCGACACTCCTATTTCCTTGAGTAGGTCTTTGTCATTGATCTAGGAGTCTTTGGTGGTAGGACATAGGAAGGTATTTCTCCCTAAGCCTAAGTTTCATAGCTCGCCAGGTCACTATGGGCACATCACCTCTCTGTCTAGTGAGTCTCTCAATGTTTCCCCAATATAACCTAGCTTGGCGCACAAGTTTAAGCTTTGCAAACTACACTTGCGCTCTTCACTCATCTCAACCAGTCAAAATACTGGTCCATCTCACCTCCCATCAATGTAGATCTTTGGATCTAAATTCCATCAAAGGTGGGAGCTTCTAGCCTAATGTTCTTCATGGTCGGTCATCTTGATCAAAGTGATTGGGGTGGGTCTCCTGACATTGGGTTCATAGTTAGGCTCATGATGGAATCTCCTTGGGTTGGGCTCGATGGTTTGACCAGGGTGGGGTCCTCTAGGAATTGGATCATAAAACTGATCTTGGGAGCTCTCCTAGGGTTTGTTTCGTAGAGAGGGTTTTGATATGGAATCCTTCTAGGGTTCAATGGGGTCTCGAGTTCAGGTGCAAGACTTGGCTCAGGCTCAGTCTGGGCTTCATGATTGCTTTCTGGGGTTCTAGCCTCTAACTGACCAAAACTAGTAGTTATGTGGGCTAACTGCTCATTCATGTCTTGGTTGGTTTGTGCCACATTCTGATTTGTTTGGGCCAATTGCTAGTTAGTAAACTCTTAGTCAGTTGGGCCAACTTGATCATTTAGGCCTTTGATCAATTCCCTAGTTTTGGTCCATGGCTACACTGGACTGGGCTTGGATTGGTGAATACGGTGTTCTGCTCTAGTTGTCATGCATGCAAATGGACTCAAGTTCGAGCTAAGGTTTCCTAGACCTAGAGCATAAATTAGAGTCTAATTAAGTGAAACCAACTAGCTAGTAGTACTTATGGGACTTAGCCAGGTAGGTGGAGGGGAGTGTAGGTCCCTGATTGCCAACCTTAGACACCAATCTGAGATTGGCCAGGTAGGCGGACCAACATTACAAGCCCTGATGCACCAATCCTAGACACCAAGCCAGTAAGCACACACCAATTAGCTGACAACAGTTAACTTGACCCTAACCTGAACCCAACTTGTTGGTGTCCCTAACCCACTAGGGCAATTAACGTTCTACTCAATTTTTAATAAGGGCTGGGATCGATATGCTGGTTGGTGATTTTTGGGCTAGGGACAGGTGATGAAACCCTGACCCTATGTCAAATTGATGCCCTTAATTTGATTTCTCATGAGAGAATGAAATGCAAAGGTGCTGCAGAAGTATGTTGCAAATTGAAAGTGGTGTGGAAAACGTGATGAAAAAAATTCCAAAATTCTGAAAAATTCACAAAGGATTCTAACTTATATGTTTCAATGTAGATGAAAGGAATTTTAAAACTAAATCTATACTAATCTAAGCAGATCCTACAAATGAAGATAAATAAAAAGGACAGAACATAACCCTAATGACAGTGTCGAGCTGCAGAAATTTTTTATTTTCTTTATAATTTTTTTCTGATGATGAAATTTAATATGGTGATAACTGACTTAAAAAGAACAAGAAAAAAAATATTTCAATAAAACATTAGTGACTTGCCTTTGAAGTTGCAGGCGGTTTACAGTCAGCCTACAGAAAATACCAGCAGCAGAAAAACAGAACGTGACAATGCAAAATTCACAAATGCAATCTAAAAGTCTTTGGCTTTCTTTTTCACGGGTCAATCCACAATGGCACCCTGACATGCCTAGAAGATCCCCGTGGAATGGAGAGAGGGTTGTTTAAACCCTACTTTCTCTAAGACCGGACGGCCCTGGTAACGCCCCCGATCCAAGTACTTCAAGACTTAATGCTATGCAATCAGGAACTTATTTACCATGCTCTGATACCAATTTGATGCGCACGCATATGATTAATGTTTGAATATGGGGTTTGTAGAGCAATGAAACCTAATTATACTTAGCATTGTACTCATCTTAATAAGATTTAGGATTATATGAAAAGGGACTATTACATGATTAGACACAATCCTAAACTAAGAGGAAGAAGATCTAGACAATAGGGGTTAATGATTGTGGACTTACCTTGATGAGCTTTCCAACCTTCTTTTGATTCATACCTTGAAACTACCAATGCTCAGAACTGAAGAACCTGGATAACAGAGATCAGAACCCTGGACTTGGGGCTTCAGCTTGTTGGTTCTTTGTCAAGGTGAACCCTGTTCACAACTCAAGGACTTCGAAGGACCCTGCAATGAAGATCAAAGTTAAGGTTGAAGGATGCAACATAAAGAAGGTGGTGCGGGCACCAGACTCAGAAGAAGACTTCAGAGCTCCATTTGGATCTCTGATTGACATTGCCCTAGAAATTAGGGTTTGTAATAAAGGTTGACCTGGTCAACCAGTTTATTTATTTTATTTATTTCTTGAGTCACCATTTAAATTTTGTTGAGTCATGTTGACTCGGTGCAAGTCCCAATGTGGTTTCAATTTGGTCCAAAATGGTGCCACATTTCTCTTCCAATCAACTCAAGTTTCAAGCAAGTGGAGGCCACACTCCAAGCCACACGCCCAGCCACACTCCGAGCACACGCAAGAGTCCAGGAGGTGCCATAGAGGAATCCCAGTGTCATGGTCCCCACATCCAAAGAAGAAAAAATCAAATTGGAGGCTAAATTAAAGGAGGCGCCCACACCTGCCTAATTTACCTAAGCAAAGAAGGAAAAAACTTCTCTTGGAGAAGAAATCAAAGAAGGACATCCACCTACTCCTAATTGAAGTTCAAATCAAAATCAAAGAGCTTAACTTGGAGTGGAAGAAAAGAAGAAATACCATAAGAAGAAGAGGACTCCAAATCCAAATCCAACTCCAAAGGAGGTGCCATAAAAGTTCCAAAACAATTCCTTTATGGCCGTCCCAATTTTTTTTTGGACTCTTGGTCGGCCAAGGGAGAGGATTTTCTACCTAATCTAGGGGTTGGAAGAGTTTAGTCCCACATGGGAATTTGTACAAGCAAGGAGAAATTTTAGGTCTATATAATAGACCTCTCTTTGTAACTTTAGAAAATCAATGAAGAAAATTATTTTTGCTATTCTCTTGTGTTGAGTGACCTAGGTTTCTCTTCTTCCGCACTATTCTAAGTGTTGAGCTCCGTGAGGGGGTAATCTGGGTTCCATTGGAGCCTTGAGGAGGTGAGAGATCTCCATCTTTATCCAAAACCCTAGGTTAGCCACTTGAAATTCCAAAACCCTAGCCACCTTTCATTATTTTCCATCCACCAAACCCTAGATCCATCCATCTCCCACGGCCTCTCTCTCTCTACAAGTCCAGGCCGTCCACCTTCATCCAGATCCAGTCCGGCTACTTCAGATCCAGAGCAAGTTCCAAGGAAAATCACATCAGCATCCAGGAGAATCCAGTTTTCAGCAATTTCGATCTTCAAGTTCATCAACCTGGTAAATCTTTTCCTTGACTCTCTGATTCCATCAATTGTTTTTCTCTCTTCCAGATCTTGAGTTCAGGAGAAGCCAACCCGCCAAAGGACCAGTATTGGAGGATCCATTACGAAGATATCCGACTCCGAGGATCCAACAATCTGCTCGGGAGAGTTCTTCCACCAAAATCTGTGAAGATCATTTCTGGTTATAAACCTTCCCTTCTCTTTATTTCTGTTTTGTGAAAGCTCGGAGTGAAACCCTAGGTCTGGGAGTTTCTCAACCCCAAGCGATCCGTTGCTTCTAAACTACTCTGATAATTTAGTTTCCTTAAAATTGTGCTTTCAATTATCATATTAGTATCTTTCAATGTTAGGTTAACTTTTCTTTGATTTGAAGCCAACTTCTACAACCTATAAAAACAACAAAAAAAAAAATTAGTTAATCTTAATTTACTTCCGCATCGCATCCTTTATTTGTTCTGCATCATTTTTGGTATCAGAGCCCAGTCTAGGGTTTCTGATTTGCTTGCTTGCTTTGATTGTTCTCTTTTTATTTGTCTGCTCGAAGTAGACTCCCCAGGACGTCCGGTCCTAGGAACTAAGCGAGGCGCAAGCCTCCTCCTCCCATTCCACGGGGTGTTCCTAGGGCGTGTAGGGGATCCATTGGATTATAACTTCGAAGCAGGGATTATAAACGGGGAAGACAATCTAGTTGCAGCCCGTAATTGCCCTGTTATCTGAATTATTTATCCCTACATAAAACTCCGAATTGCATGATTTTGCTTCGTTAAACCAACGTGGCTTTGAGTGTTGCCTCCACTTTCTTTGCACCTTGTTGATTGGAAGACAAATGGGCACCATTTTGGAGACCAAATTGAAACCACATTGGGACTGTGCACTGAGTCACCTGACTCAAACAAATTTAATGGTGACTCAGTAAATAAATAAAATAATAAACTTTTGACCAGGTCCACCTTTATTACAACCCTAATTCCTCGGGCATGTCAATCAGAGATCCAAATGGAGCTCTAAGTCTTCTTCTGAGTCTGGTGCCCGCACCATTCTCCCAGGGTGGGAGGAACTCTACCCTGTCGAGTAAGCTCAAGTTGGCTCTGGTATCTCTCCAAGAGTTCTGGGTCCAATCTTGTAATTCTTCTCGGGAGATCCAAGAGTCATCAGAATCTGGCCTTCCTTGCTAGCGGACCAGTACCTTTGGTATCCTCGATTACGATAGAGATAACCTGATCATCCAGGATCTTTTCAATTGCTCTTTCTTCCTCACAGGCCAGTTTGTTGGTGGACACACAGGGTCGGGATCACTCTCAATGATAGGTTTAGGCTCAAAAGGCTCACTAGGAATCACAGCTGCTCCTCCCTGTATTCTACTAAGTCTGTAATGTTGAAAGTAGAGCTAATGCCTAGTTCTGGAGGCAACTCGAGCACATAGGCATTGGATCCTACTCTCTTTAACCACTCTAAATGGTCCGCTCCCCTAGCATGTAACTTTCTAACGGTTCCAGGAGGAAACCGTTCAGCCTTAACCTAATCATCACATAGTCTCCCTCAACAAAAGATTTGACTCGCCTTTGAGTATCAGCCAACTTCTTATAAGTTTCATTACTTAAATTTATTTTGGCATGAATTTCTTTATGCAAGTCTTTTACATGCTGTGCAAAATTCTCAGCAGACTCGGAGACTCGAGTGTGGACAGGTAAAGGACTAGGTCAAGAGGTGTGTGAGGTTTGTACCCATGTACAATTTCAAATGGACTCTTACCCGTAGACCTATTGACCGAGTCATTGTACGCAAATTCTGCCCTTGGTAGGTATAAATCCCAATTTCTGGTGTTTTCACCAACAAGACATCTCAGCAGATTTCCTAGGCTACGGTTCACTACTTCAGTTTGGCCATCAGTTTGGGGATGATAGGCAGTTGAAAACTTAAGTTTTGTCCCTAACTTATGCCAAAGGGTCTTCCAAAAGTAACTGGTGAACCGGACATCCCTATCTGAAACGATTGTCTTAGGTAGGCCATGGAGTCTAACTATCTCATTGAAGAAAAGTGTGGCTACCTTAGACGCATCAAAGGTTTGGGAACAAGGCAGGAAGTGGGCCATTTAGAGAATCGGTCGACTACGACACAGATAGAATCATGTCTCCTCTGGGTCTTAGGTAAACCTAACACAAAACCATACTCACATCTTGCCAAGGACGATCTGGACAGGGAGTGGGGTATAAAGGCCAGTGTTTTGTTTTCGCTGTTTGGCAACAGCGCAGGTTCGACATCTAGCTACAATATTAGCTACATCCCTTTTCAAGCTAGGCCAGAAAAAGTGGTCTTCAATAGCTAGAATGGTCTTGTCTTTTCCAAAATGGCCGGCTAAACCTCCAGCATGGATTTCCCAAATCAAAAATTCCCTAAGAGAAGTTCTAGGGATGCAAAGCCTATTTTTGAAGAACAAAAAACCATCTACAAGGGTATAATCCTTGTGATTACTAGATGGTCCTTGAACTAGATCCTGATACACAGTTGTGAAATCCGGACAAGACTCATATTCCTCTTTGATTTGCTCAAACCCTATGACCTCAGTTCTAACAGAAGTTAATAACAGATCGGCGACTAGGCATCAGCTACCTTATTCTCAACTCCAGCCTTATGTTTCAGGACAAATATAGGACTGGATATATTCTACCCACTTAGCATGCCTAGGGTTAAGCTTCTTTTGGGAGTTCAGAAATCTAAGAGCCTCATGGTCCGAAATAGTACAAATTCCTGCGGTAGCAAATAATGTCTCCAGTAACGCAAAGCTTGCACCACCGCATAAAATTCCTTATCATAGGTAGAATACCTAAGCTTAGCATCATTAAGTTTTTCACTAAAGAATGCTATGGGATGATTCTCTTGGCTTAGGACTCCACCTATTCCTACACCTGAAGCATCACAGGCAACCTCAAATACTTTAGAAAAATCGGGTAATCTCAGAATGGGTGCCTGGGTCATTTTATCCTTAAGATCTAGGAAGGCTTTATGGGCTGACTTAGTCCAATGAAATTCTCCCTTCCTAATACAATCAGTGATAGGAGCAGCTAAAGTACTAAACCCTTGATGAATCGCCTATAGAAGGTAGCCAAGCCGTGGAAACTTCTAACTTCATGCACATTGGTTGGCTCTGGCCAGTCTACTATGGACCTAATTTTCTCAGGATCGGCCGCCACGCCGTCAGGGGTTACTACAAAACCAAGAAAGATAACTCTACTAGTCATGAATTCACACTTCTTAAGATTACCGTAGAGTCTCTCATTCCTCAAAACTTGGCAGACTGCTCTAAGGTGGCTAGGTGATCTGCTGGGGTCTTACTATAGATCAGGATGTCATCAAAATAGACCACCACAAATTTTCCTATGAAAGCTCTAAGTACCTGGGTCATAATTCTCATGAAAGTACTAGGGGCATTGACAACCCAAAAGGCATAACAACCCATTCATAAAGACCATCCTTAGTTTTGAAAGCATTTTCCATTCATCCCCGGGTCTAATCCTAACCTGATGATAGCCGCTTTTGAGATCAATCTTAGAAAAAACCATTGCACCAGCCATCATATCAAGCATGTCATCTAGTCTAGGGATGGGAAACCTATATTTGATTGTAATTTTATTGATGGCACGACTGTCAACACACATCCTCCACGTGCCATCTTTCTTTGGGGTCAGTAAGGCTGGGACTGCACAAGGGCTAAGACTTTCTCTAATAAACCCCTTCCTCAATAATTCTCCAACCTGCTTTGCAGTTCTTCATGCTCAGATGGATTCATCCTGTAATGGGGCAAGTTGGGCAAAGTCGCTCCTGGGATTAGATCTATGGCATGCTGGATATCCCTAAGAGGTGGAAGGTGGTCTGGCAAATCCTCGGGAAAGACATCCTCAAATTCTTTTAACACAGGTTTAACTTCTTGAGGAGGCTCTGAGGGTTCCGAAGTTCTAAGTTCCTTAGCAGTCAACATCCAGATGGGTGAACCACTATGAATTTCTTGTTCTAGATCCTTAGCACTGATTAGGTTCACTCCAGTTTTCATCTCCTTAACCTTACCGGCTCCTTTAGTTACCTTGTCCTTAGGGGGAACTGAATGGATCGTAATCTTCTTCCCATTGAAACTAAAGACACAGGTATTGGATTTTCCTAAGAGGGTGGCATCATGATCATACAACCAAGGTCTTCCGAGAATTATACTGCTCACCCCCATGGGTAAACATCGCACCAATCTTTTCGTGATAAGATTGCATTTGGATTTGGACTTGACATCTAGACTGGATGGGTATGGAGGTAGAATCTACCCAAGAAACCTTATAGGGTTTGGATGGGGAACTGGGATTAAGCCTAACATCTTGACAGTGCTAGTAGAGATGGCATTTACACAGCTCCCACTATCTATGATGATCTTACATACCTTATCCCCTAATTTAAGAAAAGTCTGTAGGATGTTAGTCCTACGCCAATCCTCTTGAACTAGATTCTGGGATAGGATGCATCTTACAACTCCTAATTGGTCAGATTCATTGGGTTCCTCCTCTCCTTCTACTCCTCAACCAAATTCATTCCGGCCTCATAAACTTCTTCTTCAAATTCCTCACTGGGCTCGGAATTATCATTCTCTCCCTCTTCTATAAAGGATCTCCGTGGGCACTGGCTAGCAACATGACCTACCTTATGACACTTGAAACAGGCTATGGCAGTACACTGACTGGAAAGTGACCTGGTTTCTGACACTTAAAACAGGTGATATTTGAACTAGGGGTTCTCTGGGTGTCAGGTGCCTTACCTTTGTCCATGGGCCTAGGGTAGAAGTACCCTGAAAAGGTTTACTAGGGATAACTTGGCTAGGTCCATTCCTTGGGATTGGGGCACTAACCCTAGAAGGTATAGGTCCTCTCTGAAATTTCTCAGTGTTCAGTGCAATCTGGTAGGCTTGGTCTAGATCAGTAACCTCTCTCAGAAATAGTTCTCTCTTGATATCTTCCTCAGTCCAGCCCTAATCTAGACAAAGTGACTTCGTGGGCTTCACTCACATCACATCTCATTAGGTATTCATCAAAAGTAGCTATATAGTCTGAGACAGATCGGTTTCCTTGTTTCAGGTTTTGCCATTGGTCTAACAGGTTTTGCTGGTATGAAATGGGTAGGTATTTATCTCTCAGTTTTTCTTTCATACCCTGCCAAGTGGTTATGGCTCAACATTCCGTCTCCTAGTGGTTAGCTCAATGTTCCCCCAGTATAACCTAGCTTGACGCACTAATTTCATCTTGGCAAACTTGTATTTCCTCTCCTCAGACATAGCATACCACTCAAAGTATTGATCCATCTCACCCTCCCAATCAGAATACACCTTAGGGTTCAGACTACCATCAAAAGTGGGTGCATCTAATTTGATGTTCCTGATGAACCTATCATCTCTATCTTCAGGCTCTGGGTCAGGCCTCCTATGATTAGGTTCAGGATCTCTATATAAAGGCCTTCTAGGCTCCTGATGTGGGTGAGGTTGAGGCACATTAAAATCGGGGTCAGGAGTCCAATTCCGATGTCTAGGTTCTTCAAGTACTTGGACTCGGTCCCTAAGTTGGATAAGATCCTCATGAATTTGTGCGCTAAACTGGGCCACAGTGTTTGTCATATCCTGATTCATTTTAGCCATACTTTCAGTAAGAGTTCTGATCATGGCCTCTAAATCAGGTTGGGTTTGACCAGGTTGATATGGCACTCCGTTTCTGGTAGACATGATGATTCAAGCAAGCACACAAAATGAGACTAGACTAAATCGACTACTGGATCACTAGACCTAGAGTCCAAACTAGATGCCCAATCAGAGTGGCAAGCTAGCCTGTAGTAACTCAGGACTCAGCCAGGCAGGTGTAAGGGGAGTGTTAGGTCCCTGATTGCCAATCCTAGACACCAATCAGTGATTGGCCAGGTAGGCGGACCAGCACACAAGCCCTTCGGGAATGGATCCCTGAACCACCGTTCTAGACACTGAGTGCTAAGCACACACAGAATAACTTGGCAAACTGACTCAACACTAGCCTAGACCCGACCAATTGGTGTCCCTAGCCCACTAGGGCAAATTAGGTCTAACTGATTTTAAATTAGGTCTAGGTTCGAATGATTGGATGGTGGTTTTGGGCTAAGGAGAGGTAATCAACTCCTCCCCTTATCTTAGATGCTCAATTGCCCTTAAGTAAATTATGAGATGATCACTCCAAAAAGAATTGAATTGCAGAACACAAAAAACAGAGTTGTGTATTTTAATGCTCAGAATTTTTACCGAACCAATAAATCACAGAAAACTTATGGAAAATAGGTTCAATTATACTGGTTTCAAAGAAGCAAAAATCATGCAATTCTGAGTTTTTGTGCAGGGAGAAATAATTCAGACAACAGGGCAATTACGGCTGCAACTAGATTGTCTTCCCCGTTTATAATCCCTGCTACGAAGTTATAACCCAATGGATCCCCTACACACCCTAGGAACACCCCGTGGAATGGGAGGAGGAGGCTTGCGCCTCGCTTAGTTCCTAGGACCGGACGTCCTGGGAGTCTACTTCGAGCAGACAAAATAAAAAGAGAACAATCAAAAAAAACAAGCAAGCAAGCAATCAGAAACCCTAGACTGGGCTCTGATACCAAAAATGATGCAGAACAAATAAAGGGATGCGATGCGGAAGTAAATTAAGATTAACTAATTTTTTTTGTGTTTTTTTATGTTTGTAAGTTGGCTTCAAATCAAAGAAAAGTTAACCTAACATTGAAAGATACTAATATGATAATTGAAAGCACAATTTTAAGGAAACTAAATTATCAGAGTAGTTCAGAAGCAACGGATCGCTGGGGTTGAGAAACTCCCACCTAGGGTTTCGCTCCGAACTTTCAACAGAACAGAAATAAAGAGAAGAGATGGTTTATCTAACCAGACAATGATCTTCACAGATTTTGGTGGAAGAACTCTCCCGAGCAGATTGTTGGATCCTCGGATTCAGATATCTTCGTAATGGATCCTCCAATACTGGTCCTTTGGCGGGTTGGCTTCTCCTGAACTCAAGATCTGGAAGAGAAGAAAAACAATTGATGGAATCAGAGTCAAGGGAAAATTTACCAGGTTGATGAACTTGAAGATTGAAATTGCTGAAAACTGGATTCTCCTGGAAGCTGATGTGATTTTCCTTGGAACTTGCTCTGGATCTGAAGTAGCCGGACTGGATCTGGATGAAGGTGGATGGCCTGGACTTGTAGAGAGAGGCCGTGGGAGATGGATGGATCTAGGGTTTGATGGATTGAAAATAATGAGGGTGGCTAGGGTTTTGGAATTTCAAGTGGCTAACCTAGGGTTTTAGATAAAGATGGAGATCTCTCACCTCCTCAAGGCTCCAATGGAACCCGGATTACCCCCTCACGGAGCTCAACACTTAGAATAGTGCGGAAGAAGAGAAACCTAGGTCACTCAACACACAGAGAATAGCAAAAATAATTTTTCTTCATTGATTTTTCAAAGTTACAAAGAGAGGTCTATTATATAGACCTAAAATTTTCTCAAGCTTGTACAAATTCCCATGTGGGACTAAACTCCTCCAACCACTAGATTAGGTAGAAAATCTTCTCTCTTGGCCGACCAAGAGTTCAAAAAAAATTGGGACGGCCATAAAGGAATTTTTTTTGAATTTTTTTGGTGCCTCCTTTGGAGTTGGATTTGGATTTGGAGTCCTCTTCTTCTTATGGTATTTCTTCTTTTCTTCCACTCCAAGTTAAGCTCTTTGATTTTGATTTGAACTTCAATTAGGAGTAGGTTGGATGTCCTTCTTTGATTTTTCTCCAAGAGAAGTCTTCTTCCTTCTTTGCTTAGGTAAAATAGGCAGGTATGGGCGCCTCCTTTAAAGTAGCCTCCAATTTGATTTTTTCTTCTTTGGATGTGGGACCATGACACTGGGATGCCTCTGTGTGGCACTCCTGGACTCTGGCGTGTGCCGGAGTGTGGCTGGGCATGTGGCTTGGAGTGTGGCCTCCACTTGCTTGAACCTTGATTTGATTGGAAGACAAATGTGGCACCATTTTGGACCAAATTGAAACCACATTGGGACTTGCACTGAGTCAACATGACTCAACAAAATTAAATGGTGACTCAAGAAATAAATAAAAATAAATAAACTGGTTGACCAGTCAACCTTTTTTACAAACCCTAATTTCTCGGGCAATGTCAATCAGAGATACCAATGGAGCTCTGAAGTCTTCTTCTGAGTCTGGTGCCCGCACCACCATTCTTTAGAATGCGTCGTCAGTCTAGTTTAGTTTTTCTTGACCCTTTCTAGGCTTGACTCAGATTTTGATTTGATTGAGAGCACCAGGAATTGGATTTGTATTTTGTCCAGGGCTGAAATTGCATTCATGTTTCGATCAATAGGTCTATAGGCTAGAGTCCCTTTGAAATTGTTCATGGATACAAGCCTCGCACACCACTTGATCTGATTTCACTATTAGCCACCACACAAGTCTCTTGATGCACTTGCATAGTATGTAAAGGACTTGCATAAAGAAATTCATGCCAAAATAACTTTAAGTAATGAAACTTATAAGAAGTTGGCTGATTCTCAAAGGCGAGTCAAAACTTTTATTGAGGGAGACTATGTAATGATTAGGTTAAGGCCTGAACGGTTTCCTCCTGAACCATTAGAAAGTTACATGCTAGAGGAGCTGGACCTTTAGATGGTGAAGAGAGTAGGTCCAATGCCTATGTGCTCGAGTTACTTCAGAACTAGGCATTAGCTCCACTTTCCACATTACAGACCTAGTAGAGTATAGAGAGCCAGCTATGATTTCCAGTGCCCTTTTGAGCCTAATCCTGATCTTGAGAGTGAACCCAACCATGTGTGTCCACCAACAAACTGGCCTGTGAGGAAAGAGCAGATTGAAAAGATCCTGGATGATCAGGTTATCTCTACTCATAATCGAGGATACCAAAGATACCTGGTCCGTTAGCAAGGAAGGCCAAATTCTGATGACTCTTGGATCTCCCGAGAAGAATTACAAAATTGGACCCAGACCTCTTGGAGAGATATCAGAGCCAACTTGATCCATACTCGATAGGGTCGAGTTCCTCCACCCCGGAGAATTGGTGCGGGCACCAGACTCAGAAGAAGACTTCAGGGCTCCATCTGGATCTCTGATTGACCTTGCCGAAGAATTAGGGTTTTTGGTTTGTAATAAGGTTGACTTGATCATCTTAATTTTAGCTTGAGTCTGTATTTCCCTGCAATTTAATTTTGTTGAGTCATGTTGACTCAGTTGGTCTAGGACTTCTCCAGAGTGTCACATTTTCTCCCAAGCCAAGCAGTGGGCGCCACACTCCCAGCCACACTCCCAGCCCCACGCCTGAGTCCAGGGGGAGCCACATCTCCATCCAGTATGCTCTGGTCCCCACACCACAAGATAGCAGGTCCCTTCTCTCATGCGCCACTTGAGGAGAAATAATCTGGGATCCACAATTCAAGGGGGCGGCCCAAAACATTCCATAAGAGCCAAGCTATGTAAAGAAAGAAGCTCATCTTGGGGAGCACTTCAAGGGGGGGCGCCCAATCCATGCCTAAAAAGCCCAAAACAAAGATGGGAAGAACCAGACTTAGGGAGAAAGAAAAGGAGGTATCCAAAGAGTTTGAGCCATGGAAGGAAAGAAATTTTCTCTTGAAGAACAAGGCAAGGAGGCGCCACCTACTTTCCTTTTGGAGCCACCAATCAACACTTTAGGAACCTTTTGGCCGGCCATATGTGTGGGAATTGATCCTACAAACCTAATTTGAAGATTCACCCTATTAGTCCCACATGGGAAGATGTAAAACCCTACTCTCTTGTAAAGTCCTATATTAAACCCCTCTTGTAATTTTAAAATTATCTAATGAATGAATCCAATTTATGTGTGAACAAACTTTGTGTTTCTCTCTTCCGCACTTGTTTCCAGGTGTTGAGCTCCGTGAGGGAGTAAATCCGGGTTCCCCAGGAACCTGAGGAGGTGTGAGATCTCCAACCCCAAAAACCTAGGTTAGCCACTTCACTTCCAAACCCTAGCCGCCCATCATCCTCTTCTTTCCACCAAACCTAGCCTACCCCCACCTCTCACGGCCACTCTCTCCAAGTCAAGGCCAACCACCAGCATCCAGGTCCAGTCCGGATACTTCAAATCCAGAGCAATTCCCAGAGGAAGTCAGATCAGCCTTTAGGAGAATCTGGATTTCAGCAACATCAGCTTTCAAGTTCTTCTAACTGGTAATCCTTCCTTGAGTATCTGATTCCATAAATTGTTCTTCTTTCCCAGATCTTGAGTTCAGGAGAAGCCACTCTGCCAAAGGATCAGTATTGGAGGATCCATTGCAAAGATATCTGAATTCGGGGGATCCAACAATCTGCTCAAGAGAGTCCTTCCACCAAACTCCGTGAAGATCACTGTCTGGTCTGTAACCCTTCTCCTCTCTTTACTTCTGTCCTATTGAAAGTTCAGAGCGAAACCCTAGGTCTGGGAGTTTCTCAACCCCCAGCGATCCGTTACTTCTGAGTTACTCCGATAATCCACTCCTTTTAATTGCGCTTTCTGTCATTTCTTAGTTTCTTTCAATTTAGTTTAACTTTCCTTTGAGTCAAAGCCGACTTCTGAAAATATATAAAAAAAAAAGAATTAGTCTTAATTTACTTCCGCATCGCATCACCTCTATTATTCTGCATCACGATCCCGCATCAATTTCGGATGCCGCATGTGGATCCTTACGATGGGACCACCGACCCCCTGAACCACCTGGAGAGCTACCGGACTCTTATGAGGGTCCAGGGGGCCATCGATGCTCTCCTCTGCATCGCTTTTCCTGCTACTCTCCGGAAGGCAGCCCGAGTGTGGTTTATCCGTCTGGAGCCAGAGAGCATCACTTCCTTTGCCCAGCTAGGGCAGAAGTTCGTGGCTCACTTCGATTCTTATAGGAAGTTGCCACGGGAGGCAACAGCCTCTTCTCCATCCGGCAGCAGGACCGCGAGCCCCTATGGAACTACGTGGCCCGTTTGAAGGCCACCGGTTGGAGATCTACAATCTTGAAGAGCCAGTCGCCATGCTGGCACTAAAGCAAGGGCTCAGGATCTCCCGCCTGACCTACTCGCTGGATAAGAAGCCCCAAGACCTACTCCGAGCTCCTTCTCTGGGACCAAAAGTACATCCGCACCGAGGAGGCAGACCATACGAGGTGGGAGCTCGATGGAGGACCCTTGAAGAAGTCGGCCCCAAATGAAATGTCTGGGACCCGAAAGCCAGCACCTCAGGCTCAAGCTCTCGGAGCGACCGGCCAAGACTGAAAGGGACCCCCATCCTTGAGGGGAGCTACACCCCTCTCCTCGCCCCGAGGATAAAATTCCTTATGGAGATCGAGGGTGAGGATTATCTAAGGAGCCCGCCTCCATTGAAGCCTTTCGCTGGCCGTGACAAGATGAAGTACTACTGCCGCTTCCACCATGACCACGGCCACGACACTGAGGAATGCTACAACCTCAAGTGAGAGATTGAGGAACTCATCAAGAAAGGCTACCTCAGTGGTTCGTGGGGGGCAAACCTCAAGCGGAGTCCTAGGCGCTCGTCGCTCTCCGCCAACTCCACCATCGACAACCGCCCCACCGAGAAGCCGGTGGGCATGATCTCCTGGGGAGCGATGCCGCATCCAAGAAGGCCCGGGGGGCACAGGACTCTGAGAATGTACTTCCCTTTATGAGGGAGGGGGAAGACGGGGGGGAAAATGAAAATAATGATGCCGTGGTCGTCGAAATGATGATCGCGAAGCACCCTGTAAAGCACATCATGGTTCATAGTGGAAGCTCAACATATGTGCTTTTTATGATGCCTTCTCCAGAATGAATCTTTTCCCTGATCGGCTTAGGCCCGTGCACACACCCCTTGTCAGTTTCACGGATGATTCTATGAGAGTAGAAGAGAGAAATCACTATCCCGGTCACTGC
Organism: Areca catechu; assembly: GCA_021397845.1. Classification (NCBI taxonomy): domain Eukaryota; kingdom Viridiplantae; phylum Streptophyta; class Magnoliopsida; order Arecales; family Arecaceae; genus Areca; species Areca catechu. Next base: position 430,347 of record JAHSVC010000021.1, on the reverse strand, counting down.
CGGAACCCCACCTCGATAGAGCACCGTCATGATGACTTTCACGGTTATAAGGCTCCCTTCGCCTACAACGTGATATTGGGTCGACCCGGGCTCAACTTGCTTGACGCCGTCGTCTCCACCAAGAGGCTACTTGTATAATTTCCAACTCCCTACGGTGTCGGGAAGATGAGAGGAGTGCCTCAGCCAGTGCAGCATTGCTTCCAAACTCTCCCTGGGGCCAAGGTCTCTCAGGATGACCATAGCACGGATGACCTTGACCAAAGGGCCCAGACCCCAGAGGAGGCCCAATCGAGCGTCTACTTTCTTATCCGCTTGGAGACGATCCCGCAAAGACGGTGCAGATCGGAAACCAGCTACCTGAGGAGGAGAGGGCCCAATTGCTAGGGTTCCTGCGGGCGAACGCGGATGTGTTCGCATGGATGGTGGCAGACATGCCAGGTATTCTCCCTGACATCATTACTCATAAATTGAGTGTCGACCCAAAGCACAGCCAGTTCGGTAGAAGAAAAGGAGTTTTGCCCCGAAGAGATAGGCAGCCATCAAGGAAGAGGTAGATAAACTCCTTACTGCCGGTTTCATTCGAGAGATCCAGTATCCGAGTTGGCTGGCGAATGTGGTGATGGTCAAGAAGAATAATGGCAAATGGAGGATCTGTGTGGACTACACCGACCTCAATAAAGCTTGCTCAAAGGACAGCTTTCCTCTCCCGAAGATTGACCAGCTGGTGGATGCCACCTCGGGCCATCGGTTGCTCTCCTTCATGGATGTGTTCTCCGGGTACAATCAAATCTGCATGCATCCAGAGGATGAGGAGCACACTACCTTCCTCACCGACCAGGGGACATACTGCTATAAGATGATGCCCTTTGGTCTGAAGAATGCGGGGGCCACCTATCAGTGCCTGGTCAGCAAGGTCTTCAAGGACCAAATTGGCCGCAACATGCGGTGTTGTGGATGACATGCTCGTCATAAGCAGGCCGGGCTCGAGCCACGTAGCTGACCTCGTTGAGTCCTTCCATACCTACGGTAGCATCAGATGAAGCTAAACCCGGCGAAGTGCGCCTTCAGGGTGGCAGCAGGAAAATTCCCGGGCTTCATGGTCACCCAAAGGGGCATCAAAGCAAACCCAGAGAAGGTGCAGGCCATCATCGATATAGAACACCCGACCTCCAAGAAGCAGGTCCAATGCTTGACGAGACACGTCGCCGCCCTCAGCAGATTCATCTCGAGGTCGGTCGACCGTTGCCTACCTTTTTTCAAGGTACTGCGCAAGATGCACGACTTTCACCTGGATCGAGGAGTGCAGGACAGCCTTCGAGGAGCTGAAGAACTTCCTCACCTCCCCTCCGTTGCTCTCCAGGCTGAAAGGGGGAGCAGAACCTTTGCTATACCTGGCGGTGACAACGGGAGTTGTCAATTTAGTTCTCTTCCACACAGACGAGGACAAATCTCAGAAGCCGATGTACTACACCAGCAAAATTCTCTGCGACACGGAGATCAGGTATACTCGCTCCGAAAACTCATTTTTGCACTAATAATGTCTGCTAAGCACCCAAGCCCTATTTCCAAGCACACCCAATAGTGGTGGTGACGGACTAGCCGTTGAGGACTATCCTCACCCAACCCGAGACACCGGAGGTTGGCTAAGTGGTCCCTGTTGCTCAACGAATTCGACATAGTGTACCGACCGAGGTCGTCACAAAAGGCCCAGGTCCTGGCTGACTTCGTGGTCGAGTGCACCGGGTTCGTCGAGGAGCCAGAGTAGACAGCAACGGAGCTCGGGCTAGGAGAAGAGCCCTGGATCCTCCACGTAGATGGGGCATCCAATTCCGGTGGAAGCGGAGCAGGCCTCATCCTGACCAATTGTGACGGGGTTGTGGTGGAATGCACCCTCCGCTTCAAGTTCGCCACAACTAATAACCAGGCGGAGTACAAGGCACTCCTCACAGGCCTAAGAGTCTCCCGCAAGCTAGGTGTACAGGACTTGAAAGTTCTCACCGACTCCCAACTAGTCGCTAGACAAGTATCCGAGGAGTATGAAGCAAGGGACGCCCAGATGATGAAGTATTTGGAGCACGTCCGCGCGAGCACGACAGGCCTTCGATGCTTCAGCATTTTCCACATCCCCCGAGGAGAGAATGCATGTGCGGATGCATTGTCCAGACTCGCGACTATGCCAGACTCGTCACTGGGACGTGCCTACATCGAGCACCTTGAAAGTCCCAGCTACGAGAACCCGACGGAAGTACATCAAGTCACCCCGAGCCGAGCTGGATGGACAAGTATATCCGGTACATCACTGATGGCACCATGCCAGAGGACCGTACGAAGCCGCCCTCGTCAGGAAGAAGCCTCTCGGTTCGTCCTGTTGAAGGCTAACTCTACCGCCGATCTTACTCCTACCCACTCTTGAGATGCCTCAGGCCCGTCGAGGCGACCTTTGTGCTCCAAGAGATACACAAAGGCCTCTACGGGAATCACGTGGGAGGGAGGACACTAGCTTACAATGCTCTCCGCCAGGGATACTTCTGGGAGACCATGAGGGAGGATGCAGCCAACTTCGTCAAGAGGTGTGACAAATGTCAGCGCCACGCCAACATACAGCGTCAGTCGGCGACACCGATCTCCCAGCTCTCAGCCCCTTGGATCTTTGTCCAATGGGGGATGGACATCTTGGGACCATTTCTCCCAGCATTCGGGCAGTGAAAGTTCCTGCTAGTGGCGATCGACTACTTCACCAAGTGGGTCAAGGCTGGGTCAAGGCAGAGCCACTAGCTCGGATCGCGGAAGCCAATGTTCGCAAGTTCTTTTGAAGTCAATCATCTGCCGCTTCGGGCTTCCCCATTGCATCATCACCGACAACGGGAAACAGTTCGACAATCGCAAGTTCGAAGGATTCTGTGCAGCCCACGGCACCAACACACGGTTCACCTCGGTAGCTCACCCCTAAACAAATGGGGAAGCCGAGGTGACCAACCAGACCATCCTCCAAGGGCTCCGGACCAGACTGGACCAAGCTAAGGGCGTGGGTAGAAGAGCTCCCGAGCATCCTGTGGGCCTACCACACAATGCCCAGGACGGTGACCAATGAAATGCCCTCCAGCCTCGTCTTCGGTGCCGAAGCAGTTGTCCCCGTCGAGCTCGGCGTGCCTATATTGCGGGTGCAGTAGTATGATGAAGCACGAAACTCGGCGCACCTCCTGCTCAACCTGGACCTTCTTGAAGAAGCAAGGGACAAAGCCCGCCTACGGATGGTGGCCTATCGACAAAGAGTGGCCCGGTACTACAATGCCTGCATTCGGACAAAGCTTTCAAGCTCGGAGACCTGGTGCTGCGCGGGCGGAGGCATCCCAGCCTAGGGAGTGCGGCAAGCTCTCCCTGAACTGGGAGGGCCCCTACAAAGTAGCTAAAGCCCTCTCACAGGGGGTCTATTACCTCGAAGATCTCGATGGCGTCGGGTTTCCAGGACATGGAATCCTGCAACTTGCAGAAATATTATCAATAATGTAAGGTTTCCCAACAATAATAATAACAATGGTTTTTCTTTGTGCAAGTGTCTATCTGTCTTGCAGGAGAATACCAACAACTCCCTCGAGCCCAGCTCCAGGACGTCGAAGAATCATTGAGCCACGTAGCTCCTAATTCAAAGCATCCCCGGGCCCAGCTCCAGGACATCAAGGAATCAAGGGGCCACGCTACTCCTGATCAACGATGCCCTCGAGCCCAGCTCCAAGACATCGAAGAATCATCGAGCCACGTAGCTCCTAATTCAAAGCATCCTTGGGCCCAGCTCCAGGACGTCAAGGAATCAAGGGGCCATGCTGCTCCCGATCAACGATGCCCTCAAGCCCAGCTCCAGGACATCGAAGAATCATCGAGCCACGTAGCTCCTAATTCAAAGCATCCCCAGGCCCAGCTCCAGGATGTTAAGGAATCAAGGGCCATGCTGCTCCCGATAAACGACGCCCTCGAGCCTAGCTCCAGGACGTCTAAGAATCATCGAGCCATGTAGCTCCTAATTCAAAGCATTCTCTTCTCGGCCCCAGCTCCATGATGTCAAGGAATCAAGGGGCCACGCTACTCCCGTTCGACGATGCCCCCGAGCCCAGCTCCACAACGTCAGAGAAAATTCGAGCCATGTAGCTTCCCAAATCCAAGCATCCCGAGCCCGGCTCCAGGACATCAAAGAATCTTCGAGCCAAGTAGCTCTCTATCTCAAACATCTCCAAGCCCATCTCTGAGGTGCCAAGAGATCATGGGGTCACGTAGCTCCCATCAACGCCTCGAGCCTAGCTCCAAGACGCCAAAGACCTGAGCCAAGATCTCAGGCAATCCTGGGCCCGAGCTTAGCTCCACGTCCAGGAAGGCCTCGAGCCTAACTCTAAGGCAATGAAGATCGGTAACCCCACTTCTCTGATCTCCCTACTCGAAAAGAAGACGAGAAGGGAAGGAAAGAAAGAGAACAAAGGGGGAAGCCCGGTAGCCCCCTTCTCGGATCTCCCTACTCGAAAAGAAGACTAGAGGGGAAGAAAGAAAGAGAACAAAATGAGGGTACAGCCAGCATCCTCTCCTCTGATCTCCCCACTCTAAAAAAAAAATGAAAAATGAAAATGATGAATGAATGATGAAAAGATGAATGAAAAATGAATGAGAGAAGAGTGGGGAAGGAAAGAAAGAGAGAACAAGAGGTAGATACAACATCATCGAAGTTATGACCATCCACATCCCCGAGCCCAGCTCTAGGATGCCAGCTCGAGACTGGAGCTCAACCTCCGGCCAAGAGATCCTCGAGCCACGCAGCTCTCAACCATCCACGTCCCCGAGCCCAGCTCCAGGATGCCAGCTCAAGACCGGAGCTCAGACCTCCAGCCAAGAGACCCTTGAGCGACGCAGCTCTCAACCATCCACGTCCCGAGCCCAGCTCCAGGATGTCAGCTCGAGACCGGAGCTCAGACCTCCAGCCAGAGATCCTCGAGCCACGCAGCTCTCAACCATCTACGTCCCCGAGCCCAGCTCTAGGATGCCAGCTCAAGATCGGAGCTCAGACCTCCGGCCAAGAGACCTTCGAGCCATGCAGCTCTCAACCATCCACATCCCCGAGCCCAGCTCCAGGATGCCAGCTCAAGACTGGAGCTCAAACCTCCGGCCTAGAGACCACCGAGCTCAGCAGCTCTCAGGCACCCTCTCTGATCTCCCCATACATTAAAAAAAAAAAACAAAAGAAGAAGGGGAGTGAAGGAGAGGAGGAGCCAGACAAGAAAAACAATTGCAAAAAAATTTGCATTTCATTAATTGGGTGTCAATTACAAGTATCCTATGGGCCCCTGACATGCCAAGTGGCCCTGCTAAATATAGAAGAAGAAGCAAAGAGTGACTATCTGCTAGATGGGTTGCTGGGCCGGGAGTCTCCATCAGCAGGGGCTTCTGGCCATGCGGTTTCAGGCTCAGCTGCGCAGCCCCCTCAACGCCACCTCTTGGTCTGAAGTACCGGGGTAGTCAAGGTAGCTGTGGCCTTCGACCGAGACAAACTCCTCGACCAGGCGGTGCAGGTACACGAAGCCTTTGAAGAAGGAGTCTGACACCGTCTGCTGGATCTCGGCGAGGAACTCCTTCGAGGCCTTGTACCTTTCCACCGCCTCCCCAGTTTCCTTCCTTGTTGCGGCCACCTCGTGCCTGGCATCTGCGACCGACTTGGCCACCTCATCTGCTGCCCTTTGAGCCACGACGAACTTCTCCTCCTCTACTGTCAGTCAAACTTGGAGGGACTGGGCGGTCCTCTTCTGCCGGGCCGCCTCGACGATGACCACGCCCAACCTCCGCTCGGAGTCAGCAAGCTCCTCGATCTTCTTTCTCGACTCTCCCTGCTCGTGGTCAAGATTCTCCTGGAGCTCTTTTGCTCACCCCTCAGAGTTGGCGAGCTACTTCTCGAGGTCCTTGACTCGTCGGTCAAGTGCCTCCTCGGAGTCGGCCTTCCCCTTCACATCGGCCTTCAACGACGCGATCTCGCCGGCCCGCTGCTGCTCAGCTTGCTCCCAGTTGCGGCAGCAACTCCTAATGAAGAGGGCCTCGACACCCATCTGCATTTCATGGGAAGTCAAAAAAAAAAGAAAGAAGAGAAGAGAGAGAGAGAAGATGAGGTTGCTTACTATGTAGAGATGGGAAAAAATAATGTCGATCATGGCTCTGACTGGCAGCCCATCCATCTCCTCCTGGTCGCATTGCTGGATGGAGAAGTCCATCATGCAAAAGGCCAGGGCACGGTTGTCGGCCAAAGAACTCTCTGGTCCTAGCTTGAACGGAAGGCGGCGCCTCGCCTCATCTCTCCTGCTCTCCTAGGGAGCAGGTGCGCCCATCCCTCTGGCAATGGGACCCCCGAGAACCGGTCGAGGATCCAGCACTGTTGTGGTCGGAGACCCCGTTGCTGGAGGATCTCTAGGGCGGGCCTCTCTTCCCTCAATTTTGACCATCTTCGGACTCGGAGGGCGAAGCGGAGCAGCAGCAACGGCATCATCCTGGACGGCCGCCACCGACTCCAAGATAGGGAGTTCAGCATCGGCCCGGACGGCCACCGTGAGCTCCAGTATAGGAGGTTCTGCCTGTGGCCTTGCTCGTTGCGTAGGGGCTCCCACAACCTCCTTTCCTTTCGAGGCGGTCGGCATGGCAGGAGAAGACGTCGGTGTCCCTTAACTCGGGCCCGCCTCGAGGGAGGCTTGGCAGCCACCCCGGTGGACGGCCTCTTCTGGGGACCGGTAATGGCTCACCCTCTGGAAGGATCAACCCTGCACACAGGAGCTTGGAAAGTCAGCCCAAAATGGAGAAAAGACGAAATGCATATGGAAGAAAGAGCTGAACTTACCTGGCCTCGCCGATGAGTCGACCCTAGCGTCAAGAAGGTTCTACTCCGATAGCAGGGCCTCCAAAGAGGGGATCTGAGCGGTGTGAAGCTGATCGTAATCGTCCTGATCGGTTGCTTCAACCGTAGATATCCGGTTTGGGGACCGGTCTGGCTCGCTCCAGGCCCAGTCGACCCCCTCTACGTCTACAAAGAAGAACTTGCTCTTCCATCCATTGATGGAAGAGGGGAGCTCGAACTTGATGCCCTTTAGGCAAGAAGATAAAGACCACCACCCGTGTTCAGTCGGGTGGCATTTCAGGATGAAGAATGCCTTGAACAGGGAGAACTAGGCAACGAACCCGTGAACATGACAGAGTATGATAAAGGAGAAGATCACCCTGATGGCGTTCGGCACCAACTGGGTGAGAACCATATGATAATTGTTCAGAACAGACAAGAAGAAAGGATGGAAGGAGAATCGGAGGCCCCCGGAGAAGGTCCCCTCGTAGAAGGTGAGACGCCCCAGGCCACTGGAAGTGACCCGCTCCCCGGGTCGGGGGACCATGAGTCGAATGGAAGACGGGATCCCATAGGCATCCCGGATGGCCTCCAGCTCCGCGGTGGAAATCGTCGAAGCGACCCCGCCCAGACCTGTTGACCAGAACAAACTCAGGGGCTGGTTCAAATAGAAAAGGAGGACCGGTAGGAAGGGAAGGAACGACTTCTAGCTCCCTAACAGATGCAGGGGGGCAGGAAGGGCCGATCTCATGCTAATCCTAACTGCTCCCCCTCCGACTCCTCGTCGGAGGAGGAGAGCACCTGATGGGGATTAATATGCATGCAATTTTTTTTGTATGTTTTATATGTGGGGTTGAGTGATTAATTCCCGAGTTTCAAATTAAATAGTGTAGGGAATTTTATATAAATTTTAGAAGATCAGCATGCAGATTAAGACCTAGAAAAGTAGAAAAGAGGATCGCCGGGGCTGAGAAGCCTCGGTTAGGGCATGATCTCATATAATAAAACTACTGGAGGTAGAGGGGGTTACCTGACAATGTCTGTGAAGATCGCAGCAAAAGGGTCTCTCGTTCCTCGATGGATGCGGCCTAGAAAACCGAGCCAAAGATCCACGGATACCCGGCTTTCTGCTCGGTGATCCAATTGAGGCTTGGCTGGAGTTGTTGGATTCGTAGGAACTCGGGGACCTGTAAACGACCTGTCAGGGGTTAGAAAAACTTATAAAGAAACAAGAAAACAAAGGAAAAATAGCAAGGAAATGCTTCTTTTGGAGTGGGCATCCAGGGATCTGAGATGCTTGTTGGCAGCAGGAAGATTATTGTAGCACTAGGAAGAAAAACTCTCGCAAACCCCTTTATGCACACAGCAGGGTATCACACAACTCAATAGAAGAACTCAAGGTTTTCATTCATCAAAATTTCTCCCTTCATACAAGAGGCTAGGGTCCCTTAAATAGACCCTTAACCTTGGGCTCCAAGTAAGGGCACATTAGTCTTTACATGAGAATCCTTTTCCCTCTCAAAACCCTAGCTAGAAAATAAGGAAACATTAGGTAGAAAAAATTCCTAAAATTTCTCTTGACTTGGCCAACACTCCAAGGACACCTAGGGGGGCGTGTTGGGCTTCTAAGAGCAGCAAAGGGCCGGCCCAAAGGGGCTCGGGTGCATGGGTTTGGGCCTCTGGAAGCTGGGGTGGCCTGGTAGTCAGGTAGCAGGAATATTCTCTGGTATCTTGCTTCTTAGGGGCTTGGGCTTGGCGCCTGGCTTGATTTCTTTGGGCTAGGATGCAGATAGACCTCTAAAATCATGGATGCCTTGGTTTATGAATATATTTTGGCATCTGGAAGGAAATCTAGGCATCTGGAGGGCATCTGCAAGGAATCAGGGTTTCTGATTTTCCTCCTGGGGTCTTCAAATCTTCACGCTGGGTTGGACTTGGGCTAAACTTCCATATCTTCAATCTGGTTGGACTTGGTCTTTACTTGTATGATGTAGTCTTGAGTCTTCAGTATGCTTGGATAGGACTCAAAAAAAATAAAATTAGCTCAACATGAGCTGACCAGCATTGGACTGAACTAGCTCAACATGAGCTGACTAGTACAGAACTGAAATACCAACTCAAAAACTTAAATAACAACTAAAATGGACTCAGATGAGCTAAGCCCTTATTACAGATGGACTCATAAATTATTGATCAATTTACAGAGGGTTGAAAAGCCTCTGTCTTATTCTGGTGCCTCAGGTGTCCCCACCATTCTCCCGGGGTGGGAGGAACTCGACCCTGTTGAGTGAAGGTCAGACTGGTTCACATATCTCTCGAGAAGGTCTGGGTTGAGGCGATGCAAGTCCTCTCGAGAAATCCATGAATCGTCCGACTCTGGCCGGCCTTGCCATCGGACCAGGAAGCGTTGATAGTCATGGCCCTGGGTCGTGATGGCTTGATCGTCCAGGATATGCTCGATCCGTTCTCCTCTCTCAGGCTAAATTTATTTGTGGACACTCTAGGTTAGGGTCACTCACAATGAAAGGAATAGGTCCAAAGCCTCACTAGGTATCGCTGCCGGTTCCCTATACTCAACCAGGTCTGTAATATTGAAGGTAGAACTAATGCCCAAATCCGAAGGCAATTCTAACACCTAGGATTTGATCCAACCTTCTCTATCACTTTAAAAGGTCCGGCTCTGCGAGCATGAAGCTTCTTTTAGGCCTAAGCCTAACCAAGATAGAATCCATTACATCAAATTCTTTAATCCATCTTCGGGAATTAGCCAGTTGTTTCAAAATTAGTGCAGGTGGTGAACATGCTGGGCACATGCAGACTCCTAACAAGATGATGCAAAGGACTCAACCTACACCTAACAAACTCGACTAAAGAGGTTTATTAGGTCTTAACTACCACTTGGGCATGGGGGCATGAGTCGTGGTTAATGGATGACATGCAGAAGAAAATTTGCTAGTAACTCCTAATAAGTGCCAGAGAGTATGCCAAAAGTAGGTAGCAAATGGGATGGGCTCTATGGATCCTTGCAACCTAGTAACCTCAACAAAATGTAACCTAATAGTTCTAGACACATGAGAAAACTCAAGAAAGGGTAGGAAATAGGAAGTGGGTTCAGAATTACTCTAGTAGGGTGAAGAAAAAGGTTCGGGTTAGTTGGATAAAGTAGAATAAAAGAAGGCATGTCAGGGACTAATCCTAGACTAATGAGGTTAACCTTACGGGGTTGCGATATATCTACGGGGTTTGTATAATGGAAGGATGGGTTATTAATCTCAGGAAAGAGGTCCTTAATGGAAACTATAGGAGGAGGCTCATCCTGAGGGTACTGATTCAAAGAGATCAGGTCCTTAATAAATTCTTCAGGTTCTTGTATTTTAGGACTAGACTCTATAATTTGGCTCTCCTCTATGGTTTCCTCAGGTAAGGCTCTAGCAGCAGTACCTAGGTTCTCTTCCTCTATTTGTTCTTCCACTATAGCTTTAGGTTGGATGTGGTCAAGGTCAACTACCTCTAGGTTGGCTTCTACCTGAGTATCTATGGGTCAGCTAATTCTAGGTCATCTAAAGGTGTCTCCTCATCTCCCTCATACTCATCCACTAAGTTTGCATCAGCTTCATACACTTCCGCGTTAATGTAAGCCTTGTCAATCTCAGGAATGGTTGGAGAAGGTCGGCTAGGAGAAAATTGGCTAGGTCCTGGTTTCTGATTATGGACACTAATCCTAGTAGGTTTAGGTTGCCTAAGGGATAGTGGCTCACTACTAGGCTCATATTTAGGGGAGCTAATCCTATGGGGTTCAAGTTGACTAAGGAAACCTGACTAGTACTAGATTGATACTTAGGGTTATGGGTTCTCTGGGCTCATAGGACAAGGGCAGATCTATGGGTCATGGGATTATAGGATCTGGGGTCATAGGTTTTGGGTCAGCTCTATGGTCAGGTTCTAAGGATGGATCATGGTATGGGATCCTCCTAAGGTTGGGCTCTCTATATGGGTCAGGATATTGAGTCCTCCTAGGGTTGGACTCCCTATATGGGTCAGAATACTGGGTTCTCCTAGGGTTGGACTCCCTATATGGATCAGAATATTGGTGTTGGGTCTACTAGGCTCATAGGGTGTGGGTGCATAGGATCTATGATCATGGGATCTAGAGTCATAGGATCTAGGTTCATAGGTTATGGATTCATAATTCTAGGTTCATAGGATTTGGAGTCATAAGATCTATAGGTTGTGGGTATACTAGGCTTATAGGGAGAGGGTAAACAGGATCTATCTTCCTGGTCTATAAATCCTGATTGGATCTTCTAGGACTAACCTTAGGGATTGGGTCATGACGATGGGCTCTCCTAGGTTCAGCCTCAAGATATGGATCAGGGTTTGGGATCCTCCTAGGTTCAGTATCATAGTATGGGTCATGACGATGGGCTCTCCTAGGTTCAACCTCTCGGTAGGGATCAGGGTTGGGGTCCTACTAGGTTGAGGATTCTAGTACGGGTCAGGATGAGGGGCTCTCCTAGGTTCGACCTCATGGTATAGATCAGGATTTGGGGTCCCTCCTAGGTTGAGGGGACTCAGGATATGGATCAGACTGTGACCCATGGATTCTTTGTATGGTCCCTACATGGCCTTCTAACTGGTCAAACCTATTGGCAAGATGGTCAATTCTATTATTGGTTTGGGTACTAGACTGAGTTAACTGGGCCATGGATTGGGTTAGTTGCTCAGTGAGTGCTTTTATTTGGGCTTGCAAATTTTTCATGGTTCAGACATTTGTAAAGGAGGTGGGTGATATTAAACCCTTGATCTAGTGCTCATGCAAGACTCGATTAGACCGACTACAGCTGACTAGACCTAGAGTTCAAACTAGATGCTCAATCAGGGTGGCAACTAGCCTATAGTAACCCTGTACTCAGCCAGGCAGGTGTAAGGGGAGTGTTAGGTCCCTGATTGCCAATCCTAGACACCAATCAGAGATTGGCCAGGTAGGCGGACCAGCACACAAGCCCTTTCGGATTGAATCCCTGAACCACCATTCTAGACACTGAGCACAAGGCACACACAGGTTAACTTGACACAGTGATCTAACACTAGCCCGGACCCGACCAGTTGGTGTCCCTAGCCCACTAGGGCAAATTAAGTCTAGTTAATTTTAGTTTAAGGCTTGGGACCGAATGCAAGGAATGTGGTTTTGGGCTAAGGAGAGGTTATCAACTCCTCCCCTTATCTGATATAGCAAGAGTGCCCTTAAAAGTAAATTATGCAATGATGGCAGGCAGATGAGGATGCAAATTAGGATTAGATGTTTTTTTTTTTGGTATTTTTGGAGAATATGTATTTTTTTTTTCTTTTTTTTTTGGTATTTTCTTAAATAGAAGAAAACTTGAAAATTATGACCTAATATGCAAGAAATATACTAAACTAAAATATATGCAAAAATACTAAACAAAACCCTAAAACTTCCAAACTTGTCTTGCTGAAAAAAAACAGAGCCAAAAATTTGCAGGCTGTATTTTGGCTTGCAGAAATTCATAGTCAAAATAAAATCTGAAAAATTTTGAAAATTACTGTAAATCATTATAAATCCAGAAAAATAAATTCAAAATTTTTGGAGTTTTAAACAAAGAGAAATAATTAAAATAACAGAGTATATACAGACTGAAAAATTGCAGAAAACAAGCCCTAATCTAAGCTCTAATACCAATGATGGGAACTAATATACATGCAATTTTTTTTGTATATTTTTATGTGGGGTTGAGTGATTAATTCCCAGATTTAGATTAAAATAAGTTGTAGGAAATTTTATATAAATTTGAAGATCAGCATGCAAATTAGGACCTAGAAAAGTAGAAAAGAAGGATCGCCGGGCTGAGAAGCCTCGGTTAGGGCAAGTTCTCCTACAATAAACTACTGGAGGTAGAGGGTGTGTACCTGACAATGTCTGTGAAGATCGCAGAAAAAGGGTCTCTCGTTCCTCGATGGATGCGGCCTGGAAACCGAGCTAAAGACCCGCGGATACCCGGCTTTCTGCTCGATGATCCGATTGAGGCTTGGCTGGAGTCGTTGGATTCGTAGGAACTCGGGGACCTGTAAATGACCTGTCAGGGGTTAGAAAACTCACAAAGGAACAAGAAAACAAAGGAAAATAGCAAGGAAAGGCTTCTTTGGAGTGGGCGTCCAAGGATCTGAGATGCTTGTTGGCAGCAGGAAGATGATTGTAGCACTGGGAAGAAAACTCTCGCAAATCCCTTTATGCACACAGCAGGGTATCACAAACACTCATAGAAGAACTCAAGGTTTTCATTCATCAAAAATTCTCCCTTTCATACAAGAGGCTAGGGTCCCTTAAATAGACCCTTAACCTTGGGCTCCAAGTAAGGGCACATTAGTCTTTACATGAGAATCATTTTCCCTCTCAAACCCTAGCTAGAAAATAAGGAAACATTAGGTAGAAAAAATCCCTAAAATTTTTCTTGACTTGGCAACACTCCAAGGACACCTAGGGGGGTGTGTTGGGCTTCTAAGAGCAGCAAAGGACCGGCCCAAAGGGCCCGGGTGCATGGATTTGGGCCTCTGGAAGCTGGGGTGGCCTGGTAGCCAGGTAGCAAGAATATTCCCTGGTATCTTGCTTCTTAGGGGCTTGGGCTTGGTGCCTGGGCTTGATTTCTTTGGCTAGGATGCAGATGGACCTCTAAAATCATGGATGCCTTGGTCTATGAATATATTTTGGCATCTGGAAGGAAATCTGGGCATCTGGATGGCATCTGCAAGAATCAGGGTTTCTGATTTTCCTCCTGGGGTCTTCAAATCTTCAAGCTGGGTTGGACTTGGGCTAAACTTCCATGTCTTCAATCTGATTGGACTTGGTCTTTACTTGTATGATGTGGTCTTGAGTCTTCAGTATGCTTGGATAGGACTCAAAAAAAATAAAATTAGCTCAACATGAGCTGACTAGCATTGGACTGAACTAGCTCAACATGAGCTGACTAGTACAGAACTGAAATAACAACTCAAAAACTCAAATAACAACTAAAATGGACTCAGATGAGCTAAGCCCTTATTACAGATGGACTCATAAATTATTGATCAACTTACAGAGGGTTGAAAAGCCTCTGTCTTATTCTGGTGCCTCAGTGTCCCCACCAGCACCACCCTCCGGGCAAAAGACTCAGGACGAGACATGCTGGACTGAGAAGGAAAGAGCCTACCCCAGGAGGAGAAAAAGGAGAAGAACGAAGCCGGCCTAGAACCCCAGGGAAGAGAAGAACGGGTGCAGACCACGGAGAATGAAGGTCTAGACACTGCAACAAGTGCAAAAGATTTGAAAGAAAGGGAACTTTGAGTAAGAAAGTTTTTCTTTTCACTTCGAAAAGGCCCACCAAATCCGCGTTGTTATGACCCCCTCGTCAATGGATCTGCGCCATGTGCTGCCCATCGGCGAAAAAGGAATCACAGCCACTCAGAATTCTGCGCCAACATTAACTGCCCCTCGGACGTGGCCACGTGGCACCCCTGCACTGGCCGGCGGGCCACCCCTTGAAGCGCTAGCGACCGCGGCCATCATTGCACCAGATTTTGTCAGATTTTTGCCTCTCCATGTCAGCACTACAGCTACTCCATTCGCCTTGAGCGCCGTGCACTAACGAGCCTCGGGAGTGTGGGGCAAATGATGTTGCGAGACCGCTGATGTGGGTAGCTAACGGGCACCACATTGAGGGAGGCCACCACGGCGGACGCCAAGGCGACGCCCCAGCCCGGATCACTTTCCCGAGAAGTGTTGAGCTCCTACAAGGCCACGAGCCGAGCTCCGTCCTCCGCTAGGTCATGCCCGTGAGCTCAGGGCACCTAGGCCAGAGTTGTCCTTCACCCTCTAGAGCGAGACCCTCGATGGCTAGTGCCCTACGATCAAGGTCGAGCTCAGCGCTCACTCGTCGATGTGGAGCCTCTCCGAGCGCGCGCCCTCTAGACCGGGTCCATCCTCCACCCTCCAGAGCGAGACCCTCGGAGGCTAGTACCCTGCGGCCGAGATCGAGCTCAGCGCTCACTCGCCGATATGGAGCTTCTCCGAGCGCGCGCCTCTAGACTGGGTCCGTCCTCCGCCCTCCAGAGTGAGACCCTCGAAGGTTAGTGCCCTGTGGTCGAGGTCGAGCTCAGCGCTCACCTGTTGACGTGGAGCCTCTCCGAGCGCACGCCCTCTGGACCGGCCCGCACTCTTCCCTTCTCCACCAAGGTGACTGCACGAGCTCAAAGCACCCAGACCGAGCAGACAGACCCTGCCATTCCAGGACATCGACGAGCCGCATGAGGACCATGGAACGGTGCTCCCCATGCCACTATAACTACCTATCCGCCATACTTCCAGAGGATGGGATAGCCAGAGAGCACGCAACCCTAGGGCGGCGGCCCTCGGATCGAGGCCCTGCCAGGCTTCTCGGAAAGGAGCGATTGGAGAGGATGTCAGAAGGAATGGAAGCTTCCCCTACCACCTGTCAGGAAAGGCGTCCCATCCACGGCACGGGATCCTGCCTTACACGCTGCCAACCCAGCGAGGATCCCGAGTCAGGCTCCAAACGGCCAATTTCCAACTACAAAGAATGATCGGCACCCCCAAGAGGGGGGAGGTAACAACAAAAAAAAATACACCAGTAGTAACAAACAACAATCCACCACCAACACAAGTGCAAGCTCGACCAAAGGGCAAAGCGCCACCACCAACACCACAGTTGAGGGAAAACCACCGGGAAACACGGAGAAGCAGAGGAACAGGGAACCCCACTATCCTTACTATCACTCTCCCCTACTGCGTTTCTCCTTCACTGACACATCTTCCACTCCTCCTAGTGTAGAGTCCATCAAGAGGGGCCGACTAGGAGGATCTGTTCTCCTGGATCGTCACTGACTTGATCGTCGGAGTGCCCCCGTCGAAAACCCCGGCCCGGGTCACTAACCCTGTTTCGCAGGTCCAGGAGCAGAGGGCCGGCAGACAGTGAAAGGAGCGCACTCCGGTGCCGACAGTAGCTACGGGCCACGACGGTCTTAATGACAACAGGTTGGATGGCCACAGATTTTTTTAAAATATTATTTTTAAAAATAATATTACTAAAATATGGTCCTTTGAAATAATATCATCAAATTTTTATTTTATTATCAAGTGTTTTTTTTTTGGTCACCTGGAGAAGATGCAGGTTGAACACCTTCTCAACCACCGAAAAAAAAAGTTAAAGATGCAAGTTCTATTAAAAAATTTTTAAAAAAAGATTTTATTAAATTTTAAATGTGCCTTCATTAAATGCTCTGCACCCTCCATTAAATGCACTATCTTTTTATTAAATATTTATCTAATAAAATTTAAAATATATATAATAAAATTTAAAATAATAGAATAAAATATTAAAATAATATATAAATTAAAATATTAAAAATACATAATAAATTTAATATTAATATATAAAATTATAATATTAAATATTAAAATAATATAATAAAATTATATTATTAAAATATTTAAAATAATATAATAACTAATATTTAAAATATTTAAAATAATATAATAAATTTAAAATTTAAAAATTTAAAGAAATTAAAAAGTTGTAGATAAAGTGAAGCCACATGCCACACCTACGACTTCATCTTATTCCCATACCTCCATTCTAAAAAATATAAAAATTAAATATATATAAATAAAATAATAAATTATTTTCTTAATAATATTATAAAATATTAAATTATAAAATAAATGTATAATATATAATAAAATAATAAATATTATATTAAATATATTAAAAATATTAATTATATATAATATTATATTATAAATTATAATAATATTTTATAATATAATATAAATTTATAATTTAGATGGTGCCAATCTAGTTGCCAGTCTGGTCGCCAATTTTTCTATTGGGTCGGTGCCAGTCCGACCGTCAACCTAGTACTAATTTGATCGCCAGTCTGGTTACCAAGTCGATACTAGTCCAGTCACTAGTCTGGTTGCTAACTCAGTGCTAGTTCGGTCGGTGAACCAGTACCAATTCGATCCCCTGCTTGGTACCAGTTCGGTCGCCCATCCGAGTTGGACTGGCATCGTCCTGGTGGCCGGACTTGTTGTTGGACCAATGGTTGGATAGGCGACCGGATGGTGGCAAGACCGGTGGCTGGATAGGCGATCAGACTACTGGCCGGATCGATGGCCAGATCGGTGATCGGACGGACTACCGGATAAGCAATTGGACCGGTGCAGGATGGATGACCGGATCAGTGGCAAGATGGGTGACCGGACCGATGGTCGGATCGATGGCCGAACCGGTAATTGGACAAGCGACCGGACCAGTGGCGGGACCTACCGCCAGATCGGTGGCCGTATAGGTGGTCGGTGCTTGTCATCGGCCCGATGACCATTTGGCCATCGAATCGATGACCAGATTGGCTATCGGATTGGTGACCGGACTAGCGACCAAACTGATGATTGAACTAACACCGACCACCGGTCCAATCACCAGTCCGACCATTGGTCTGGCCACCAATCCGATTGCCCGTCCGCCACTGATCAAGTCACTTGTCCTGCCACCAGTCTGGCCACCTGTCTGTTATCGATCCGGTCGCCCATCCGATTGCTGGTCCGGTCATCGATCTGATCGCCTGTCCAACTACCGGTCTGACAACCAATCCGGTCATCAGGATGATGCCAGTCTGACTCAGACGGGCGTTCGAACTGGTATCAGACATGGGACCCGACTGGCACCGGTTCATCGACTGAACCGGCACTGGGTTGGCGACCGGACTGATATCGACCTGGTGACCAGACTGGCGGTTAGGGCTGGAAGTGGGCTTAGGCTGACCCGATGGGCTTCGGGCCGGCCCGACATTGGGCCGGATTTTGGGCTAGGCCCAAAGCAAATCAAGCTGGCTTGGGCCTCATAATTAAGTCCAAAAAATTTTCGAGCCAAGCTTGGGCATCTCTATGGCCCGGCCCGACCTTGCCTGAACCCAGCCCGAACAGGCTCGGCTTGAACAAAGGCCCGGTCTGCCCCAATGAGCCAGCCCATTCTGTTCTTTATATCAAACCCATTACCCATTTGGGCATTTGGCCCACCCCAATGAACTAGTCCCCGTCCCCATCTCCATCTGCTCTCATGTCGTGCCATCGTTTGCTCTCTATAGTTTCTGACTTTTTGTGACCCTGTTCCGGCATTCCCCCTGTCACTCGGCTATCGGCACTCTCTTCTCTCGCATCATCTGCTCTCTAGGGTTTTCGATTTTCCATGGACCCCGTTCCGACATTCCCCCTATCATGCTCTAGGGTTTTCGTGGACCCCGTTCCAGCATTCCCCGGTCACTCGACCATCGGCACTCTTGACAGTCAGCAATCGACACTCTCGTCTCTCTATGATTCGCTCTAGGGTTTCCGTGGACCCCATTCTGGCATTCCCTCTATGATTTTGCCATAGGTCCGGTCCCCGTAATCCAATCAGGTGAGCCTTCTGGTATTTGATTTCTACTCTTGGACCTTGGTTATTTTAAGATCTTGAGATTATCAGATGAGCAAATGAACTTTTTCCTTATCCACTGATTTAAACACTTTCTTTATGTGCTAATCAATTATGATGTCTTTCTGGATAGATTGAGATCATGCCATACTGTAAGCATATTTTGATTATTCAAAGATTTATTGTTTGTTGATTTAACTGGATATGTGTCATTGTCTCGTTCAATGAGCTAAGCTATCAATCTAGAATTTTGGAGCAACATATTTTAGCTATATTATTTTACCAACTAGAGAAGCAACATATTTTAGCTATATTATTTTACCAACTAGAGTGTGTATGAATGAGAATGAAATCATTATTCATTCATGACTATATTTACAATTATTTTTATTGAATATAAATGAATTAGTACATTGAGAATGAAAGCTTTCTAAATTTTAAGTTTATAATTAAGTATTAATGTTAATTTTTCTTTTATTCTTTGATAAAGAGAAATAATGTTGAATGAAAGAAGTGAATGACCTTGTTTTCATTCGCTACACTTAAGAACTTGAGAAGCATTTAACAGCAATAAAAGACTAGATGATTGATGATGAAATCATTCATGGCTCTCTTCTTAATTATATGCCTATTTCATTGATCAGTGAATTAGTATAGGGACAATGGAAGCTTTCTAAATTTCAAGTATCTAAGTGTTCATGTTAATTCATCTTTTTTTTTTCTTTTATGAATGTAGGTATATACCAAGAAGAGGAATTGTCTTGAATAAAAAATGATTGAATGACCAGTTGGAAACTAAACTAAATTTAATAAAGCATTAGTAATGAAGTCCAAGAACATCTTTCTTAGTGTTTCTAAGTGGTGTCTCATAGAGTTTATGTATCTATATAATGTTTTGTCTTTGGATTACAGCAATAAATTTGGTCAAGAATATACAAAGGAGAATTTTGTATCTATTTAAATCCTTACAATCACCATTTTGAAGAAGGATAACTATTGCCCTGACCGACAACCCAGAGGGGGGTTAATTTGATTTTCAAAAAATTAAAGAAGATATGTGCCTTTCAAAACTCAATCAGAGTGTGAGCCAAGTGTTGTATGAAGTGTGCATATTTGTATGACAAAGGACCTACTACCCATATTTTTCATTCTTAACCTCTTAATGTGGTTTACCTGGACCAAATGTGGCTTTGCCAAAAAAATGAAGAAGAAGAAAGAGAGAGAGAGAGGGCATAATCCATGTATGTTTAGAATCCATGTATGTTTAGAATGAAAACAAGAAGTTATAATAAAATGATAACATTATTGCATTCGAGTATGCACATGTCTTGAAAGGTTTATCCAAGTTTCTGCTTGATTGATCATTATATTCTTCTTGGTACTTAAGATTTCTAGCACATTTGTATCTTAATTATTCTTCAGATTGTCCTGCATATGTTTATCATTTTATATTTCTTGTGTTGTTTGTTTTGGAAGTAACTATAGTATTTTTTGTCCTCTTTTGCTTTAGTTTATCATTTTAAAGTACTATAGTCTCTTATTTATACAGAATGTCTCAATCGAAAATAGATGAAAAAGAGACCATTGAATGTATATGGGATGAGGATGACAAAATGAGGATAATTCTGAAATTGATGATGATAAAGGTTCTAAAAAAAGATCTTGGATATGGGATCATTTTACTGAAGAAAGAAAAGCTAATAAACTAATAGCTACATGCAAACATATAAAAAGGTTTTAAATGGCAGTACAAAAGGAGGAACAAGTCATCTAAAATGTCATCTTGAAAATGTTTGTAAAAAATATCAAAAAAATCAATAATCAGATGTTCATAATGGCATGTTTAAAAGATCCAGTGAAGTCTTTTAAATTCAATCGAGAAGAGACAAGAAAAATACTTGCAAAGTTTATCATTTGTGCTGAGATTTTATTTTGTATTGTTGAGCATCCTGTTTTCAAGGATCTTATAAGATTTGTTCAGCCATTATTTAATGCCATAGGTCGTAAGACTATAAAGAATGATTGTATGAATTTGTATGAAGGAGAGAGAGAAAATTGCATGAATGTTTTAAGAAGTTAACTTCTTGGGTTAGTTTTACTACCGATATATAGACATCAAATCAAAAAGTCGATACATATCATACTTACAGCTCATAATACTGATTCTAATTTTATTCTGCAAAGAAGATAATTACTTTCAAAAAATTATTATATCCTCATTCATCTTTTGTAATTGAATATGCTATTAGAAAGTCTCTTCTTGAATGGGAACTAGATTCTAAAATATGTGCTATCATTATAGATAATTGTAGTAATGATGCTATGATAAAAAGGGTCCAAGATAATTTTTATTATGAAATGTTGCTTGGTGGGAAGTATAGTTATATCAGATGTTCTGCACACATACTAAATATTATGGTTCAAGATGGGAAGAAAATTATTCATGAAGCTATTGAATATGTAAGAGAGATTGTTAGATAATATCCGCAAGCCCATCTCGGATGCAAGCTTTTAATGAAATGGCATAATATATGAGACTTTCTATTAAAAAAAGTGCTTACTTTAGATGTTGCTACAAGGTGGAATTCAACTTATGAGATGTTTCTTGATGCTCTTAGTTATAAAGATGTTTTTATTAAATTTGCAACTGAACATTCTTGTATGTGTCCTACCACTGATGAATGGAAAAGGCTGAGATAATTCTTAAATTTTAGAAATATTTCTCAATGCTACTAAAGTGTTTTATGGTTCTAAGTATGCCACATCTAATTTGTACTTAAAAGAAGTTCAGAAAATCTGAATGGTTTTGATGGATACAAGGACTCATACTGATGAAACACTAAAGCAACTGATAAAAGAAATGCAAAAGAAATTTAGTAAATATTGGTCTTAATGCAATAATTTGTTGGTCATTGCTTCTATTTTGGATCCTAGACAGAAGTTGATATTTGTGAAATTTATTATGAAAGGGCATTTAATGTGGAAGAGAAAAGAAAATGATTGATGAAATTCGTTTGTTTCTTCAAAATCTTTATTCAAAGTATGCAGATGCAGCAAAAGTACAACACTTAATTGGTTCGAGTGAGCTAGCAGATGAAATTGGTATAAAAAGTGATACAGGATCAGTTTTTTTTTATTTCTATGGATATTGTATAACTTGATATAGATTTTGTTCAATTTAGAAGTCAAAGTTCATCGAAATGGCCAAAGAGATCAAAGTTGGATAGTTATTTGGATGATGATGTGATTTCTGGTTTAAATAACAAAAACTTTGATATCTTAATATGGTGGAAGAATAATGTAGTTATCTATCCTACATTATCAAGAATGGCTAGAGATATTTAGCCAATCCGGTCTCTACCGTTTCTTTAGAGTCGGCATTTAGCACTTACGGTAGAGTTGTTGATTAGTATCGGAGTTCTTTGAATCCATCTATTGTTGAGGCTTTGATTTGTACACAGGATTGGCTTCATGAAGATTATGAAGAAGGTATATAAATATTTTATTTTAATGTTACTAATTTATTATACTTATATTTCATTTTTTTAATTGATATTTATGTTAATATTTATCAGGTATAAATTGCTCAAGTTTTATGAAGTTGAATGCAGTGATGGACCTGATGGTACGTCGAAGCAAGCGGAGCATTAAAATTAGACTTTCTTTTATATATTTGCAAACAAAACTATTTCTTTTATATAGACATTCATAGATGCTTAATATTTTTGCTAAATGTGGAAAGTGGAAATGATGAAAAGGTGAAACAAGTGAATTTTGATTTGGTATTTGCTTATTATTTTGTATCATATAATGGGTTAGTGAGTTTTTACCCATGTTCCCTCGTAGCAATTTTTGTATTTTGAATGCAGCAAGCCAGCAAACCATATTACAGAGATGAAGTGGTAAGTCTCTCATTTGAACCCCTTTTTAACTTATTTTATAAAGGTTGATTCAATGATTCTTGACTCAGTTCACCAGATTTCGTAAGTGATAAGTCCCCTAGCTGGGTAGCTAGCTGTCATTGTCTTTTGAACTCTATGTATCTTCTTGTTTACTTTATCTGGGTTGAGATTGCCTGAGACTGAAGCTATCTTGGATTGGTTGTCTTTAAGTTAATATGGAACTATCATGCTATCTTTAAGATAATAAGGAACTATTATAATGTATATTGTAGTTGGATTGAAATACAGAACCATAGATGTTTCAGTGCTACCAAACTGGTTAAATTTACTTGCAATAACTTGTAATAAACCATAACTGGTTAAGTTTTGCTGATGATCAAACTATGCATATTATGAATGAGGTTCTTAGTTGGCATTCCATGAACATATTAAAAGATCATGTTATATTTTACTATGATTTATAATATGTTTGGTCATGACCTAATTAGAAACCATGATCAGATAATGCAGACTTCTGCATGTCAAAACCTTATTCCAGTACCTTACTGAAACTGGATAATTTTTTCCCTATGTCCTTCAACAAGCAACATGTTATGTGTTCTTTTATTACTGAATTGGTTGTTTATGTTAACCATCAAACAACCCTATACCGAACAATCTCCAATAAAGATTGAGTTAGCTTAGACAATATATTATATAAATATTTTATAGATATTTGTCTTGTATTGTGTCATTTGGATGGCCAATATATTTGTTTATTGACTCCTAAAACATATTAGCTTATGTTAATTGATTTGCATATGTGGTCTAGTTTGAATACTAATTTTACATTAATTTTTTTTCCCTGGAAGTTATTTCCATTGTTTTTATCAGCAACCTTTTTTGACAGATCCGGGTAAGACAACCATGGTTTTCTTCCTCCTATGAAACATTCGAATGCAAAAGTGATACTTAATGGTGGTCAGAAGGTCAATTTTTTTAAAGAAGATGGCTATTTTTCATTGTATCGTATTTTTGCTATCTTTTGATGCTTTTAATTTCATTAAATAAGCTCCATAAAGTCTTTGCTTCATTTCTATAATTTTGATCTTCATATGCAAGTTTTATTTCATTTAGTACTTTTTCTTCATATTGCATAAAGTTGAAAGCTTTTCTAATAAAATATGCCTTGCTTGCTTATAATTTTTTTGCATAGAAATGATTGGAAGAAAATTATTGGTAAAAGGTAATTGTGACAATAAGGAAAAAAAAAACAAAGCGAATGAACATGGGTATAAACAAATAGATGCCAAGACTAACTTGTTTAGTGAAACTAGGGGAACTTATCTTAGATCAAATCATTGATGCCAAGACTAACTTGTTTAGTGAAACTAGGGGAACTTATCTTAGATCAAATCATTGTGTTCATTAGGTCATTAAACCTAATATATGCAGTTTACAAAAATGCATACTAAAATGAGTATCAACATGGATGGTTGCATGAGTACAAACTCTTCACTTGAGTGTTGGTATATGTTTTCATTGTAGTAGCTTGCTTGAACTTTAAATATATTGAATATTATACATACATACATACATACATATTTGTATGTTCCTTTTTTAAAGTTAAAATGTTATGCTATTTGGAAATAGATGCTAAAACAATTGTGAATTTTTTTTAAAAAAAATTCTCTGTATGTTTACTTAATTGCTTTTGATTATCCACTTAGTTTTTCTACTTATTTGAACCTTATTTAGTTTTTGATATATCTAGAAAGCCATGCACATATGCTTTAGGATATGCATGCACATACTGCATACAGTGTATGTGGTAGCCCCAGCTGGTCAAATACTTTGGCTACTTTTGAGAAATCTGGTTGCACAAAAGCAAGCATTTAAATAGCAAAATATAATTCTAAACCAAAAACTTGTGCACTTGCAAAATGCTGATAGTTAAGGGTTTCTTATACTAATTTTCATGGAAAATTAGCATGTTCTAATGTTTAAAGAGACCAAACATGTAAGGAATATGGAATTGCCTACGTTACTCCAATACAAAATCAATGTCACAGAACAATATCAAATGTTAAAAGAGACCGAACATGTAAGGAAATATGGAATTGCTTGCATTGCTCCAATACAAAATCAATGTCGTAGAACAATATCATTTGCAATATGCTTTCGATCACCATGTTTGATGAAAATTTTAGGCTTGATCTGGAAAAATATTTATGAGAAGGCATCTATCATTTGTTTGGAGTGGTCTTTCTCTGGTCTTACAACCAAGGCTTTGTAATTCTTTGACCCATATACTCCACAGTGCGCCAACCGGGACTCATCTCATTGAATATCTGCAATGGGTATTTCTTTTCACTGGTAATGTTCTTCTCTTTTATTGCTGCATCTAAATTGATAAAAATGAAGGGCAGATTTTCCTTTTTTGTTTTATGCTAAAGTTTGCATTGATATTAGTGCTAGAAATCCTGGTAAGATCCAAGCAGCATAAAGATAATGGAGGGTTCTGCAGGAGCTAGTTTTGGAGCCCTTAAGAGAAGAGCAATATTATGAGATGCGAAAGATGGTTCAAAGTTGTGTTACTCCATTCTCTTATAATTTCTTCTAATGTCTAGCTATTTTTATCATTTTGCAATAAGGGAACCATTTTCCCTGATGTATCTATTGAAAAGTCCTATGGTTTGATGGTGGATTTATGGTGATAGTGATGTTCCTCATGCCAAATTGATGGAAATACGGGTAATGTGCTACAAGTACACCTTGCTGCATTACGATTTCCTATCCCAACCAATGATGCATTGGCTTGTAAACAGATGATCTGATTTCATTTTCTATTGTTCATTGATATGTGAATTTTCTTGCATTGTTTACAGATCCAGAAGATATGAGAAGAGCCCATGAAGAGATGAGAGTGCAAGGTGTTCCTTCCCTCTCCACTTGTTTCTTGAAAAAGAAACTAATTGCATAATTCTATTTGACTAAACAATGCTGTGCTGGTGAATTTGCTACGTGAATGCTCAGGAAGAGGCAATAAAGCTTGGGAGACAAATGTTTCCATCAAAATGGAAGCTCTAATGCTTGTCTTTGTTTGCATGCCATAATTAATGTCAGTGACTCTATGCCATTTGCCTAGTGAAGATTATCATAATGATACATTATAACATAAACCTATTGCAATGTTTGAAAACTTGAGAGGATCTTTTCCATTAAACTGATTCTAAAAGTAAAAGTGATCGCTTCATGAAACTTGTTGTTACTGGGCTAAATGCGCACATAGTTTTGATTTATCATTGGTAATCTTTTGAGCTCATGCAACCCGGAAAGAATCCTTTTTTTGTGATTCCTGTTTCAAGTTTGATGATGAGAAAGAAATAAAGTATTGATACTAGAATCTGATATGCTAATTAGCCAGTGCATGGATGTGGATAGAGAAGGATTTCCAAGTTAACAGCAAAACGATTCGTGCTCCCATGAAGATGTAAATTTTACTTTTTTTAAAATAAAATATAAAAAGATTCACTACACCTTTTTTTTTAAACTACATTCCATCGCAACAGTTCATACAGTATCATTTTACTGGTATACAAATAGGTCAAAGACCACCCCTATTCATGCTCTATTATTGGCTATGGTTTTTAACCACCTAAATTGAGTCAGAACTCAGCCCGAACCCGACCCGGCCCAATTGGCCCGAATTGGCCCCGATGTGGACTAGCCCGAATGGGCTTTAGTGCGGTACAGCCCGAATCAAAGCTCGATGGGCTGACTCAATTGGGCTCAAGCTCGGGCCAGGATTTTTTTAAAAAATCAGACCTAGGCCTGGCCTGAAGCCCGAATTTCTTTAAAAAATCTCGTCTAGGCTCGGCCCACTTCCAATCGTACTAGTGATCAGATTAGCACCAGGTTAACGCAGACTGGCATCAACCCAACAAGCGAATTAGCAACCGAACAGGCAACTAGACTGGCACCATCTAAATTATAAATTATATACTATTTTTAAAATATTATTATATTTTATAATATAATATATATATAATTTAATATATTTATTAATATATTTATTATATTTATTATATATTATAATTAAATTTATTTAATAATAGTAATATTTTATAATATTATTAAATAAATAATTATGATTTTATTTACATAGTTTTTATTTTTAATTTTTTATTTTACAAATGGAGGTGTAGGAATAAGTTGAAGTTGCATGTACGACCTGCGGCTTCACTTTAGCTGCAACTTTTTTTAATTTTTTAAATTTTTATTTTACTATATTATTTTAATATTTTAAATATTATAATTTTATCATGTTATTTTAAATATTTTAATTTATTATGTTATTTTAGATATTTTTAATTTTATTATATTATTTTAAATATTTATTATATTATTTTAAATTTTATTATATATTTTTTTAAAGTTTATTAGATTAAATTTAATAAAAAGATAGTGCATTTATTGGGGGGCATGGCATTTAATGAAGGCACAGGTAGAACCTGCGCCTTCATTTTTTTTTTTTTTCGATTTTTGAGAAGATGCAAGTAGAACATGCATCTTCTTTTTTTTTTTGATGGTTGAGAAGTGCAGGCTCACCCTGCATCTTTTCTAGGTGGCAAAACAAATACACACATGGCAAAAAGAAGGTAGTTTGGTAATATTATTTCAAAGGACTGTATTTTGATAATATTATTTTAAAAAGCAATACTTAAAATAAAATCCTACAGATTTTTTAAAAATATTATTTTTTAAAAAATATTACCAAAGTGTGGTTGTCCTAAACAAAATACCAAACTACTGCCCATTTGACCATGTTTCAACTTTTTTAAAGAATTTTGGCCACCGTTGGTTGGATTGAATGTCAGCTACAATCTGGAGAAGGCGCATCTTGAAGATGCATTTTCATAGAGAAAAAGGCTGAAGGTGCAGGTTCAACCTGCCTTCTAAAATGGAGAAAAAAAACTTCATTTGAAGGCGCAGGTTAAACCTGCGCCTTCTAATAAAAACTAGAAAAAAGTTGAAGGCACAGGTTGAACCTACACCTTCTAAAATAGAAAAAAAAGTTCATTTGAAGGCGCATGTTGAACTCGCACCATCTAATAAAAACCAAAAAAAAGGTTGAAGGCATAGGTTGAATCTGCACCTTCTAATAAAAACCAAAAAAAAAGGCTGAAGGTGCAATTTCAACCTGTGCCTTCTACTAAACCCCCCCAAAAAGCTTGAAGGTGTAGATCCAATCCATGCCTTCTAAAAAAAATAAAAAAAATTATTTAGTTGAAGATGAAGGTTGAATCTGTGCCTTCAAGCAAAATGCAAAAAAATTATAATGAAGATGTAGGTAGAACCTGCACCTTCCAAAAAACTCAAAAAAAAAATATGAAGCACCAGCATCATCTGCTACCAATTAGGATTTAAAAAAATATTTGTCTTATGATTGTAAATTTAAAAAAATAGATTGCTAGCCAACTGGTGATTGTACCGTTGATCGGACTGGTGGCAGGATTGACGACTGGACCGGTGGCTAGATCGGTGCTCGGATCGATGGCCGAATCGATGGCTAGATCGATGGTCAGACCGATTGCCATACCGATGCTAGACGATGCTAGGACTGGTGGCTGAACTGGTGGCAGGATGGATTTGATTGTCAATCTGATCGCTGATTCAATAGCCAATCTGTCATCAATTTGATTGCCTATTGGTCGCCTGGTCGATGCTAGTTTGATTGCCAGGTTGGTGGCAGTCCGAGTTGGACTGGTAGCCGGACCCTCGATTAGACCAGTGGTCGGTCACCAGATTGATGGACGGACCGGCTCCCAGACCGGTGCTCGAATTGATGGCCAGACTGGTGGCTGAACCGCACCAGGACCGGTGGCAGGATGGATTTGATTATCATCGATCCCTTGGCCAGGCCGGTGGCCGGACCAAACTGGTTTCAACCTAATGACCAACCCAAAATTTTTTATAATTATTATTTTTTAAATTTTATTATGTAAAATTATGAAATATTTTATATTATTTATAATAATTATAATGAAATGCAGTAATGAATATTCAGTTGCATGTACCTGAGTATATGCCCAAAAACTTTTTAAAAAATATTAAAATAAAACTTCATTATAATGCCAGATCTATAAAATAATATGGTCCACACATAAATATAATACATAAATAAAAGTAAAAAATATATCCTAAGTCCCACAAGGCGGCCGTCTCCTCCTATGCGGAGGTTGCCTCCGATGATGTGAAGATTCTACTTTACTCGAACCTTGATACCCGTCAGAAGCTTTGCCTCAATGTAAATTGGCTCCTGTATAACACCCTTTATGTGTCGATCCGTCATCGATAAGTTTTTTCCCATGAGCTGAGTATCCTTGATGCATCATATATTCCGGTGTGACAGTATAATCAAACTGTGCTGCAGCATCCTCCATAGATATGAACTATCTGACATCCTCATGTAGATAACTGCTCTCAGGTAAGTAGGGAATGAATTTAGGCATAAAAAATGGAGAGGTACTACATCGGCAAGTATGCCGCATATGCCGAGGTACAGGAGCTGCTCCTGATGATGATGTGGAAGAGAAATATGCAGACGTCTCATCATTTTTTTTTCATCATCATGAGTAATCCTTGTAACTAGACACGAGCTTGCTCATGGACAGCATAAAGGATGGTATCACACATATTCACGATGGATTGGAATGATGTGAATATAGAACCTGGCTGAGCAAACTGTCGAATCCTGACGATACCATCGCTCTGAAATATACATATGATTAGAATATATTTTAAAAAAATCAACTATGAAGTATGTTTGATAAAATAATTTAATTGCTTATAGATAATCATACATCGCACCGGTATGACTGATGAACTGCCTAGTGATGCAATGGTACCACTGCATGTATGGATCATAATAATCTAAGATGCCATCAATAGGAGGGCCATCTAAAATATGATCTCGAAGGCTCTCTAAAGCTGTATTGATGAGGACGTCATCCAGCACAAATCTTGAAGACATCGCCCAGCACAAATCTTAATGTAGATAGATATAAATTTTTAGATATTTTTGTATGGGTGTATGGGTTTGTGATATCTCTGACTCATTTGAATCGGAGTTTTTAGGATAGTTTATTTCTTTGTTTCAAAATTTATCTTTACCAGAATCCCTTATTTGTTCTGGTTGTTTAGAGTTTAGTTTAGGATTTATTTTTTTGTTAGGATTGGATTTTTGATTGTTATTTAAAGGATTGTAAACCTCTTCGGAGGCTCACTTGCGCGGGAAACCATCGCCGCTGATGCAGGACGAGAGCTCTGATACCAAAAATGATGCAGAACAAAAGGAGATGATGCGATGCGGAAGTAAATTAAGACTATTCTTTTTTTTATATATATTTTCAGAAGTCGGCTTTGACTCAAAGGAAAGTTAAACTAATTGAAAGAAACTATGTAATAATTGAAAGCACAATTTAAAGAAACTAGGTTATTAGAGTAGTTCAGAAGTAAAGGATCGTTGGGGTTGAGAAACTCCCAGACCTAGGTTTTGCTCTGAACTTTCAACAAGATAGAAGTAAAGAGAAGAGAAGGGTTACAGACCAGGTAGTGATCTTCACAGAGTTTAGTGGAAGGACTCTCTTGAGCAGATTGTTGGATCCCCGGATTCAGATATCTTCGCAATGGATCCTCCAATACTGGCCCTTTGGCAGAGTTGGCTTCTTCTGAACTCAAGATCTGGGAAAGAAGACAAACAAGTTATGGAACCAGATACTCAAGGAAGGATTTACCAGATAGAAGAACTTGAAAGCTGATGTTGTTGAAATCCTGATTCTCCTGGATGTTGATCTGGCTTCCTCTGGATTTGCTCTGTCTTCGAAGCAGCCGAACTGGACCTGGATGCTGGTGGTCGGCCTCTACTTGGAGAGAGGGGCCGTGAGAGATGGGGTAGGCTAGGTTTTGGTGGAGTGAAGAGGATGATGGCGGCTAGGGTTTGGAAGTGAAGTGGCTAACCTAGGGTTTTGGGGTTGGAGATCTCACACCTCCTCAAGGTTCCTAGGGAACCCGGATTTACTCCCTCACGGAGCTCAACACCTGGATGCAAGTGAGGAAGAGAGAAACATAAAGTTGCTCACACAAAATTGAATTCATTCATCAGTTTTCTTTAAAACTTACAAGAGGGTTTTATTTATAGGTCTTTACAAGAGGTCAGGGTTTTACATCTTCCCATGGAGACTAATAGGATGGATCCTCAAATTAGGCTTGTAGAATCAAATCCTTCTCATATGGCCGGCCAAGAGCTTCCATAAGTGTTGATTGGTGGCTCCAAATGGTAAGTAGGTGGCGCCTCCTAGCCTTGCTCTTCAAGAAAAGAATTTTTCCTTCCATGCTTGGTTTTATTTGGAAGTATTTGGGCGCCTCCTAGTCTTGCTCCACAAGTTTAGGCTTCTTCCTTTCATGGCTCAACTCTTTTGGACACCTCCTTTTCTTTCTCCCCAAGTCATGCTCTTCCCAACTTTGCTTTGGTCTTTTTAGGCATGGATTGCGCCCCCTTGAAGTGCTCCCCAAGAAATGCCTCTTTCCTCCTTTAGCTTGGCCTTTTAAGGTATATATGGGGCGCCTCCTTGATTTTGGCTTCAAGAAAAATTCTTGCTCCCTTGGATGTGGGACCAAGACACTGGGATGGAGATGTGGCGCCCCCTGGACTCTAGCGTGTGGCTGGGAGTGTGGCCCCACTTACTTGAGCCTGGGAGAAAAATGTGGCACCCTGGACCTTGACTTGAAAGGTGGCACCAAACTGGAGAAGACCTAGGCCACTACTAGGACTTGTACTGAGTCAACATGACTCAACAAAATTTAAATTGCAGGGAAATACAGACTCAAGACTAAATTGAGTTGACCAAGTCAACCCTTATTACAAAACCAGAAAACCCTAATTCTTCGGGCAAGGTCAATCAGAGATCCAGATGGAGCCCTGAAGTCTTCTTCTGAGTCTAGTGCCCGCACCAATTCTCCCGGGGTGGAAGGAACTCGACCCTGTCGAGTATGGATCAAGTTGGCTCTGGTATCTCTCCAAGAGGTCTGGGTCCAATTCTTGTAATATTTCTCGGGAGATCCAAGAGTTATCAGAATCTGGCCTTCCTTGCCAGCGGACCAGGTATCTTTGGTATCCTCGATTATGAGTAGAGATAACCTGATTATCCAGGATCTTTTCAATCTGCTCTTTTCTCACAGGCCAGTTTGTTGGTGGACACACAGGGTTGGGTTCACTTCAAGAGCAGGATTAGGCTCAAAAGGCTCACTGGGAATCACAGCTGGCTCTCTATACTCTACTAGGTCTGTAATGTTGAAAGTGGAGCTAACGCCTAGTTCTGAAGGCAACTCGAGCACATAGGCATTGGACCCTACTCTCTTTACCACTCTAAATGGTCCAGCTCCTCTAGCATGTAACTTTCTAACGGTTCCAGGAGGAAACCGTTCAGGCCTTAACCTAATCATTACATAGTCTCTCTCAACAAAATTTTGACTCGTCTTTGAGAATCAGCCAACTTCTTATAAGTTTCATTACTTAAAGTTATTTTGGCATGAATTTCTTTATGCAAGTCCTTTACATGCTATGCAAGTGCATCAAGAGACTTGTGTGTGTGGGCTAATAGTGAAATCAGATCAAGTGTGTGTGAGGCTTGTATCCATGAGCAATTTCAAAGGGACTCTAGCCTATAGACCTATTGATCGAAACATTGAATGCAATTTCAGCCCAGGACAAAATACAATCCCAATTCCTGGTGCTCTCAATCAAACCAAAATCTGAGTGAAAGCCTACTAAAGGGTCAAGAAAAACTAAACTAGACTGATGACGCATTCCTAAAGAATGGACTTTATTCCAAAGGAACCCTAGGTCTAAACCTAACAAACTACGGCTCTCTAGGTTTGACCTTGGGTCGGAGGATGGCATGCAGAGCATGAAAACTTATCATGGGTGCCTAGTAGGTGCCATAAGGTCTTCCAGAAGTAGGTGGCAAACCTAATAGGTTCTGACACGTGGTTCATTCTAAGACTTCGACAATATACTTGGATGGTGTAAGAAGTATTGGAAGTCCTAGAGAAAGAGAGGAAATATGAGGTGGAGTCTCGAATTACCTGCTGACTAAAGGTGGTGACCTGAAGGTTTGAATGGTGATCTATGAGTGTCAACTGGTCATCCTTACGAAAGGAAAAGTTTGCTACTCCCGGAATGGATCAAGAGATGGTTCGGGAAGTAGCCTAGGACATGTGATTGCAACAGTTAAGGTTTGTTCTCTAAGCAAATAATGATCCACTTTCTCAAGAAATGGATTAGAGAATGATTCATGGAAGGGCCTATGGATGATGACCTCAAGACTTGAAATTTGACCTATGGGTGCGGAAAGGTATACTCTATAGAATGGTAGGTCAGTCATGCGAAGGAAGGGGTCTGGGGCCATAAGGAGGACTTCTACAGGACTGGGTGAATCAATCCGCTCAAGACAAGGATGTTCAACTGAGATTACGGGAGAGACCTTAGTGGCTAGGCATGGGACAAGGTCCAATTGTAAGAGGCTTGATTCAGTCATCCTAAGGAGAGGATCTACCATAGGGTGGGCAAACTTAAACAGTTCAACGCAAAGATCTTCAATTGGTACTTGGAGAATGACTGTCATTAGAGGATACGAACTGATAGCTCGGGCTAACACTATGAGTTCTTCCTGGGGGTATTTGACTAAAGGAACCTGGTTCTCACAAATCTCTTGAATTTCTGAACTAGGTCCTACCACTTGGTTGCTCTCCAAGGTCTCCTCAAGTAAGGAACCAATAGTATCGATGTCACATTCTTCAAGTTCTTCCTCCTCATATTCATCAACTAGACTCAAGCCAGCATCATATACTTCCTCGATGCCATCTTCAATGGGTTTCAGGTCAGTGGTAATCGGGTCAACTGATTCTGGCTTGTCATACCTAACCTTTCTTCCTCATTGGTAGGCTTGGGTTCTCCCTCATTAATGTCATCCTTAGGATTCTTACCACTTAGCTATGCACAAGCCAGTCCTATGCATGGGCACTGACTAGATTTATGGCCTCTTTCTCCATAAAACCAACATTCTTGCGATATAGGAACCTGGGTCACACTGGGTTTCAAGCTAGTAGAGACCTTACTTGGGCATGGGTGTGGATCTAAATGGCTTGATCTAGAAGACTTGGGTTGTGAGTAACTGGTCTAGAATATTGTAAGGACCTCTCATAGACACGATCCACACTATAGATATCATGGTTAGGCTTCCTAAGGTTATGCTCGGGATCACGGTATAAGGTCCTCCTAGGCTCCTGGCATGGGTAAGGTTGGGGCCTATTAAATTTTGGATCAGGGGTCCAATTTTGATGTCTACGTTTCTCAAGTACTTGGACTCGATCCCTAAGCTGGGTAAGATCCTCATGGACTTGTTCCTTAAACTGGGCAACTGTAGCAGTCATATCCTAACTCAATTTGTTCATACTTTTGGTAAGAGTTCTAACCATGGCCTCTAAATCAGGTTGGATTTGACTAGGTTGGGAGGGTACTCCGTTCTGGTGGACATGATGATGCAAGCAAGCACACAGAATGTGACTAGACTAAAGCGACTACTGGTCACTAGACCTAGAGTCTAAACTAGATGCCCAATCAGAGTGGCAAGCTAGCCTGTAGTAACTCGAGACTCAGCTAGGCAGGTGTAACGGGAGTGTTAGGTCCCTAATGCCAATCCTAGACACCAATCAGAGATTGGCCAGGTAGGCGGACCAGCACACAAGCCCTTCGGATAGAATCCCTGAACCACCATTCTAGACACTGAGTACAAAGCACACCAGAGTAACTAGACAAACTGACTCAACATTAGCCTAGACCCGACTTGTTGGTGTCCCTAGCCCACTAGGGCAAATTAAGTCTAATAAATTTTAAAATTAGGCTTAGGATCAAATGAATGGGTGGTGGTTTTGGGCTAAGGAGAGGTTATCAACTCTCTCCTTATCTTAGATGCTCAATCGCCCTTAAGATGAATTAGGAGATGATCACTCAAAAATTGAATTACAGAAACACAGAAACAGATTGCTGTAATTTAACTCTCAGAAATTTCACGAAACCAATAATTACAGTAAAATTATGTAAAATATTTTCAATTACACTGGTTCCAGAAAAAAAAAATCATATAATTTGGAGTTACCTGCAATGAGAAACAATTCTTGCAACAGAGCAGTTACACACTAAAAACAGAATGCTTCCCCCGTTTACAATTCCTGCTACGAAGTTGTAACCCAGTGGATCCCCTACACGCCCTAGGAACACCCCGTGGAATGGGAAGAGGAGGCTTTCACCTGCTTCGTTCCTAGGACCGGACGTCCTGGGGAGTCTACTTTGAGCAGACAAAGTAAAAAAGAGAGACACTCAAAACATGCAAGCAAGTCAGAAACCCTAGACTGAGCTCTGATACCAAAATTAATGCAGGACGAGAGCTTGATACCAAAAATGATGTAGAATAAAAGGAGATGATGCGATGTGGAAGTAAATTAAGACTAATTCTTTTTTTTATATATATATATTTTCAGAAGTCGGCTTTGATTCAAAGGAAAGTTAAACTAAATTGAAAGAAACTATGTAATAATTGAAAGCACAGTTTAAAGAAACTAGGTTATCAGAGTAGTTCAGAAGTAAAGGATCGTTGGGGGTTGAGAAACTCTCAGACCTAGGGTTTCGCTCTGAACTTTCAACAGGACAGAAGTAAAGAGAAGAGAAGGGTTACAGACCAGGCAGTGATCTTCACAGAGTTTAGTGGAAGGACTCTCTTGAGCAGATTGTTGGATCCCCGGATTCAGATATCTTCGCAATGGATCCTCCAATACTGGCCCTTGGCAGAGTTGGCTTCTTCTTCTGAACTCAGATCTGGAAAGAAGACAAACAAGTTATGGAACCAGATACTCAAGGAAGGATTTACCAGATAGAAGAACTTGAAAGCTGATGTTGTTGAAATCCTGATTCTCCTGGATGTTGATCTGGCTTCCTCTGGGATTTGCTCTGTCTTCGAAGCAGCCGAACTGGACCTGGATGCTGGTGGTCGGCCTCTACTTGGAGAGAGGGGCCGTGAGAGATGGGGTAGGCTAGGGTTTGGTGGAGTGAAGAGGATGATAGGCGGCTAGGGTTTGGAAGTGAAGTGGCTAACCTAGGGTTTTGGGGTTGGAGATCTCACACCTCCTCAAGGTTCCTAGGGAACCCGGATTTACTCCCTCACGGAGCTCAACACCTGGATGCAAGTGAGGAAGAGAGAAACATAAGTTGCTCACACAAAATTTGAATTCATTCATCAGTTTTCTTAAAACTTACAAGAGGGGTTATTTTATAGGTCTTTACAAGAGGTCAGGGTTTGTGAGACTAATAGGATGGATCCTCAAATTAGGCTTGTAGAATCAAATCCTTGTCATATGGCCGGCCAAGAGCTTCCATAAGTGTTGATTGGTGGCTCCAAATGGTAAGTAGGTAGCACCTCCTAGCCTTGCTCTTCAAGAAAATTTTTTTTCCTTCCATGCTTGGTTTTATTTGGAAGTATTTGGGCGCCTCCTAGTCTTGCTCCACAAGTTTAGGCTTCTTCCTTTCATGGCTCAACTCTTTTGGACACCTCCTTTTCTTTCTCCCTAAGTCATGGCTCTTCCCAACTTTGCTTGGTCTTTTTAGGCATGGATTGGGCGCCCCCTTGAAGTGCTCCCCAAGAAATGCCTCTTTCCTCCTTTAGCTTGGCCTTTTAAGGTATATATGGGGCGCCTCCTTGATTTTGGCTTCAAGAAAAATTCTTGCTCCCTTGGGTGTGGGGACCAAGACACTGGGATGGAGATGTGGCGCCCCCTGGACTCTGGCGTGTGGCTGGGAGTCTGGCGCCCACTTACTTGAGCCTGGAGAAAAATGTGGCACCCTGGACCTTGACTTGAAAAAGGTGGCACCAAACTGGAGAAGACCTAGGCCACTACTAGGACTTGTACTGAGTCAACTTGACTCAACAAAATTTAAATTGCAGGGAAATACAGACTCAAGACTAAAATTGAGTTGACCAAGTCAACCCTTATTACAAAACCAGAAAACTCTAATTCTTCGGGCAAGGTCAATCAGAGATCCAGATGGAGCCCTGAAGTCTTCTTCTGAGTCTGGTGCCCGCACCAGCCGCCCTCCCCTTCCACAGGACCGAGAAAAACCCACCACTTTGGCTATTCCCAGGCCGATCATCTTCAACCAAACCAGACCCCCTCCCTCCAACCAGTCAACCACCATCGTCTCCCCCTTCTAGTCATCAACCCACCCCCAAACCACTTCCCGCTGATGCCCGATGACCATCCCATCTCCACAATGCCCGACACCCCCCTCCACCTCCCTGTTGCTGCGATGCCCTTTCGATTGCCACCATCTATGCATCCCTCCATAATAGAGTGTGCCACCTCCTCGACTCTGCCTCCTTCCTCCCGTTTGGAGTCGTCCACGACCGGGCCGACATCCACCACCCTCCCCCTGAAGGACTCCACTGGATGCCCGTCCAGGACAAGCTCGCCTTTATTGTTCGCTGCCTTCCTCTTGATCAGAGAGTTCCAGGACCAGCCAAGACGATCACCATGACGGCCTTCTTCCCATCTGTGCTGCCATCTTTGCCCTAGTGCCATTGCCGGCAAGCCTCTTGACATGCCCTCCTCTGTTCCATAGCCACGGTTCATAGAGAAGGAAGTATCTACACGATCATGAGAGGCAATCTAGCCTTTGTTACCGACTTCAATACATACACAGATCTCAAAGCAATCCATAAAGATCTATGAAGCATGGATTTTGGAGTAGATCGAATTAAAATACAAATCTCAAAGATTGGGATTATTGGGTTAAATTGATTTATTTTTTTATTATTTTATTTTGATTTGGGATTAATAGAACCATTTGTTTTTGGTGATCCAGGTCCAATGGCTTCTGATCTACCTCGCTCATGAACCACTGGCCCGAAATTTTCGACCTTCTCCAGGATGTTCTCCCTTCTCCAGGAATCGTGACATCTCGTGTTTCGGGTGAGACATCTTTGATGATTTAGTATAGATATAATCAATTGCTAGAATGAAATTAATTGTCTTATCTTTTATTTAGATAGAACTAATTTCATTGAAATTATATAACCCTAATCTAGTGGTTGTTCCTTAACGATCAGCGATCCAATTTCTTGAGATTTTGACTGTGCATGCCGATCGGGTCAATTTCCTAGATCGAACCTTAATTTGATTAGGACCATTTTTAGTTTAAATTCTTAATTGCTTTGATTAACTGCTAATATTTATCTTTAAATTACTTTGTTAATTTCTTCGCTGATCTCATTAAGGGTCCTTAGGTCTAGGATTTGTTGGTCCATCCTGCATCATCATTTGGTATCAGAGCTTAGGTTAGGTTAAGGTCAATTATATTTTAATTACATTTGAATTATTTATAATAAAAAAATTAGTAAAAAAATAAATTAAATTAAATTAAAAAATGATTGTATGTTAAATACATTGATTGGACATCTTATTTGTTGCATTGCATTTTCATAATTAATCTAAGAGCATAAACCTCTTAATCAGATAAGGTGGGGAGTTGATTACCCTTAGCCCACAAATCACCACCCTCATCAGCATTGACCCAAACTTTAAAATTAAAATCAATTAGATGCTGACCCTAGGGACATCCGAGCTCATTAGGACAAGTATACCTAAGAGTTATATCAAGTTAGTTTCAATCATTGAATTAGTGTCTAGAAAAGTGATTCAGGGATCTTAGTCCCAAAGAAAAGTGATTACTTAATTGGTTCCGTTCATTGACCTGGCCAATCAAATTGATGTCTAAGGAAAGTAATGGGGGACCCCCGCTAATCTTATACTTACCTAGCCAATTTGGTGAATTGGTTCAAACTTGGAGTGCTCAAAGGTAGACTTGAAATAGCTAGGAGCTATCTAGTTCTAGGTTAACCTTAGGATTAGTTGTCTTATTTGTTTCACTTGATTGAAAATTAAAAAAAAATCTAAAGAAACCTGAAACCTACTTTCACCTCTAGAATCAGTGCATGACAACTAGGTCAGTGATTAAGTACCACAGAACCTTCCCACTTAGATAACAAAATGGATCCTAATTTAAGAGTTGCTCTACAAGAAATCATGGGTCGACTTGAAGCAATTGATGGTAAGTTAGGTTCCTTAGATGCAAGGGTAGGAGCCCTAGAAGAGAAACCATTAGTGAACACAAACCATCCTGTTAGGAACTCCTCATCAAGAGTCACAGACCCTAGAGACCGAAATGACTACCCGGGTCATGAGGGAGGTCGTACCAAGATACCTCGACCCATCAATGATCCTAGGGATCGACACAATTATCCAGGTTTCGATATGGATCACTATCAAATACCTCGACCTTATTGTAACCCGGTCGATCAGGATGATCGTATCATGAGAAGTGTTAAGGTTGAAGCCCTGAGTTTCGTAGGTCACCTGGACCCCAAAGAGTACCTTGATTGGGAAGCTGACATGGATCATTATTTCAATTGGTATGAAATGTCTAAGAAAGGAAAGTAAGATTTATCCAAATGAGGTTATTGGGTCAAGCTAAATTATATTGGCACAATATCCAGTGATTAGCCACTCATGAAGATAGGATGTCATTGGAATTGGGATGAGATGAAGGATAAGCTTCATGAGGAGTATCTTCCTGCATCATATCAGTAGCGACTCCTGGATCAATGGCAAAGGCTAACCTAGGAACTAGATCTGTAAATGATTACATTGACCAATTTGAGGAATATCTTATACGTTGTAATGTGAATGAAGATCCGTCTATCACCTTATCTCGATTTAGAGCTGGCCTAAGAGAGGATATTCAGAGAGAGTTGTTTATGAGAGAGGTTTATAGTTTAGAGCAAGCCTATCAACTAGCCCAGGATTATGAGAGATTCCAAAAGATGCCTATCACCCATAGACTTGAGCCTTCTAGACCAAGAATTTTAGGTCCAAGTGATGCGGACCCAAGAATCTCTTAGAGTTCATTAGTACTAAGTCACTGGTACTAAAGTGAGCCAATTGAGTCCTGTAAAAAAGTGAGACAACTAAAACCCAGTTGAGTCCACTTAGTTAGGTCCAGTCGTTTTTAGTCCAGTCAAGTCCAATCGAGTCCATGTAGTTTTCATTCAAGTCATGTTCAAGAGGAGAAGCCACCAGACCAAGAGATTCACCAAGCCCACCCAACCAGAGCTAGACTTCATGCACCTGGGCTCCGACTCCAGCCCCCAACCAAGCGCTTGGCCCTTTCATGCCACCAAGCCCACAAGGGAGCGCCCCTCTAACCCATGAAGATGGCGCCCAGTCCAAGCTGCCCCAGCCTAGCACCCTAGTCCAAGCCCAACAATTGAGGTTTCTTAGCCCTCAAGTCAGGGTTCTTGATCCCTAAGTCATGTAACCTGGGTGAATCTATAAATACCCCACCCCTTCTTGTATTTTTTTCATGCCATGGATTAATAAAATTTCTTGAGTTTTCTCAACTTACTGTGTGATTTACTATGTGAGGGTATCTGTGTGATCCCTATTGTTCTGTGTGAAGGATATCTATGTGATCCCTATTGTTCTGTGTGAAGGGTATCTGTGTGATCCCTATTATTCCTAAGGGTATTTGTGCGATCCCTTTGTTGCCCCAACCTCCTGCACCCTGCCTCCAAAGCTCCAACGAAGCCCTAGCTGCCTTCTTCTTTCTTCTTTCAAGCAAGCCCTAATCCCCTGGTGACTTCTGTGCTCGCCAATGATCCGATCCCCGCATCTTGGCCCCCATCATTTGGTATCAGAGCTAGAGGATTATGAGTTTTTTTTCTTCTTTCTCTCGACCTCTCATTCTCTCTCCCTTATTTCAATGCCCGATCACAGCTTCCCACCCATCGTCAATCGTAGCCCAACCATCCATGGCAATTTTGACAACAACCTCCACCACCTGCAGCCACCAAGACGTTGACACCTCTAAGCTTGCCCTGCCGATTTCCTCCTCCAAAGACCTCTTCCTAGATGATCGATGCCCCTGCTGCCATCACCTAGATCGTGTCTGCCTTCGCCCGTGAAGCCCATCTCCACATCGACTGCAACCGGGAACACCACCAATCATGCCTCCACCGA
Source organism: Areca catechu (assembly GCA_021397845.1). Lineage (NCBI taxonomy): Eukaryota > Viridiplantae > Streptophyta > Magnoliopsida > Arecales > Arecaceae > Areca > Areca catechu. Next base: position 389,941 of record JAHSVC010000021.1, on the reverse strand, counting down.
CACCGATCTGGAAGTTCCCGCCCTGGCCTCCTCCTCCCATCGGTCCGATCTGGCCCCCTTCGACCGCACCGCCATCTCTTCAGCCATCCTCCGCCTAAAGTCATCCATAGCCGGCCAACAACCACCATCCATGGAGATCTCACAATGTCGTAGATCCGTGTGATGCCCTTCCCATCAGAACTCCTCCCCGCTACCATTGCCAGCCACCACCGACTTCGCTATAACCACCACCGCCTTACCAGGCCATCTTCGCCTATCACCGACACCGACGAACTCCTCCAACATCACTCCTCTGCTCCCTGGTTTTATCTGTGAAGAAGGAGAAAGGGGACAGCAGGAATGTGAAAGCATGGCGCCATCCCCTTTGTCGATTTCAACATTACACGCTCCTCAAAGCTACACAACTTTCAAAGCTGCACGGATTGCAAAGTTGCACAGATCTCAGAGCAGAGCTAAAAAAAGAAATCTGGGATTTGTTTGAAAAAAAAATGGGTGAACCTAGCCTAAGAGCCCTCTTCATTTGATTAGATTCGGTCCCATCAAAGCCCTCACTGAGCCTGACTCGACGGAGTCGAGTTCTCCCCACTCCAGGAGATGATGAGGACCCAAGAATCTCTTAGAATTCATTAGTACTGAGTCACTTGTACTAAAGTAAGCTAATTGAGTCCTGTAATAAAGTGAAACAACTAAGCCCAATTGAGTTCACTTAGTCATTTTTAGTCTAGTCAAGTCTAATCGAGTCTATGTAGTTTTCATTCAAGTCATGTTCAAGAGGAGAGCCGCCAGACCAAGAGATTCACCAGGCCCCCCCAACCAGAGATGGACTTCATGCACCTGCGCTCCTACTCCACCCCCAGCCAGGCGCTTGGGCCCTTTCATGCCGCCAGCCCACAAGGGAGCGCCCCTCCAACCCATGAAGATGGTGCCCTAGTCCAAGCTACCCCCCAGCCCAGCACCCTAGTCTAAGCCTAACAAAGGTTTCTTTCTTGCCCTCAAGTCAGGGTTTCTTGACCCCTAAGTCATGTAACCTGGGTGAATCTATAAATACCCACCCCCTCTTGTATTTTTTTCATGCCATGGATTAATAAAATTTCTTGAGTTTTCTCAACTTACTATATGATTTACTGTGTGAGGGTATCTGTGTGATCCTTATTATTCTGTATGAAGGGTATATGTGTGATCCCTTCGCTGTCCCAGCCTCCTGCGCCCTGCCTCCAAAGCTCCAACGAAGCCCTAGCTGCCCTCTTCTTTCTTCTTCCAAGCAAGCCCTAATCCCCTGGTGACTTCTAAGCTCGCCAGCGATCCGATCCCCGCATCCCGTCCCGCATCACCAAGACCTAGCATGAGTCAAGCCCCAACTATCCAAACCCTAAGATGAGTCAAGCCCTTGGTAGTCAACCCCCGTCTACGACCCTTCCAACTAAGAGGGATGAGAAAAGAAAGGAGTTATAGGAGAGACCTCCCGAGGAATTAGCTCTAAGGTTCAATGCTTTAAGTGTAATGGAATAGGTCACGTGGCTAGTCAATGTCCATCTAGAGCATTACATATAGGGGAACTTAAAGAACATGAAGATTTAGTTAATACCCTGAAGAGGAAGTCTACATTGCTGATCCAGGATTAGCCAACACCTTTTAAGAATATGACCCTGTTTAAAATGAGAGTACACCTAAGGAACGATTATGAGTGGTTAGGTCTGTATTGACCCAACCCAAGAAAAGTGAAGACTGGCACAGGACCGCTATCTTTCATATCTTTATTGGTCAAGGTGATAAGGTATGCAAGGTAATCATTGATAGTGGTAGCTGCATCAATGCCATCTCCATCGATACCATTACACACCTAGGACTAGCACCCGTAGACCATTCAAGTCCATACAATGTGGCCTGGGTAGATGTTTCATCTATCCCAATCAGACATAGGTGCCTAGTCCCAATTAAATTTCTATCATACCAAGATAAGGTCTGGTGCGATGTTTACCAATGAAAGTGGATAACATCATTCTTGGCAGACCTTGGCTCTTTGATCAGGATGCCACTCTTCATGGCCGAACCAATACCCTGTACATTCATGAACCAGGGAAAAAGAATTATTGTTTATCTTTCACCTCTTAGAACCACCAAGAGAGTTGTAGAAGGTAACCCTAGTGTCCAAAAGCAGAAAAAAAAGTCTACACCTAATCAATGCTAAGGAAATTGAAAATGAATTGAATGATGGCTCCCTAGTTTGGATTTAGCAGTCAAAGAATCTAGCGGTGATATCGATCGTTTGCACTAGTACCTCCAGGAAATAATCATTCTCTTAGATGAGTTTAAAGATGTTTTCTCTGAAGAACTCCCAGACCATTTGCCCCCGATGCGAGATATCTAACATACTATTGACCTAGTTCTAAGAGCCTCCCTTCCCAATCTCCCTTACTATTGTTTGAACCCTACAAGTATGCAGAGCTGTAGAAATAAGTTATTGAGCTCCTTGATAAGGGTTTTGTAAGAAAAAGCCTAAGTACTTGCACAGTCCCCGCACTCTTGATTCCAAAAAAGATGGTACATAGAGGATGTGCATAGATAGTCATACAATAAATAAAATCACTATAAAATATCAATTTTCCATTCCTAGATTAGATGATATGATTGACATGATATCCGGAGCAACTATCTTTTCCAAATTGATTTGAAGAGTGGATATCATCATATTTGGATTAGACCTGGTAATGAATGGAAGACCACCTTTAAAACTAAAGATGGTTTGTATGAATGGCTAGTCATGCCATTTGGCCTTTCCAATACCCCGAGTACCTTCATGAAAGTTATGACTCAAGTAACACGACCATTCATTGGATCATTTGTGGTCGTGTACTTTGATGATATCTTGATTTATAGTTGAACCAAAGAAGACCATCTAGATCACTTGCAATGAGTATATCAAGTCTTAAGGACCGAAAGCCTCTATGGGAATCTAAAGAAGTGTGAATTTCTGACAACCCGAATAATTATTAGGATTGTAGTAATCCCTAACAGTTTGGCAGTAGATCCTGAAAAAGTTTGAGCTATATCTGAGTGGCCTATTCCCCAAAACATGCACGAAGTTTGAAGCTTTCATGGCCTCATAACTTTTTATAGGAGGTTCATTAGAGATTTCAGCACCGTCATAGCTCCAATAACTGATTGTATACTAAAAAGGAGCTTTGAATGGACTAGAGTTGTTGAACGAGCTTTTCAGGAATTGAAAGAAAGAATGACCCATGCTCCAGTTTTACGCTTACTAGATTTTTCAAAGATTTTTGAAGTTGCATGTGACGCATCTAGAGTGGAAATTGGTGGAGTCCTAAGTCAGGAAGGACACCCTATAGCTTTCTTTAGCGTAAAACTCAATGACTCCAAGCGCAGGTATTTCACCTATGACAAAGAATTCTACGCTGTGGTCCAAACCCTTAAATTTTGAAGGCACTATTTGCTTCCGTAGGAATTTATCCTGTATTCGGACCATGAGGCCCTCCAGTTTCTCAACTCACAAAAGAAATTAAATCCAAGACATGGAAAGTGGATTGAGTTCCTTTAGACCTATACCTTTGTGATAAGGTATAAGACAGGTGTAGATAATAAGGCTACCAATGCACTTTCTCGAAAAGTGAACCTATTAACGGTAGAAACTATTGAGCTAGTTTTGATTGCAAATGCACTTTCTCCTAGGATGAGCATTTTATGAGCAGTAAGTGTAAGAGTTACGATCTTTGAATAGTTAAAGATAGAATATAATGAATGCCCAGACTTCAAGAATATTATTACCTCCCTAAGATAAGGACCGTCTAGAGAGTTTAGTGAGTATACCCTTCAAGACGGATATCTTTTTAAGAATAATAGGTTATGTATACCATGAACTTCAGTGAGAGAATTTTTATTTTGGAAAATACATGCTGGGAGATTATCTGGGCATTTTGGAAGAAATAAAATAATAGATGCCCTGGAGGTCTAGTTTTACTAGCCTAGCCTGAAATGCGATGTAGCCTAGATTGTTGCACGCTACCAGACTTGTGCCGTAGCTAAACATCAAAACTAAAATACTGGATTATACATCCAACTACCTATACCTGACTGTCCATGGCAAGATGTGAGCATGGATTTGTCTTAAGATTGCCTCGAACAGTTAAGAAGAATGACTCAATATGTGTGGTAGTAGACAGGTTTTCCAAGATGGCCCATTTCTTACCATGCCCCAAGACCTCTGATGCTTCTAGAGTTGCTCGCTTATACTTTGATGAGGTTATTAGATTACATGGATTGCCAAAATCTATCGTATCAGATAGGGATAATCGATTCACTAGTTATTTTTGGAAAAACTATGACACTTAATGGGTACAAAATTAAAATTTTCATCTGCCTATCACCCACAATAGATGGACAAACTAAAGTTGTAAACAGAAGTTTGAGAAATTTACTTCAGTGTTTGGTAGGAGAGTTGTTAAAAATTAGGATTTACTCTTACCCCGAGCCGAGTTTGCATATAATAGTTTGGTAAATAGGTCTATTAGTATGAGTCCATTTGAAGCTATGCACGGTTATCATCCTAATAAATTAGTAGATTTAATTCCATTGCCTATGCATGCTAGAGTCTCAGAGTCAGCATCATCCTTTACAGAGCATGTTAGGAGCCTGTACTAAGAGATCAGTCAAAAAATTAATATAAGTAATCAAATGTATAAATGATTAGCAGATTCTCACCAGCGAGTTAAGGATTTTGCTGAGAGGGGTGACCATGTCATGATTAGGTTAGATCTAATGGTTTCCACTAGGAACCATTCAAAAATATGTATTAGAGGGGCAGACCCATTCAAAATTTTAAAAAAGTTGGACCAAATGCATAGTATGATCTATCACCTGATTATGGGATTAGTCCTAATTTCAATATATCGGATCTAATTGAATATAAAGAACCAGCATTGATACCTAGTGATCCATTTGAGCCTGTACCTTCCTTTGAGAGTGACCCTCCTCCTAAGTGTCCACAAGCCAAAATGAGAGAAAAGCATGATGTGATTGAACGTATCTTGGATGAGTAGATCAGGTCCATGAGGGGTCGAAACTACCACTGCTATTTAGTTTGCTGGTGAGGCAGGCTAGATTCAGAAGATTCCTGGATTACTGAAGATGAGTTACAAAGAATTGACCTAGATCTATTGAGTACCTCCAAGAAAGTATTGAGTTTGACTCGACAAAGTCGAGTTCCCCATCCCAGAGAAAATTGATGAGGACATCATCCAGCACAAATCTTGAAGACATCACCCAGCATGAATCTTGATGCAGATAGATATAAATTTTTTAAATATTTTTATGGATGTATGGGATTTTGGATATCTCTGACTCATTTGAATTAGAGTTTTTAAGATAGTTTGTTTCTTTGTTTTAAGATTTATCTTTATCGAAATCCCTTGTTTATTCCAGTTGTTTAGAGTTTAATTTAAATTTATTTTTTTTGTTAGGATTGGTTTTTCGATTATTATTTAAAGGGTTGTAAACCTCTTCAAAGGGTCATCAGTATTTTGGAATAAAAGAAAACTTCTACTCTTCTATCTCCGATGTTCTTTCTTCTCCTCTCTTACTTCTCTTCCTCGATTCTTCTTCCTCTCCTCCCTCACCTCTGTTTCTATTCCCCTACCACCTATTCTTCTTTTTCCCCGAACCACCCAACCGAAGCAACCCACCTTCGTGCCTCCCACGCTCCATTGCCACCATCGTATCCATTGGATCCATCGCTCCTCTACTCTTTGTCTGCCTCTCCTGCGAGCAGGAACCCATCGCCGCCCTCCCCTTCTGCAGGACCGAGAGGAGCCCCACCACTTTGGCCATTCCCAAGCCGATCATCACAACCAAGCTGGACCTCCCTCCCTCCAGCCGGTCAACCACCATCATATCCCCCTTCAGGCTGTCAACCCACCCCCCAAACCACCTCCTGCTGATGCCCAACGACCAAACCATCTCCACAATGCCCGATGCCCCACCCCACCTCTCTTTTGCTGCGACGCCCTTATGATTGCCACCATCGATGCGTCCCTTCGTAACCGAGTGCACCACCTCCTCGGCTCTGCCTCCTTCCTCTCGTCCGGAGTCGTCCATGATCGGGCTGACATCCACCACCCTCCCCCTTGAAGGACTCCTCTGGATGCCCATCCAGGTCGAGCTCGTCCTCATCATTCGTTGCCTTCTTCCTGATCAAAGAGTTCCACAACTGGCCAAGACGATCACTATGCCAGCCTTCTTCCAGTCCGTGCAACCATCTTCACCTCAATGCCATCACCGGCGAAGCCTCTCCGCAAGCCCTCCTCTGTTCCATAACCACGGTCCATGGAGAAGGAAGTATCCGCATGATCGTGAGAGCCAATCTGGCCTCTATTGTCGACTTCAAGACTTGCACAAATCTCAAAGCAATCCATAAAGATCTGTGAAACATGGATTTTGGAGTATCGAATTAAAACACAGATCTCAAAACATCGGGATTATTGGATTAAATTGGTTTATTTATATTTTATCATTTTATTTTGATTTGGGATTGACATAACCATTTATTTTTGGTGATCCAAGTCCATGGCTTCTGATCCACCTCGCTCGTGAACCACTGGCCCAGAATTTTCGACCACCTCCAGGATGTTCTCCCTCTTCCAAGAATCATGACATCCCATATTCGGGTGAGACCTCTTCGATGATTAGTATAGATATAATCAATTACTGGAATGAAATTAATTATCTTATCTTTCATTTAGTTAGAACTAATTCATTGAAATTGAATAGCCCTAACCTAGTGGTTGTTCCTTAATGATCAGCGGTCCAATTTCTTGAGATTTTGACTGTGCGTGCCGATCGGGTCAATTTCCTAGATCGAACCTTAATCTGACTAAGACCATTTTTAGTTTAAATTCTTAATTACATTGATTATCTGCTAATATTTATCTTTAAATTATTTTGTTAATTTCTTCGCTGATCTTATAAGGGTCCTTAGGTCTAAGATTTGTTGGTCCGTCCCGCATCATATATAAAATGCTGATGAGTAAAGAACTAGTCTTGCTTGTGTCATCCTCTAAGATCGATATGGTGTAGTGTAGCATTTGTATCACACCAATCTGGTATGGACTGGTGAATCCTAAATTACCGTAACACTCTATCAACAAAATGCCACTCTATGATGTGAAAAAAATAAGTGACACTTGGGTACACCATATATCCTGACCGTGTAAACAATAATCAGATAGATGGACAAGAATGTCAGGAGTATATGGCTGCCATATCACTTGTTAATCATAATTTAAAATAATAAGATGTTAAAGAAAATAATGTTAAAAAAATTAATTTTACTTATTACCTGCTCCGGTCTCAGGTGATCAAGATATAGTTTGTATGAAGATGCCACATATGTTAGCACCTCATTAACCAAAAATTGATCTCTCCATCTATAGATAATAAACATTACATGATTAATATAAAAAAATTAATTTAAAAAAAAAAAAAAATTAATAAAAATTTTGATACTTACCCAATCTCTAAGGGATCCTATGGTAATCCAGCTCCACCATCATCTAAATCAATCATAGGATCTGCATTCGGCCAGAATAATCTAAGTGGTGTAATATTCGAGAATCTATCCAATGCCCAAAGCTGTAGCAATATCAATGGTCTAGCAATATCATGGACATCTCTTCAACTAGCCCTGCACATATGTTTGTATAACCATGCTAAGCCTGCACTACCCCAACTGTAATATCCAGCCATCTCAAAATCATGTAATAGGGATAAAAACTAAGATGTATCCCCTTCACTGACATATCCATAAATAGACATCCACCCATAAACTATAATATATAAGCTCTAGTATGGAGCTGTATCGCTATCTCATCTGCATCAAGGGGTAACTCATGAAACTACTTAGCTAGCATACTAGACTTAACCATGATATGCGAAGTCGACCATCCGGTGGAATAACTCCTAATGACTGGTGGCAAAGCTGATGCCAATCGATTTGTGTACTGCCAGTGACGGGAAATCCATCAACAGGTAAACCAACTAGATGGCAATATCCTGTAATGTGATGGTGCACTCTCCATATGGTAGATAAAATATATGAGTCTCTGGATACCACCGCTCTATCAGTACTGTAATCAAGTGCCAATCTAACTATATGTAACCTATGCATGCCAGTCCATAAAATATGGCTTGCTGTAGGTACGGTACTATATGTCTATCAAGTAGTATCGACCTATATGTAACAAGCTCCTTACGTCAACGGTGAAGGAAATCTATCTCCTGTCCATCCCATATCAACCCGGAATGATGTGTGTCCTGATCATACAACACTGAACAGTCTACTAGCCCTGGATCCATATCTATAAAAAAAACTGCATATATACAAAGGTTTACTTTAACTGTAATTAAAAAAATTATTTAACAATCATCAATACCTTTGCAAAATAAAATGCATAATGCTAACATGTAACAAACAACTACATGAATACGGAACTAGATTGCATAATGATATCATTTAGTCAATTAATAAAATATAGAACGTAGATAACAACAATAATCCAAGTACAACTAGCAACAATATAGATAATTATATAAAAAATAAATACATCCTAAATTAAATAGACAAACGGTCTCAGGAATAATAAAATATGATGGCCCTCATACAGATATAATATAATTCCAATAGCATGGAGCAATGGAATCTAATTACTGGTCCTTGATGCAACAAAATCCAATCCTGACAGATCAAACAATGTTCAATATTAAAATGGAACATGAGAATTTTAATAATTATTAATAAGTAATAAATATATTATATGCAAAAATAGTTTTGAATATAATTACCTTTCGATGATAGTACTAATCTGCATTTCTAAATGGACATGACCTTCTATCATGTCCTTCCTCTCGACATATTGTGCACCTTTGTCTATTTCTGCTTTCCCTCAAATCCATATCATTTCTAATTCTGGTAGTGCATGGCCTACCTTTGTGTCATAACTATGTTTGATCAGGTATAATAGTAATATCTACAGCAAGCTGCAACCAGTGCGCTTGATGAGGAATGGGTTGAAATTGCGATGCATAGGACTGATGATAATCATTCAAACTATAGCATCGATCAACATATCTATAAAAATCAATTGAAACACGTGCACAAGCAATCATGACATGTGAATAAAGATAGTACAGCCATTTTTGACATATACATGTGTTATGGCGTTACGATGACGTGGCATATCTCAGATTTTGCTGGGCATGATTCGAGCCACGTGAAATTTTCGGCAAGGTCAGATGTGGCTCTGCCTCGGTCGAAGTCGAGGTCGGTCCGGGCCCTCTCGCTCCTTCGCCAGGTGGCGCCCGGAGACGGATCACCTCGGCCGAAGTCGAGCACCCTTTGCCGCTCTGCCAGGTGTCCACCCAGGAGGGGTCCACCTCGGCCGAAGCCGGCGGCCCCTTGCTCCCTCGCCAGGTGGCGCCTGAGACAGTCCCACCTCAGTCGAGGTCAAGCCGGGCCCTCTCGCTCCTCCGCCAGGTGGCACCCGGAGATGGGACCACCTCAGCCGAAGTAGAGCGCCCCTCTGCTCCACCAAGTGTCCACCTAGGAGGGGTCCACCTCGGTCGAAGCCGACGGCCCCTTGCTCCCTCGCCAGGTGGCGCCCTGAGACGGCCCACCTCAGCCGAGGTAGAGTCGGGCCCTCTCGCTCCTCCGCCAGGTGGCACCCGGAGATGAGACCACCTCGGCCGAAGTCGAGCACCCCTTTGCCGCTCCGCCAGGTGTCCACCCAGGAGGGGTCCACCTCGGTCGAAGCCGGCGGCCCCTTGCTCCCTTCGCCACGTGGCGCCCTGAGATGGTCCCACCTCAGTCGAGGTCGAGCGGGCCCTCTCGCTCCTTCGCCAGGTGGCGCCTGGAGACGGGACCACCTCGGCCAAAGTCGAGCGCCCCTCTGCTGCCGCCAGGGTCCACCCTCCTGGGGTCCACCTCGACGAAGCCGGCGGCCCCTGCTTCCTCGCCAGGTGGCGCCCTGAGACTGTCCCACCATCCGAGGTCAAGCCGGGCCCTCTCGCTCCTTCGCCAGGTGGCACTCGGAGACGGGACCACCTCGGCCGAAGACGAGCGCCCCTCTGCCGCTCCGCAAGGTGGCGCCCTGAGACGGTCCCACCAAGCCGAGGTCGAGCCGGGCCCTCTCGCTCCTCCGCCAGGTGGCGCCCGGATATGGGACCACCTCGGTCGAAGTCGAGCGCCCCTCTGCCGCTCCGCCAGGTGTCCACCCAGGAGGGGTCCACCTCGGCCGAAGCCGGCGGCACCTACTCCCTCGCCAGGTGGCACCTGAGACGTCCCACCTCAGCCAAGGTCGAGCCGGGCCCTCTCGCTCCTTCGCCAGGGGCACCCGGAGATGGACCACCTCGACCGAGTCGAGCGCCCCTCTGCCGCTCCGCCAGGTGTCCACCCAGGAGGGGTCCACCTCGGCCGAAGTCGGCGGCCCCTTGCTCCCTCGCCAGGTGGCGCCCTGAGACGGTCCCACCTCAGCCGAGGTCAAGCCGGGCCCTCTCGCTCCTCCACCAGGTGGCGCCGGAGATGGGACCACCTCGGCCGAAGTCGAGCGCCCCTCTGCCGCTCCGCCAGGTGTCCACCTAGGAGGGGTCCACCTCGGCGAAGCCGGCGGCCCCTTGCTCCCTCGCCAAGGTGGCGCCCTAAGACAGTCCCACCTCAGTCGAGGTCAAGCCGGGCCCTCTCGCTCCTCCGCCAGGTGGCGCTCGGGATGGGACCACCTCGGTCAAAGTCGAGTGCCCCTCTGCCGCTCTGCCAGGTGTCCACCCAGGAGGGTTCCACCTCGGTCGAAGCCAGCGCCCCTTGCTCCCTCGCCAGGGCGCCCTGAGACGGTCCCACCTCAGCCGAGGTCAAGCTGGGCCCTCTCACTCCTTCGCCAGGTGGTGCCCGGAGATGGGACCACCTCTGCCGATGTCGAGCGCCCCTCTGCCGCTCTGCCAGGTGTCCACCCGGGAGGGGTCCACCTCGGCGGGACAGGCCAACCTGTGCGAAAAGCCTCCGAGGAGCAGGAGCGCGAGCTCCGAGATTGCCCCTCGAGCCGTGCGTGCCGTGCCCCGAAAGAAGCGCCCGTACGATCGGCAGTGACACGCGAAACATCGCTTACATCGGCCCGACAGGTTCCACAGTCGAGAGGCGAAGTCCTGACAAAACAGACCCGATAACGGGCATCGTCGGTGCCTGGGAAGAAGAGCTCTCACGCTCGGCCCAAGGTCTGGTCGGCGGTCTGATCGGCACCCTCCCTTTACTCTTTCCTTGCTAGGCTCGGCAAGCAAGGCGGGGAAGCCGCCTGGTTCTTTGATCCAGAAGGGGAAAGGGGAAAGAGATGGAGGAGAGGAGGTGAAAGCGACGAAGGAGCCTCCCAAGGGTGGCAAACGAAAAGGCAACATGAGGAGTTAAAAGGAAGGGGAGAGTAGACGACAAAAAAAGGCAAGAAACAAAGGCTGGGAGAGGAGATTCTATTCCAAGAGCAGGATCCAAGATCCCGAGAAGGGACCTTTGGCGTGAGCTCGGTGGAAGAACCCGGCTGGATTTCTATTCTTCCTGGGACCTTTCTTGCTAGCACGATCTCTAAGTCTGGGTCCTTCGGGGGCCCGTCTCAGAGATTCTGTTCCCTCTCACCGTTTACTAACTTGACCGTCGGAGCTCCTCGCCGAGATCCCCGGCCAGGGTTTCTGACCTTGTCTTGCAGGATTGAGAGCTAGGAGACCCCGGGGCGAGACGGTCTAGTCAAATCGACGGCTCCGAAGCCACAGGCACGGCGGCGAGATCGGCAACAGATTGGCGTGCCAGTGGGGGGCAGGACAACACCCCCAGTGGGAGCTAGCTTTCTGTGGACAAAGTGCACTCCGACCATGGTGGTCATGCGTGGACGCGAAGCATCCACCAACCAAATAGGGGAGGTCCCCTCCCCTCAGGGGCCGTGCAGCTCGGAGAGGGAGCTCCCTGCTCCCCCTCCCCTTCCACCACAGCCGACCTTGGTGGACGGACCTTTTGCGGCTGTCGTCCAGCAGCTGCAAACCTTGACTACGGCAGTTCGGCAGCTACAACATCAGCAGCGCTCCTTGGCCACGCAGCCTCAACCAGGGACCCTCGCAGCTCGGGCTGCGGGGCACGTGGGAGCCTGCGCTCTATCCACGACAGGCCATCTCAACCGCGGGCAGCCTCCAATCCCCGCGGGAGCCACCAAACTCCCGCAAAAGAAATTACTCCGACAGTCAAACTATAAGAGGTGCATAGGACTGATGATAATCATTCAAACTATAGCATCGATCAACATATCTATAAAAATCAATTGAAACACGTGCACAAGCAATCATGACATGTAAATACAGTAAAGATAGTACAGCCATTTTTGACATATACATGTATGATCCGACAGTCAAAGAATCTGCATTACAAAAATTAATTTTTGTACATTACAAAGTAGATAACAAAAAAACTTATAAATTTATTGACTTTAAAGCTGTACCTGAGTGTTGTTTCTTTTGTTCATATATGGACCATGCATCGCATTTGGATTTGAAATATACCACTAGCTCTATCAAATCTTGTAACTGTGTGAGATGTAGCTTTAGCTTGTTTGGCGATTACATGACTTATGATGAAAAAGGTGAAACTTTTGTTCCTATCTAGTGCATCAACTGCCTGGGATCTTTCGTTTCTATCTAGTGCATCAATTGCCTGGGCATGTCGACCATCAAAGTAAGATACATGTCGGAAGAATGTCAACTGCACCAATATAGTTACAGGCAGGAATCAAGTATTTTTAAGCACTCCATTAAAACATTCTGATAGATTGGTTGTCATAATTCCATACCTTCGACCATCATCATATGCACATGTCAATTTATCTAATGGAATTTCGCTCAACCATTGAATAGCTTCTAGTTTCAATTTCTCGATACTTTTCATATATCTCTCAAATATTTTGATCTATGTTTGCATTCCAGCCTTTTTAATATATCCCTTAATTTGGCATCCCTAAATCTGATATAGAGGTTGCTTGCCACATGACATAAGCAGTATACATGATATGCATTCGGTTGCTACCAATCTAGATGCTCATGTTGTATTGTAGCTGGTATGCTAGCATGCCGATCAGCAATTAAGCAAATTTCTATCATGGGGTAACAAAAGTTCACAAACAAGCAAGAAACCAATCTCATGTATTGGTAGACTCTTCATCAACAATAGCAAAAGATAATGAAAATTTTGATTATTTCCATCAATAGCAGTTGCAATCAATAATTTATGTTATATTTTCTATACAAAAATGTTACATCAATACTGATTATCGGTCGACAATATTTGAACCCTTCAATGGATGGTGCAAAAGATTAGAAGATCCGATCAAATTGAACACATGTTGGATGACCGGTTGGATTGTTAATGAATTTCATCTAAGAACCAGGATTAAATTCCTCTACTGCATGCAACCACTTGGATAGTAATTCATATGATTTGTCCCAATCACCAAACACCATGGCTATTACTTTTTACTTTGCTTTCCATAACTTTCTATAAGTGGTAGTATAATTGAATTTATTCTTTATGACTGCACTAAGTCCTGCAATAGCAATTATAGGTACTTCTTTACTAGATCATGTATTTCATTGGCAATTAAAGTAGAGTCTAATCCAGAATGATCCTTAGACATCACTTCAGATATGCATGTATGAGAACCACAGTATCATGATATCTGGAAGTAATCATTTTATTTAATTGCTCTGAGCTTTTATTGATATCCAGAATCTTTATACTTGCATTTCACAGCCCATAAATTTGGAGTTGACTCAGCAACCTTGAATTATGGTGTCTATCAATTGAATACACAATAATTTGTAATTTAACCTTATCTACAAAAATAAAGTCCTTTGCATAACTCCTAACCACTTTTCTAGTTAAAAGACGGTTCTTGAAGGGAATAGTACATTGAGACATTAGCAGCTTCCCAATTAAACTGAGTGAATGTTGTAGATGGAGCCTCAAATGCAGTATAGTTTGGTACAATTATGTCATGTGGACTTTGTGTAGCATGAGAAGGGCCATCTTCCCGACCTTCATGATTAACATCATCTTCATGAGCAACATCATCTTGATTAAAAGCTCGTTATCAGCATGTATTGTATCACTAGCAGCTGTGTACTATGAAGAATGCCTGATGACACTCTCTGGCACATCACTTTCTATTATACAAATGTGATCCTCGGTATATAAGAAAGCAGTATTTACTTGAGGATTATTGTAAATGTTTGGACTACGAATAGAAATAACCTGTTCACTGATGCTACTTGTTGCCATATTTCGAACAACTTCTTCATATTCATTTGATTCGTAAATGGGTCGAGCATCTTCAACGAGTCATACATCTAAATACAACTCCGTATCTGATAGATATTGATGTGCAGTAATAGTAAAAAATATTATCTCTATGTCCTCATCATCGGTGATCGGAATAGGTTCGTACTTTACTAATATCGACTGCATAAGTTATGGATATCTATATGTAATCAACAATTATACTTTGTCCTATCAATACGAAAGACACTATATAACTTGTTCAGTAGTTCTTCATGTGTGATTCTATATTTAATTCTAATTGCCTTTTCTGGCCTCCTATTGTATTCAATACCAAATTCTCCTTTGATGATATAACCATTAATATAACATAATGCTGTGATAACTTCTTCCACTACAAAAAAAATTAAATGAATACTTAATAAAACATGCTATATTCAATAAATTAAATATAACATTAATAAATTTATAAAAATATTAAGCATGCTGACATTCAGAATGAAAAAATTATATATCTAGAAATATGTTTTATATGATATTTCTGAATAAATATGAAAATAAGATTTAAAAATGACATATATAAAATATGCATTCTATCACCGTCTAATAGGCAAGGGCCCTATCCCATTCAGGATTACAATCAATTATATAGATTAGTTAATAGTAATCAAATGATATGCAATTAGGATCGAAAGAAATTTTGGCAGTATTTTCTCTTAGTTCTCCCTACACAAATATTTATGTGGAAGGAGAACTAAGGAAAATGCTATTCAAAATTTCTTACAATCCCAATTGCATATCATTTGACTAATGTTAACTCATCTATAAAATTGATTGTAATTTCTAAACTGTCCAAATTGGATAATCAATTGATCAATATATATAATTCTAGGTATCCGTATAAAATTATATAAATATACGAATACATAGAATATGCACATCAATCAATTGACGGATCTATGATTTCATGCAATACACATTTATAAAAAAATAAAAATGAACTAATTAATTATTTTATATATATTTATGTATTACAAGTACATCAAGAGAATATATCATAAACACTAAAAATAACAAATATATGGAGTTGGATATTTAAATTAAAATTATAAAAATATATTAAAATTCATCCCAACCATTGGCTCCACCCCTGGATCAAAATTTTTATCATTACCTAAAATTAATTTCATACGGCTTCCATTATAATTTATGATATAATTTTTTTTACTTTAACTAGGGCTTAAAATATAATTTGTATTGTAAAAAATTTTTTTATTACCTTAGAATTTTTCTAGTACTAATATTATTTAAATAATAAATAATCACAAGTATTACTCATCATATATTTTGTCTAACTTTTAATACATTATTATATTTTTTAAAAGTTAATATTTCCCATCGATTTTTAAAACACAACTAAATTTAAATGTATAACTCATTGAAATATAATTAATGTTTACTTTACAACTAATTTGGTAATTACTAATCACTTAATATTTTTTTCTATAAATTCTTAGTATATTTTCAAAAAATATATATTTTTATTATTTTAAAATATAATTTTAATAAATATCACCTACATTATTTTAAATTTATTAATCAATATTCACTTAACAATATAGCCAAAAATTTTATATCTTATAATTTTATTTTTTTAAAGCTTCTCTTGTATTTTTTAATAAAATATTTTTAATTTAACTAGGACTTACAACACAATTCATTATCCTTAAAATTTTTATTTGTAGCTAATTAACATAGAATTTTTATCACTAACATTATTTAAATAATCACAATTATCACTCTTATAAATATATCCAATATTTTAATTTATATTATCAAATCATTTCTAAATTTATATTAATTACAAAATTTTTTAACAAGATATAACTTTTAATATATAACAAACTATCCAATATCACCTATTTTTTAAAAAAAATTTACTAACCAATATTTTCTTAAAAATACAACCAAAAAAATTATTATTATATTTTTTTATACATTTCCTTATATTTTTTAATTTAATTATTTTTAATTTAACTAGGGCTTATAGTAAGATTCATATTATAAAAAAAATTATTTCTAATGTGATTACCTAAGAGTTTTCTTATTACTAATATATTTAAATAAATACAACTATTACTCTTCATAAATATTATCAATACTTTTTATATATTATCATATAATGTTTAAATTAATATTTACTACTTATTTTTTAACTATAATAATTTTTAATTTATAATTATATAATCTATGATTACTTTTTAATTTATAAGTAATAAATTAATGTATCATTAATTTATATTATTTTTAAAAAAAATTATATTATTTTTTTGAAAAAAATTATACTTTTTATTACTTTAACACTAATAATTTCTTAAAAAATATCATCCATATTTTTTAAAAATTCATTGACCTATATTTTCCTAACAATCATGTCTAAATTTTATTTATTACAAAATAATATTTTATTATTATTTTCATTTAAATAATTCCAATTACTATTTTTTATTAATATTGTGATATATTTTTTTACAAATTATGATATATTTTAATTATAATATTTATTATTGAAATTTAATTGATAATTAATTTATGAGCTCACAATAATTTTTCAATAAATAAAATATTTTTTAATTATTTTCCTAAAAATACTGTATTACCATTTTTATTTAAACTTATTTACATCAACAATCATCTATAAAATTTTTTAAATATTATAAATTTATATAAATTAGGTCCAATCCATTCCAAATCCATCAAGTGCATTGTCTGATTATAAAAATAATAACAATTTTTTTGACAACCATTTACAGAAATATATTTCTAAAAAAATTAAAAAATAAATATTTATGGGATCTCACAAGCCCATTTACAAAAATTACTGTACCTCTAAAAAAATATCATGACTATTAATAAAAAAATTTTTAATAATAAAATTAAATGATAGCAATAAATATCTATGGAGAAGAATGAGATCCCTAACACGGCTAATAATTCCAAAACAAAACTAAACCTATATCATTCCAAAAAAAATTAAAATAAAAAAAAACTATGCATATTATTTTAAATAAAATAATATTTACAAAATAGATGGCAGCAGATTACATCAGGAGAAAGAAAAATATGAGATCAAAGAAGGGAATCGGGGGACCAACAGCTTTTTTTTTTTTTTTTTTTTTTTTGGGTGGGGGGACTAGTTGCCATTTTTTTTCATGAAGTCCCGCTCGGGTGTTGAAGAAGCTTGAGAAGATGCAGCTATGAAAACACATCTTCAAGACGTGCTTTCTGCATATGGCAGCCAACGTTCAATCCAACCAACATGTGGCCAAAATTTCTTTAAAAAAGTTGACACGTGGTCAAATGGACAGTAGTTTGATATTTTTATTTGGGATGGCCACACTTTGATAATATTGTTTTTAAAAAATAATATTTTTTTAAAAAATCCGAATGGCAATATGTATAGCCAATCATTTTTTTTTTTTTCCAAATTATTAATTATTTTATTTTTTTAATTTTTATGTGTGTGTATATATATATATATTCTAGGTTGATTTAATAAATTTGGTACAAAAAAAAAAAAAAAAAAAAAAAAAAAAAAAAAAAAAAAAAGAAACTTTTGGTTGGGTGGTCATGACTGGGCTATTGGACGATATATATATTCTAGGTTGATTTAATAAATTTGATGCACCAAAAAAAAAAAAAAAAAAGCTTTTGGTTGGGCGGTCATAACTGGGCTATTGGACGATGGGAAGGGTTGCCTTTTGATCGATGGGCCACTGGATGGATATACTTGGTAATATATTGTGCAAGTTAACTGGCAATAATATTGTGTTATCTTTCATAGACTAGGAATTTGGCTGTAGTTATGAATTATATGTATTGAAAATAGTTTAGCAAATTGGATGATGAGGAGTGATGGATGCTTTGATCGAGTGGTCTTTGAAAACCCATCTGTATGCTGGCAGAGTTAAAGGTGGAGCCTGGTTAGGTCTAAGTCCAGCTTTATCCAAATCTAAACCAAACCAAACTAGCTTTGGATTACATTCAGCTCATGCCTTATTTACAAGGCTGGTCTAAATTGGATTTTGATAAGCCTGAATTTGTTCTATTTTGTTCCCTTATAAGATTCGATAGAGTATACTTTACATTTATTTGTGGTTATTTAGCCAAATAATGTTTAGATTATTCAGTTTGAATCCAGCTAAACTATTGTGAAGGGAAAACAAAGTTAAGGGCAAACAAATACTTTTTTTTTTAATTAATATCTTAAGTTTTTTTACCTCTGTAACTTCATGGGCAAGCTTCCATGGAGAGGTAAGAGGTTTCAACTAATTGATCAATTGAACAAATACCTTTTTTGAGTAAAAAATATCTTTTTTAAATTATTAAAAAGTCAAATAGAGTTTAAAGAACTAAACTTCAGATTTTGACTAAACATTTTATTAAAAAATCCATAATTCCCTCCAATAATTAATTTTCAATTTTATTTATTTAACCATTGGATTTTAATGATTTGATCATTAGAGTTTTAATAATTTGATCATTGAAATTTTAATGATTTAACCATTGGATTTTTAGTTTCTAACCATTAGACTTCTTATTATAAACTTTAATGAGCCAATAAAAATCAAAACGGTTAGATTTGACAGCTATGTAAAGGTTCTCCTGGATCCTTATCTAGCAAGCCATTCAAAACCATCAAAATGTATTACAAGCTTCTTATAGTTTTCCTATTCTATAAATTTCTTCTTGATTTTTTCAATTACAAAGCTTTCTTCTTTTTGGATGCTGAAAGAGTCATCAATCTCCGCCATGGTCATGCTTGTATAATACATCTTATAAATTTCTTGAAGAAGTGTTTTTGATTATTCTCGCACGAGGGACGGAAATACATTTTAGCCTAGCATACTTTCAGGTTTGATACTTTATTTTCATAATTTATTGTAAGTATTCTATAATTTTTCTATTATAAATTTCTTATTAGTTTTATTTAATCATATCCATAATTTTTAAAACCCTATTCTAATAATATAAGGCATATTTCGATGGATTGTGATTAAATCATCGTTCTTCTGATTTTTGTCAGGGATATTTTGGATTTTTTAAAAAATCTTCTTCTATGCCTAATGGAATAAAAGCTTATTTCCATGTCAATCAAATACCAATTTGAATAACACTGCATTAATTGTACAAGAATAAGATGGAATATCAAATTTCAAACTGTTGCCGATCTCACCGCGGTGGCCTGTAGCTCTTGAGCTGGCACCGGTCTCGGACTCTCTCACCTCGAGATCTCCAAGCTCCTGGACCTGCAAAACAAAGTCAGAGACCCAGGCCAAGGGTTCCGGCGGGGGCACTCCGACGATCAAGTTAGAGAGCGGCGAGATGGAACTGAGCCCCTAAGGCGGGTTCCCGAAGGATTCCCGTGCTTAGAGAAGATGTAAACGAAAGAAGTGTGGGAAGAGGGGAGTTGAAGCCCTGCTTCCTGCGCTGGGTTCATCGAGCTCACGCCTGAGGACTCCCAAGATCGTTCTCTTAGTGTTTCCTCCCTTTTTCGACTTACCTCTCCGCCGTTTTTACCTTCCCTTTTATACCACCAAACCGCCTCAAGCTCGCCTTCCTCTCAGGGGGGGCTCCCCCCGACCTCCAGTCCCTCTCCTCCCCCTTCTTCTTCGGGTCCGGGCACTAAGTGGCCGGGCCACCTCGTCCGTCGTGCATCACGAAAGGGGTAGACTAGCAAGGCTTTGGGCCGAGTGTGGGAGCTCTCCTTTCGAGGCATTGATGGTGGGCTTCCAGCCGTTTCAGGCTCCTGTCCGCAAGGATCCCGTTCCTCGGTTGCGGGGCCCTATCCGACTGGTGTAAACAAGGTTTCGTGTGTCACTGCAGGCTATACTGGCACCCCCTACGGGGCGCGGCGCGCGCTGGCTCTAGTGGCAACCTCGCAACCCGTGCCCCTGCTTCCCCGAGGTTTTGTAGAGTAGGGCTGACCTCGGTCGAGGTGGACCCGTCAGGGGGCACCACCTGGCGGAGCAGCAGAGAGAGGCTCGACTTTGACCGAGGGACCCGTCTTCAGGTGCTAGCTGGTGAAGGAGCATGAAGCCCGGCTTGACCTCGGCTGAGGTGGACCCGTCTTAGGGTGCCACCTAGCGAGGGAGTGAGGGGCCGCCATCTTCGGAAGCCACCTGGCGGAGGAGTAGAAGTACTCCTTCCCGAATGGGGGATCTTTTGAAAAATTCACGTGGTACTGACCGTGTCCAGATGGACCTGACACGTGCCCCACGTCAGTGATGTAGCCATATCAGTTGCCCCCCATCCCTACGTTCCGTCGTGGCGTCGTGGCTCGGGACATGGGGATTTAATGCGGAGATGACATGGAGAAGGCGAAAATCTCATGCCATAATTGCCACGATCCCTACCACCGCTTCTGTTGCGCCCAAGACCCTATGAGAGGCTGCCACGTGCGTGCTTCCGACGGGCCATTAATGTGCCATTTCGAAAACGAGGCAATTTCCATCGAACCGAAGTGTCGACGTCGGGCATGCGTCCACGCGGCGGCCATCTGGTGGCCCGGAACGGAAAGAGGGGTACGGCTGCTATCGATTGAGTTTGAAAAGGAAGGGGACTTTCCGGAAATGAAGTCCCTCCACTTTCTCGCGCTCCGCCGGGGCGGTTGCAGTGATTTCCTTCACCTTCCGGGATTGCCATTTCTTTTGCACAAAATATTTCGGTGAGTATCCACGTCTTCCTCCTCCTCCTCCTCCATCTCTTAGTCCTCGTGTCCATTCTTCACTTCTTTTTCTTTCTTCATGGCACGTCGCCGCTATGTCTCCTCCAACCCGGACGAGGCCGGTCCTTCCCGGCCGAGGACTCCATCGCCTTCTTCCTCGGAAGGGGAAGAGATCCCGGACGAGGTCCATAGGCAGCTCCAGCCTGGCGTTGTGACCATATGCGTCCCTAGGGTCCTAGGTCTCCCCCCATAGTTTCTACTCGTCCCATTTCTTCTCTTCCTCCTCCGGTAACTTCTCCCTCTGGCCCCTTTGGTCATGCCTCAACGATGACCGAGGATGACCTTTCTCTGCTCCGGGATGTCTATGGAATCCCAGGTTTGACTCGTCTTTCCCTCCCGCAACCTGGAGATCGAGTGACATCGAGCTGCCCTGGGAGAATCGCCTTCTATGAGGACTTCCTCCTCGGGGGTCTTCGATTTCCCCTTCATCCCTTTTTCCTCTCCTTTCTCAATCATTACCGTCTGGTCCGGGCCTAGTTGGCTCCTAATGCCATCCGGGTCATCTTCGCCTTCATTGTCTTCTGCCACTTCCACGGGTCGTTGCCCGTTTCTCCCTCTTCAGGGCTCTCTTCACCCTGAAGCGCTATTCCACCGATGATGATGGCTGGTGGTACATCTCACCTCGACCTAGGTGCCTCAGGTTCGACCTCCCTTCGTCTATTAAGGGCTGGAAGAATCGATTCTTTTTCGCCTCGATCGACGACGTTGACTGGGCCTAGAGCGAGCCAGACCGGTCTTCTAACCGAAACTCTCAGGTCGAGCCAGCGGACCAAGAGGTTTTTTCACAGCTGCTGAGTGACGCGGTCCCAGCCCTCGATGTTCTGCTCTTAGAGCAGAACTTATTTGAGGCAGGGATCAGTCCCATCCGGGAGCTGGGTGAGGCTTGGATCTTTCTCCTTTAATTTCATTTTCTGCCCCGCATCCCCCCCCTTTTTTTTTGAACTAACTTGATTGACCGCTTTTTCCTCGAGTATGAAGTTCTCCGTGGAGAACCTGATGGAGGGTGCCGCATAGAGGGATGCTGTCGAGGGGACTGAACCCCCAGCAAAGAGAGCTCGTACTGAGGTGAGCCGGACACCCGCGCTGACCTCCATCACTGGCCCTCGAGCGGCGGCTCCCGCCTCCAGGCCACCTTGGGCCCGGGCGCCCGATGTCCCTATCGTCGACCTCGACAGGGCCGGGAAGAGAGGGGCCGGAACCTCCTCGGGCAGTACCGGCCGCATCCACGGTGGCCACCAGGACGGCGGCAGCTCCACCGACGGCCGCACCACTTGGCGAGTGGACGGCCACCTTGCCTACTACCGACGCGCCTATTCTACCACCGAGCCTCACTAGCCGATGCTCCGTGATCCGCGACCAGGGCCTCACGGAGAAGGTCATGGAGTTTGCCAGCACCTCCCGGGACCGCCGTCTGAGGGGTGGCTGGGACTATAACGAGGCGCTGCTTAGGATCCTCCGCAGCTCTTTACAGTAAGTTCTGAGCTCCGAATCCTCTAAAGTTCCAATTGGATTTTTCTAACCTCTTTTTCTTTCGATGCAGATCGGGACGGACGTGCTGCTGCTGAGAAATTTCCTCGCCGGCTATGCCAAGAAGGACGCCGAGAATGAGGAGAAGCTCGACAAGCTCGCAGCTGACGTCAAGGACCTCATGGAGAAAGGGGTCGAGCTACGAGGAAATAACCAAGCCCTCCGAGCTGACCTGTCCTGCATCAAGGGGCGCATCAAGGAGCTCGAGACCTCTTTATCGGAGGAGAGGATCGAACCAACGCCGTAATGAGGAGATGCGCAGAGAAGACCCACCTCAGGCTCAGTCCTGGTCACTGGAGCTGGGTGGAGGAAGTCCTGAAGGAGCTGAGCGTAGCAAGGAGAAGAGCTCCTACGTTAACCGCTGCTAAAGGCATAGAGCGGCAGGCCAGGAGCTCTTCCGAGGTGTCCTGAGGCCGTAGCGAGCGTAGCTACGTACGCTCTGTCCTCTAGGCATCCAAGCGGAGGCGCGAGGTTCGAGGTGCCTCCGAGGAGTATGTCATCGAGGTACGGGAGCTGTCTGTCTTAGGATCCTCCTTCTTCTCTTCCGTATCCCTTCTTGTCTTCCTGGCTATCCGAGCTGATCTTAGCGGGTAGTCCTCCGCGGCAGGAGGTAGGAGCCCACTGGAGGAGCTTTGACGGTGGCCGGTGATGAGGCGGCGACTCCCGAGCAGCCTCCCATCGACGGCGCTGGCAAAGGAGTGCCCCCCAGCCCGAGGAGGATGCGGTTGCGCCGAAGTAGCTCCACAGTGCTTTTATCTTTCTTTGTATTTTCTTTCTTTGGGGTCTCTCGGTCTGTCGGGGCCCCTCTTATGTATTTGAATGCAATGAAATTCTCTTTTCACTAAAATGTTCCTTCACTCCTTCTTTGTTTTCTTCTTCTCCTTTTTTTTTGTGCATCTTCTGGACTGAACTCCGGCGCTAGCCACTGGGACTAAGTCCCATAGTGCATTCCGGGCCGAGTTCCAGAATTGCGTGGGAGAACTTAGTTTTGCCCCACCTTCCAGACTGAAGTTCGGGACTTCCAGACTGAACCCCGGGGCACAAGCTGTATCTGAGCCTTGCGCGGCTTGCCGAGCTGTTCTCCGGGATCGTGTGGGCAAATTTGATTCTGCCTCGCCTTCCAGATCGAAGTCCAGGACTTCCGGACTGAACCCCGGGGTCGCATGCTGTATCTGAGCCTTGTGCGGCTTGCCGAGCTGTTCTCCGGGATCGTGTGGGAGAATTTGATTCTGCCCCGCCTTCCAGACCGAAGTCCAGGACTTCCGGACTGAACCCTGGGGTTGCAGGCTATATCTGAGCCTTGCGCAACTTGCTGAGCTGATCTTCGAGATCTTGTGAGAGGGACATCACACCTTCGCGGGTCTCCCGCCGTGTCTGTGCTCGCTGAACTTAGAGTTGGGTGGCCCACACCCTACAAGACGAGAGGAAGCATTTGATGAAAAAGATTTCATTACTAAAGCTCAAGGAGCCTTACACTATTGGTAATACATCCTCAAGTTTGAGGCATTCCAGGTCCGAGGGAACCGGGATCCTCCTAGCTCCTCCAGGTAGTACGCCCTGTGAGGAAGTGCCTCTGCCATCCTATAAGGGCCTTCCCATTTGGGGAAGCATCCCGCACTCCCATGGCTGGAAAGTTTCAGCGCGGCAGAGCACCAAATCTCCCGGGCAGAAGGACTTCGGTCACACTCTGGAGTTGTAGTATCTGGCCACTCGCTGCCGGTAGGCAGCCATCTGAACTCGAGCCTTGTCCCTCATTTCTTCAAGGAGGTCCAAGTTTAGCAACATCCTGGCAGGGTTCTCCGCCTCGTCGTACTGCTCCACATGTAGGGTTGGTAGGCGGAGCTCGATTGGGATAACCGCTTTTGCTCCGAAGACAAGGTTGAACGGGGTCTCGTTCGTAGCCGTCCTCGGGGTAGTGTGGTACGCCCAAAGGACACTTGGGAGCTCATCCGCCCACCTTCCCTTGGCTTGGTCCAGTCTTGTCCGGAGGCCTTGCAAGATGGTCCTATTAATTACCTCGGCTTCTACGTTTGTCTGCGGGTGCACCACCAAAGTGAAACGATGATAGATACCGAGGTCACTGCAGAACTCCTCGAACTCCCGACAATTGAATTGACGTCCGTTGTCGGTGATAATAGTGTGTGGTAGGCCAAAGCGGCATATAATTGACTTCCATAGGAACTTGGTGATGTTTGCCTCCGTGATCCTGGCCTAGGGTTCGGCTCGACCCACTTCGTGAAGTAGTCGATGGCCACGATCAAGAATTTCTGTTGCCCGAACATCGGGAGAAAGGTCCTAGGAGATCCATGCCCCATTGAGTGAACGGCCATGGGGCGGAGAGCTGGGAGAGTGGAGCGGCGAGCTGACGTTGCACCATGGCGTGCCTTTGACATATGTCACACCTTTTTACGAAGTCAGATGTGTCTTCTTTCATTGTCTCCCAGAAGTAACCTTGATGGAGGGCCTTGTACGCAAGTGTCCTGCCCTCCACGTGGTTCCCACATATGCCCTCGTGGATCTCTTGGAGCACGAGTGCGGCCTCTGCGGGTCTCAGATACTTGAAGAGCGGGTAGGAGTAGGACCTCCGATACAGTAACCCATCCATTAAGACGAACCGTGCGGCCTTCCTCTTGATGAGGCCAGCCGCCATGCGGTCCTCGGCAGGATGCCATCGATGATGTACTTGATGTACTTGTCCATCCAGCTAGGCTCTTGGTTGACTTGTTGGACCTCCATGGGTGTCTCGTAGCTCGGGGCCTTCAGGTGCTTGACGTAAGCACGGCCCAACGACGAGTCCGGCAGGGTTGCAAGGCGGGAGAGCGTGTCCGCGCGAGCGTTTTCCTCGCGAGGTATATGGGAGATGCTGAAACACCGAAATCCTGCCGCGCTCATTCTCACGATCTCCAGGTACTTCACCATTTGAGGGTCCCGCATCTCGTACTCCCCCGAGATCTACCCGACTATCAGCTATGAGTTGGTGAAGACCTTGAGGTTGGCCATGCTCAACTCGCGAGACACTATCAGCCCCGTGAGGAGCGCTTCATACTCCGCTTGATTATTAGTGGCGGCGAACTGGAAACGGAGCGCACATTCGGTGACTACCCCTTCGTCGTTGGCGAGGATGAGTCCAGCTCCACTCTCGCTGGAGTTCGAGGCTCTGTCTACATGAAGGATCCAAATGTCTTCCTTTGGTCCTGGCCTCGGCTGCCGATCTTGAAGGCTCTTCTCCACCCCTTGCCCAGGCCTGCACACTCGACCAAGAAGTCAGCGAGTACCTGTGCCTTCATGGCCGACCTTGGCCTGTAAGTGATGTCGAACTTGCTGAGCTTGAGTGCCCACTTCGCCAGGAGCCCAGATGTCAGGTCGACTGAGCACCGCTTTCAGCGGCTGATCCGTCAGGACAGCAATGGGGTGCGCTTGAAAATAAGGTCTGAGATGCTGAGCGGACATGATTAGTGCAAAAATCAGTTTCTCAGACCAGGAATACTTAAGCTCCACATCGCGGAGGAGTTTTCTTGTATAATATACTGGCCTTTGCATTCCCTGGTTGTCAGCCCAAACCAGGACCGAACTGACGGCCTCCAGGGTGATCACCATGTATAGGAGGAGCTCCTCTCCTTCTTCGGGCCTGGAGAGCAGCGGCGGGGATGCTAGTGTCCTCTTCAGCTCGTCGAACGCCTCCTGGCACTCCCTCGTCCAGGTAAAGTCATTAATCTTCCTCAGCGCCTTAAAAAAGGGCTGGCAGCAGTCGGCGGACCTCGAGATAAATCGACTCAGGGCGGCTATCCGATCGGTGAGTTGCTGAACTTGCTTCTTGGAGGTGGGTTGCTCCATGTCCAGGATAGCCTAGACCTTCTCCGGGTTGGTTTCTATCCCCTTTGGGTTACCATGAACCCCAGGAACTTCTGGCGGATGCACTAAAGGCGCACTTCACCGGGTTCAACTTCATCTGGTGAAGCTGGAGGTTACCGAAGGTCTCTGACAGGTCATCGGTGTGGTCCGAAAGGGGCTTTCTCATTACCAGCATATCATCCACGTACACCTGCATGTTGCGGCCGATCTGGTCTTTGAAGACTTTGCTGACCAGCCACTGGTACGTGGCCCCGGCATTCTTGAGGCCGAATGGCATCATCTTGTAACAGTAGGTTCTGCGGTGGTGACAAAAGCAGTGTGCTCCTCGTCCTCCGGGTGCATTCGGATCTGATTGTACCCGAAGAAGGCATCCATGAAAGAGAGGAGGCGATGCCCTGAAGTGGTGTCCATGAGCTGGTCGATCTTTGGAAGAGGGAAACTGTCCTTCGGGCAAGCTCGATTGAGGTCGGTGTAATCCATACAGATCCTCCACTTGCCGTTGCTCTTCTTCACCATGACCACATTTGCCAGCCAACTGGGATACTGTACCTCCCGTACAAAGCCGGTGGCGAGGAGCGTCTCCACTTCTTCATTGATGGCCTTCTGCCTCTGTGCAGCAAAACTCTTCTTCTGGCGGATAGGGCGACACCTTGGATCAATATTCAACCGGTGGGTGATGACTTCCGAAGGGATACCTGGCATGTCGGCAGCGGACCAAGCAAACACATCGACGTTCACCCGGAGGAAGTCTAGCAAACGGGCCCGCTCTTCTTCAAGGAGATGTGCTCCTATCTGCACCATCTTCTGCGGGTCCGAATCGAGGGTATGTCAACAGGTGCTACACGGGCCCTCCCCTAGGGTCTTTCTCTCTCAGGTCGAGGTCATCGACATCGGGGCCGAGCTCAGCACCCGAGCACCCGGGATTGTCTGCAGGCAATGCTGGATGGGCTGGGCCATCCCTCTCATCACTCCCGTCCTAGAGGCAGTAGGGAACTGCATGAGCAACCTCTTAATGGAAATGACAGCATCCAGCTGGTTGAGCCCTGGACGGCCGAGGATGGCATTATAAGGTGATGAGAGCTTAACGATGGTAAATGTCATCATGACCGTACTCTGTCGAGGTGGGGATTCGGTAGTGACAGGGAGAGTTTTCTCCTTCGACCCCTATCGAATCTCCGGTGAAGCCCACGAGAGGGGTGTGCACCGGCTTTAATTGATCATGAGCAGGTTCATTCGAGAGAAAGCATCATAAAAAAGCATGTCAGTAGAGCTCCCACTATCCACCATAATACGATGTACAGGATGTTTTGCGATGGTCATCTCGACCACACTGCATCATTATTATATTTTCATTTTTATTTCCCTTTTCAAAGAGGAGTACATTCTCTGGGTCTCCCGCCTCCCGGGCTCTTTCGTTGCATGCTCGATCCCCCAGGAGATCATGCCCACCGGTTTCTCCGTTGGGCGATTATCAATTGCGGGGACCGGGGGAAGGGCTGCGAGCGGCTGTCCCTCCGCCGGGGCTTTGTTCCTCACAAATTTCTTGAGGAAGCCCCTCTTGATCAGCTCCTCAATCTCCCGCTTCAGATTGCGGCACTCTTCCGTGTTGTGGCCGTGCTCGCGGTGAAATTGACAATATTTTGTCTTGTCACGGATGCTCCTTGGGTTTGAGGAGGAGGTCGACGGAGGTAGTGCTCACCCTCAATCTCTATGAGGATCTTTGTCCTGGGAGCGAGGAGAGGGGTGAACATTTTCTTCGGGGCAGCACCGCTCTTCGACTTCGGGCCTGGACGAAAATCTGCAGGTGGTCTAGGCCTCCGGGTCCCGGAGACATCCCTTGGGGCAGGCTTCTTTGTGGGCTTCCCGTCCAACTCTTGCTTGGTGCGATCGGCCTCCTCCACTCGGATGTACTTGTGGACACAGAGGAGGAGCTCAGAGTATGTCTTGGGGGGCTTCTTATCCAGGGAATACGTCAACGGGAGGTCTTGAGCCCATGCTTCAACGCCAGCATGGCGACAGGCTCGTCCAGACTATAGATTTCCAAGGCAGCGATCTTGACATGGGTAATGTAGTCCTGCAGCAGCTCCTGGTCCTGCTGGCGGATAGAGAAGAGACTATCCACCTCTCTTGACACTTTTTGGCAAGCGTCGAAGTATGCTACAAACTTTCCTTCCGGTTGATGGAAGGAGCTGATAGATTTTGGCTCGAGACGGGTGAACCAAACTCGAGCAGCCTTTCGGAGGGTGGCTGGAAGGCAATGCATAGGAGAGCGTCCGTTGCTCCCTGGACCCTCATGAGAGCCTTGTAGCTCTCTAAATGGTCTAAGGGATCGGTGGTCCCATCGTAGGGATCCACCTGAGGCATGCAGAACCGACCAGGGATCGATTCCTCTTGGATTTCCCAGAAGAATGGTGGTCGGGCATTGTAGCCCACTGGATCTGTTGGGGAGCTCTGCATGTCGGCAAAGCGGCGGGCGAACTCCGCCAACTTGCACTCGTGCTCCTCCAGGCGCCTCTCGGCCTGGCGCCTAATGGCCTTGTCGATGGAATCTTCCATCGAGGCCACTAGAGAAGGGGGTGCCGATCGGTCTTGGTGAGGGGCCTTGCCCCGATGGCGCCTATTGCACCGTGCCGCTTCGGCGTCATTGGCCTGGGATTGACTCTTGTGATCCTCGAACGGAGTAGTTCCTCTTTGCGGGAGTCTGGTGGCTCCGCGGGGGTTGGAGACTACCCGCGAATGAGATGGACTGCCTTGGATGGAGTGCAGGCTTTCGTGGGGGCCCGTGGCTCGAGCCACGGGGGTCCCTGGCTGAGGCTGAATGGCTAGGGAGCGCTACTAGTGCTGCAGTTGCTGCATAACAATGATCAAGGTTTACAGCTACTGGATGACAGCTACGAAAGGACCGTCCACCGGGGATGGCTGAGGAGGAGGTGGACCAGGAAGTTCCCTCTTCGGGCTACGCGGCCCTTGGGGGAAGGAACTTCCCCCACTCGGCTGGCGGATGCTTCGCATCCATGCATCACCACCATGGTCGGTGCGCGCTTTCGCCCACGGAGAGCTTGCTAGCACAGGGTTATTGTTCTGCCCCCTACCTGGCGTGCCAATCTGTTGCCGATCTCATCGCGGTGGCCTGTAGCTCTTGAGCTGGCACCGATCTCGGACTCTCTCACCTCGAGATCTCCAAGCTCCTGGACCTGCAAAACAAAGTCAGAGACCCAGGCCGGGGGTTCCGGCGGGGGCACTCCGACGATCAAGTTAGAGAGCGGCGAGATGGAACAGAGTCCTTAAGGCGGGTTCCCGAAGGATTCCCGTGCTTAGAGGAGATGTAAATAAAAGAAGTGTGGGGAAGAGGGGAGTTGAAGTCCGGCTTTCTACGCTGGGTTCACCAAGCTCATGCCTGAGGACTCCCTGGATCATTCTCTTGGTGTTTCCTCCTTTTTTCGACTTACCTCTCCGCCCATTTTTACCATCCCTTTTATACCACTGAATTGCCTCAAGCTCGCCTTTCTCTCAAGGGGGGCTCCCGCCGACCTCCAGTCCCTCTCCTCCCCCTTCTTCTTTGGGTCCGGGCGCTAAGTGGCTGGGCCGCCTCGTCCGTCATGCATCACGAAGGGGGTAGACTGGCGAGGCTTTGGGCCAAGTGCGGGAGCTCTCCTTTCGAGGCATTGATGGTGGGCTTCCAGCCATTTTAGGCTCCTATCTGCAAGGATCCCGTTCCTCGGTTACGGGGCCCCATCCGACTGGTGTAAACAAGGTCTCGTGTGTCACTGTAAGCCATACTGGCACCCCCTACGGGGCACGACGCACACCGGCTCTAGTGGTGACCTCGCAACCCCTGCCCCTGCTTCCCTGAGGTTTCGCAGAGTAGGGCTGACCTCGACCGAGGTGGACCCGTCAGGGGGCACCACCTGGCGGAGCGACAGAGAGAGGCTCAACTTCGACCGAGGTGGACCCGTCTTCGGGTGCCAGCTGACGAAGGAGCAGGAGGGCCCGGTTCGACCTCGACCGAGGTGGACCCGCCTTGGGGTGCCACTTGGCGAGGGAGCAAGGGGCCGCCAGCTTCGGTCGAGGTGGACCCCTCCTGGGTGGACACCTGGCGGAGCGGCAGAGAGGGGCTTGACTTCGGTCGAGGTGGACCCGTCTTCGGGTGCCAGCTAGCGAAGGAGCAGGAGGGCCCGGCTCGACCTCGATCGAGGTGGACCCGTCTTGGGATGCCACCTGGCGAGGGAGCGAGGGGCCGCCAGCTTTGGCCGAGGTGGACCCCTCCTGGGTGGACACCTAACAGAGCGGCAGAGAGGTGCTCGACTTCGATCGAGGTGGACCTGTCTTTGGGTGCCGGCTGGCGAAGGAGCAGGAGGGCTCGGCTCGACCTCGACCGAGGTGGACCCATCTTGGGGTGCCACCTAGCGAGGGAGCGAGGGGCCACCAACTTCGACCGAGGTGAACCCCTCCTGGGCAGACACCCGGCGGAGCGGTAGAGAGGCGCTCGACGTTGGCCGAGATGGACCCGTCTTCAGGCACCAGCTGGCAAAGGAGCAGGAGGGCCCGGCACGACCTCGGCAAGGTGGACCTGTCTTGGGGTGCCACCTGGCGAGGGAGCGAGGGGCCGCCAACTTCGACCAAGATGGACCCCTTCTGGGCAGACACCTGGCGGAGTGGCAGAGAGGTGCTCGACTTCGACCGAGGTGGACCCGTCTTCGGGTGCCAGCTGGTGAAGGAGCAAGATGGCCCGGCTCGACCTCGACCGAGGTGGACCCATCTTGGGGTGCCACCTGGCGAGGGAGCGAGGGGCCGCCAGCTTTGGTCGAGGTGGACCCCTCTTGGGTGGACACCTGGCAGAGCAGCAGAGAGGTACTCGACTTCGGCTGAGGAGGACCTATCTTCGGGTGTCAGCTGGCGAAGGAGCAGGAGGGCTCGGCTCGACCTCGACCTAGGTGGACCCGTCTTGGGATGCCACCTAGCGAGGGAGCGAGGGGCCGCCAGCTTTGGCCGAGGTGGACCCATCTTCGGAAGCCACCTGCGGAGGAGCAGAAGTACTCCTTCCCGAACGGGGGATCTTTTGAAAAAATCCACATGGTACTGACCGTGTCCAGCTGGACCTGACACGTGCCCCACGTCAGCGATGTAGCCATATCACAAACCAAACAGAAATATGAAATAACAAGAGGAATAAGTTATTCTCAGAGAATTCATATTCCTATCCTAGAAATAAATTTCAGGCATCCAAACACTACCTTAGGGTATATCCTTCATCTTTTCTCTATTCTTTCTTTAATTTTTTTGGGTTTTGGTAAAGTTTTTTTTCTTGGTTTATTTACTCTAGATCTAATAGTTTTATCGGCAAATCCTATTTCTATTTTAGTTTTATTAGTTTTGGAAAAAATCGAGATTATATGATCTGGTTCTCTGGATAACCCTAGGTTTTTGATCATTCCCTTTCCATTGCTCATCTTTCACTTGATCCTCTTTGCCTTCCAGACTGATCTACTCATCAACTCAACGATCCGCCGATCTATCCATCCCTTCTTCATCAACTCAACGATCCGCCGATCTATCAATCCCTTCTTCCTAGTTGTTGTTGGAACATCCTCTAATGTTAATATTTTGCTTCCCTCCTACAACAAATGCAGATCTTCGTCAAGACCCTCACCGGCAAGACCATCACTTTGGAGGTCGAGTCCTTAAACATGATCGACAACGTCAAGGCTAAGACCTAGGACATACTATAAGTCTAATTTTTTTCTAAACAATAACTATAACTCTCAAGAACAAAATGGTATAGAGCAACCAACACAACCATAAAGATTAATATAGATAATTTGACTTAGGTAAAAATGATAAAAAAAATCAGACTGGTTGGATGAACCAATTCCATCATTATCCTACTTACCTATGCCCCATTTTCAAGTACCCTAGAATCATCTATATTTTTTTATGGGAAGGGAAACCAAATAGATGACATGATAGAATTAATTGATATTTTTTATGAATCACAAATGCATAACACAATAGGAAAAGTTATATCCATAATTCTCTCCCATAATTCATTAGATCCATGTCCAACTTATTTTAGAGTGGATGATTCTAATGTAGACGGCTTCATTATATAAATGAATAACCTAGCAAAAGCATCCTACTTCGAAACCATCCCATTTTGGATCAAAAAATATGAGCCAATACCTAGTCCCCATAATAGCTCCCTTATTAAAATCATCACTTGCTCTAGAATTGAAGCCACTTCCTATTGCACCCACTAATACCTTGCTGATGATCTATAACTAGGAAGCCCGACTTGTAGGTATTCTAAAAGTAAATAAAGAAGCTATAAGATGGAATATATCTAAAATGAGGGATAACTATATTAAGATTTTTTTGACTGATTTCTCTATATTAGCACTACTTTCATGGACTACCTCTAAAATTTATCTATAGTACTAAAACAATTTATTGAAATAGACTTAATATTAATTTGGAAAAAGTGACCTGCTATAGATCAAGAAAGGTGATGCTAGACATATCATATCTGAGAAACGGATTAGGGCAAATCAAGTTATAGAAGAAATATTCTTAAACTACCGTCCCCAATCTTGGCCCATCACATACCATCCCTTCCTGGTTATCAGAATAACTATAATAATATTTTCAAATCCTACTATAGTTTGCTTGCTTAATATATTCTATTAGTCTAGGCTAATTATCATAAAATACTCTACGAACATTTTTCTGCTATGATGACAAGGCCTCCTGATTATCCCTATTCTTTTAACACCTTGAGGGATACAATCAAATTCATTATAAGTGAGACTCCCTCATAGTATCTAGCTGAAGATATTAAACTTAGCATTTATTGGGAGGCAATCCAATTTCTTAGTTATAGTCTTAATAAATATCTGACTAAAGATATTAAACCT
Organism: Areca catechu; assembly: GCA_021397845.1. NCBI lineage: Eukaryota > Viridiplantae > Streptophyta > Magnoliopsida > Arecales > Arecaceae > Areca > Areca catechu. Next base: position 356,508 of record JAHSVC010000021.1, on the reverse strand, counting down.
AGCGCTCATTGGAAGGCAACTCAACTTTCTTTTTTTTTATTATTTTTAGATCTTACAAACAAATCTACTCCATCCTAAAGATTTGGAAGGGCATTTTCAAGCCACATCACCCTAGTTATTTTCAACTCCAAAAGCACAGCCTAAACCCTAGGTGACATCTATCCTTTCTACCCTTTTTATTTTAGTTTATTTTCCTTTCTTCATTGAGAACATATTGATTAAGTTGGGAGAAGAATAAAATTAAAAAAAATTAAAGTCCTCAATAAGTTTGTATTTGGCATTTAGGCGCCCGATTATGCTTAAGAATCAAGCTGAACAAAGCAATTTTTTTAAAATAATTTGATGCTTAGATAAAAAAGTTTGTGAGATATTGAGGGATCAAGTATTAAGAAATATAATAAAAGTTAAGTGTAGAACATAAATATTTTTCTTTGAGCATTTCTAGGTCCTCCTACTAGCATCAAAGAAGAGTTGACTTCTTATGGGCTAGCATAGGTTAACTATAGTTTCTTCATGTTAAAATAAAAATAAAATAAAATAGTTTTTAAGTACTTCTTATTAAATAACCATATTTTTTTGTTTAAAAATATGAAGTTCACATCAAAAGGTGAAAAGGGCAAAGAAGCTCGTGATAAGGCTAGTTCTAACTTGAAACCTGTTTGACTTAAGCAAATAAGTCCGAGGGTTATTATACCTAGTATCCTAAGATCATCTAATTTAAAAGTCATTAACTAAAAACTTGCTACATGGGTTAAATAGAAAGCTTAAAGGTTAAGATACTTAATAGTAGTTCAACGTTAAAAAACAAGAGAAAAGCAAGATCTAAATATTGCTCTCCTATCGAGTAATCTAGTCCATTCATCTAATTAAGTATTATTGTTTATATCGAAAAATGGATAATATGAAGATGCTTCTATAATAAATGAAGGATGAAAGTAATAATAGATTATATCGTGGGAAGGTTAACAATTTAGAGATAAGATAGAGAAAATTCAGAAAAAGTTTAAAAAGGTTTAATGTTCTTTATTTATTTTCATATTGGACAAGTATTAATACTCCAATGACATACCTCACTTCTATCATACTGAATATCAATGCCCTTTAAAGAGAATTGCTTAGTAAAACTTGAAACTTTAAGCTAAAAAGTATCCGACTCTATTTTTTTTTTATTCAAGGATGAACAAAGTTCAAGTTGGGGGTATGATGAATTAGTCTGTAAATTGATGCTTTCCTACAAAAGATAAATAAAAATATCAATTCTTAAAGAATAAAGATAATTAGTCTATAAATTAATGTCTTTATTAGTATATTTGATATACTCATTAATTTGCCGACTAATTCATCTTTATTATCTAGGAATTGATACTTTTATTTATCTTTTATAAGAAAGCATCAATTTATGAACTAATTCATGGCATCCTTTAACTAAATCTTGCTCGTCTACGAATAAAGAAATGATTTAGAGTTAGATACCTTCTAGCTTAAAGTTTCAAGTTTCACTGAGTATTTTTTTTCAAAGGCCATTGATGTTTAATAAAGCAAGATTGAGGTATGTCATTGAAGTATCAATACTTAGCCAATATGAAAATTAAGTAAAGAATATTAAATCTTTTCTGAACTTCTTTAAAATTATCCCTATCTTTATCTCTAAATCATTAACTTTCTCATGGACTAAGGTATTATTACTTCCATCCTTTATTTATTATAAAAGTATTTTCACATTATCTACTTTTTGATGTGAGCAATAACACTTACTTAGTAAAAGGGACATAGTTACTCGATAGATATCAGTGTTTAGATCTTGCTTCTTCTTTTTTTAAATGTTGTACTATTATTAAATATCTTAATCCCTTAAGATTTCTGTTTGACCTATATAGCAAGTTTTTAGCCAAAAACTCCTTAATCAAATGACTTTAGGGTACTAGATATAAATATCCCTCGAACTTACTTGCTTGAATCAAACAGGCTATGATTAAGACTAACCTTATAATGAATTTTTTTGCCTTCCTCATTCTTTGATATGAACTTAATGCTTGCTTAGACAAAGAAGCCCTGTTACTTAATGAGAAGTACTTGGAAACTCTTTTATTTTTATCTTTTTATAAATACATAGTCACCCTATGCTAGCCCATAAGAGATAAACTCTTCTTTGATGCTAGTAGAAGGACTTAGAGGTGCTTAAAAAAATATTTATATTCTAGACTTAACTCTCTATCCGATTTTTTAATACTTGATCCCTCAATATCTCACAGATTCTCTAATCTGAGTATCAATTTACTTTAAAAAAATTATTTAGTTCTGCTTAATTCTCAAGTGTAATCAGGCTTAAATATTAAATACTAACTTATTCGAAGACTTTAATTTTTTAAATTTTATTTATTATCCTCCCAACTTAATCAACATTATTTTCAATGGAGAAAATAAAATAAAGCAAAGAGAGTGGAAAGGAGAGATATCACCTAGGATTAGTCTTTAAAGTTGAAAATAATTTAATATGGAGGTGACTAAATGTTATTTCAAATCTTCGGGATGGATAGGTTTATTCATAAAATCTAAAAATAAAAAGAAAGAAAGTAAAGAAGTAAGGATGTTGGATTACTTTCCAACAAGTGCCAGTTTAATGTCTTTATTAGACTTTTATTAAAACTATGATTTTTATGAAGACTATTACTAGAGATTGGGTTAGCCCTAGCAAGCATTAAATTTAATGTTTTCAGCCAGATGCTCTGAGGGAGTTTCATTGATAACTAACTTTAATATATCCCTCAAGGTTGTAAAAAGGATAAGGCCAATCAGGAGACCTTGTCATCATAACAGAAAAATATTTGTAGAGTATTCTATAATAATTAGTCCAGACTATTAAAGTATACCGAGCAAGTATGCTATAATAGGATTTAAAAATATTACTATACTTTTTATGATGACAAGGAAGGAAGTAGGATTGATCATTGGCACATGCTGATGCATTGCATATTTATTTTCAAAATTAATCTTTTTACCTTGTTATGATACTAATTGTGACTGGATGATATAAGTTGATGGATTATGTGTTTTATATTCATGGACCAATTTTTTTTGGGATCTTGTATCTTATATTGATCATGATAGTAGTCATCGAAGATTGAGATAGAATTTTATATTTTACTATCATGCATGACATATTTGAAAATTAAATTATTATATATTTTGTTGTCTGACTATCTTGCTATACGTACTCCAGATTGTATCTTAAACATCCAGTTAATCAAATAAAATTATATTGTTGACGTCGAACCCCTGAGGACCGAACGGAGCGGCAGGATCGTCAGTGCACCTCCCGTGATCCCTACAAAATAGGTCCCTGACCGAAATTTCTCCAGTGGAGGATACTCCGATGCCTAAGTCAGTAAGGATTCTAGCAACAGAATGAGAGTTCTCAAGGAGAAGAGAGTGAAAAGTACCTCAAGGATGAAATAGCCTCAGCTTCGCTTATCCCTGCTTAGCTTGACTTAACTTACCATGAGTGTCCCCTCTTACCATTATTTATAGTGGTGGCTATATCTAACTACAGTCGACTCCACTTGCCTTGGTTAAGTGGAGTTAGTTAACTTAACCCCCTCTTAACCAAAGTGGTTGTTGCTTGAGGTGGCCATTTCGATTCTGTTGGAGCTGGAGTTCATGGCCACGTTGTTGGTTACAACAACCATGTCCATGTCTAGAGATTCGAGATCAGTTGGAGATTTGCTTTAGAGCCACTCCCTCAGAGAGGGTCGAAGTCGAGCTGGTTAATTATCCTGTACCTATCCTCTTCGGAGTAGACCGAAGATATCTCAACCACTCGCATCGAAGCTGCCTTCTTAGGAGTGGGTTGGATTGCTTGTTTCGTACTTGACTTCTTTGGAACAATTAAAGAAATGAAGTGATCGTCTTCTTTAGACTAACCTTCTTCATATTAACCTTCTTCGGATCTGTCTTCTTCAGATCAACCAATCACATGAAGGTGAACAGTCGAAGGATAGGCTTCGGGGACAGTGTCTTCGGCTTAGGCTGAAGACTGACCCTAGAGGGGTGCCGTAATGTCATTGGGTCATCTTTGATTCTTCTGGCATGGATGCTCAGTTCGAAAGAGACCCGAGCGGACCTTTGAACCTGGGGTTAACCTTAGTTGAGCTGGCGTATTCCAACAATTATCCTTAAAAATTATTTTATACTTAATTTCTAAATGTATAAAAGCTCTTTTTTTTTTGTGTCAGGTAGAAGTATATATTGGGCTCAGGACCAAGCTATGAGGAGTTAATGATTTAGAAGATAATTGTTTAGTTTTCTTTTAAATAAATTTGATTTGAATATATTCTTACCATTAGATTGTGGACTCCTTTAAATAAATTAATTATTATCTTGTGTCTGAAAAACTGATATAAATATTTGGAAAAAAATAGAACTTTGCATGCCTTGTAAGGTGGCCGTCCGTGAGAAGAAAATCTCTTAGAATATTTGGGATACCGTGTTCATCTCAACTTCATTCCCTCCAACAATCATACCACACCCTCAGTCCCCCACCCCAAACCTCAATCCTCTCACTTCCTTGTTATTGTTGTACACTACTATCTAGCACCAACCATTTATGCTATTTGATTGTTATGAAGATACATTTTGAAAATTGAGTAAAAGTATGAGCTACGAGGAACAATAATATCAACGACAAAATGAAGACCAGTGATATTAACTATAACTAGGATAGGATAGAGAATGACATGAAGCAAATCAAACATAGGTATGACAACCTCTGAGAGACATTCGCATAGCTCTTTGGGCTTGATAACATTACCATATGATCTGCTTCCTTGATAACCTTCACCTCTTTAACTGGGTTGTTCTTGATCATCTAACGCTGAAAATTCTCTGTGATTCCTAAATCCTGATAACATATAATGTAGACCACATCAACCGATCCATAACTGTCCTTAGAGAAGGGTGGTGCAGATGATAGATCTTCTTGAAACACTGATCCGACCCTGATTAAGGCCAGGCCCAGCGTGAGATCCTAAATGGAAGCATATACATTAATTATGCCTGTACAACTTTGTGATGAACAAATTGAATGTATACATATACACAAATATATATACACACATATTTGAATGCATAGATACCTCGGCTGAGCAGAGTTGGTAGAGCTTGAGTGACATGAATTGGGGACCAAACAACAGGGGGTGAGGCTTTTCTCTTGGCCCTTGCTTGAGCCCAGCTGAGTGTCCATCCAATATGACATCGGGGTCTCTTCGACAAGCTTCACCAACAACAAGCTAAAGTATATCAGTTTGTGAACATGGTTTCTTTTTTTCCTTTTTTTATAATTTATATGCATGCAATATAGACTTCTTTTTTTTTTTGTTGCAGTAAACATGAGGAGGAGAATACGTGGCTTTGACACAAGCATCCAAATTTAGATTCATGATCATATGTTATTTTTTAGCCTCCACCTCTTTTCTTCAGTTATGTAGTGAGGAAATTCCAATCTTATTAGAGATAAGATAGCACTTAGGTCAACCTCTATCTTGGTTGTGCAGAAATGAAATAAGATATATTGTATCTATCTTTGAAAAAAAAATAAAAGTCTTTTTTTTGGAAGATCATGAAAGCAAAGAGTCTAAAATAGAGAGCTAAGAAACAAAGAAGCTTCATAGCCTAGTGGCCTTTTATCTTCTCTTGTGAGGACATTCTATGTTCAAAACTTCTAACATGATTTCCCAAGGAAGAGAATTAATAATTAGGTTCCTTGGAGCAAATTAGATGAACCAAGAGATAGTAAACACTTGGCAAATACTAGAGATGATGGCTCTAGATGATGCCCAATTTAATACAAAATTTTGGATATCTAAGAAATCATAACTCACAACAATCAATATAATAAATAGTTTTTTCATACCTTAGGAAAATATGAATACAACCTTCTTTTGCTAGATAACCATGAATACAATCTTGGGTTGGATCAATTGGCCGATGCTTTGCTATTCTACCATGTCAACTTATATACTACAAAACAACCATATTAATCGATGATAGGATTTCGTTGATGACTAGGAAAATTTAATGTGTCATGCCCACGAAGGAGATTTTGATCTTTTCTATTAAAATCATGGCAACTCCGTAATGCTACCACTTTGACAGTTCCTCCAACAACTCAAAGAAGAGGGCCAGTAAACTTAACCTATACATGACCAGCTAATCTAGATCTAATGATTGATGTTGTACAAAGAAAATAGTCTAGATACAATACAGAAAACTAAGAAAGTGGAAATACATAGATTTACAACATGGTTCATCTATGCTCATGCGTGAGGATGACCATAAAACCTTCACTAATGATAGAGAAAATTAACAAAATAAGAAAATTCCAATACAAAACCTTCAATCTCTCAAGTATTTGAAAGTTCCAACATACAAATATGCAATCCCAGAAGCCCGAGGATATAAGGAACCTCAAAATTCTGGTCCAGCCCTTCCAGTGGGCTGTTGCTCCCATTTGTTGAAGGCTTAAGAAGAGAGCTTTTTGGTAACCTATCCTACAACTGCAAGAAACATAACAATTTACAATCAGTTTTGCTTTAAAAATAACTTACAGCTAGATTTACATGGTTTCGAAAGGAAACCTCCTAGAGATTTTGGCTAGTGTAGATTTGGATTTGCTTCTTTGAACATCCACAGTTTCATGAACCTTATTCCATCCGTACTCAAATTAATCACTCAATGTGCATATTCGACTTGACAATCTATATTACTTCTAAGATTGCAAATGGATCGGTTGACCCATGATTCGATCTGACTTGATCCACTTATATCCGATCCAGTCTATTTTTAAGGACCCATGGATCTAGGTGGATTGGATCCACTCCATTTTTTGAATTGGATCTAGGTATACTAAATTCAGACCCGACCCGATCTAAACTTGCTTATACTATTAGAATCCAACATATTTAGACCTGTAAATTAAAATTTTAAATTACATGAAACTTATTTTTAATATAAAAATATATTTATAATTATTTATATTTTATTTTATTTTGAGAATAATGTTGTTTGCTATCTTTTTTATGATTAATAATAGTTGACTATATGATAATTAAAATACAGTTATATGTATTTTGTCTAGATTCGATCCAGATCTAAATTTCTTAAATTATGATCCAATCCAACCTGAATGATCTATTGATTAGAAATTATGATCATGGACCGAACCCGATCTGATTCAATTTTTTATTGATTTAGATCTGGATCTAATATGAAAACCCGATAAAAAAAGATTGAATCGAGGTCGCTCATGTTTCTGTTTGACACGGTCCGTTCTCATTCCTAATTACTTCTAAGCCTTTATCCCTGTATTTCTTTTATAAATTTCATCAAAATCATTATTTTTAATATCTATAAGGGTTGTCCCTGATTTGCAAATAAGCTTGCCGGGTGTTTGAATTTTTGATATTGAACACTTTATATATTTTTGATAGCGGTGGTTCCATTCGTGGCGTGGCGCGAGCGATTACCTCCTGGTACTTCCCGCTTGCTTTACCCCCGTTGTCGCTGGATAAATTTTTTTTTCTCCGCTCGTTTCATTAAAAAAAATAATTGATGGACGTAATTGAATATAAAAAAATAATTAGTTAACTCGACCTTTCAAACAAGTTTATCTAATTCAGATAGCAACATTTTAAAATATAACAAAAATCCACCTACCTTATACTTTTCTTTCCGGCACTCCATCCTTCTTTGAACGGGACAACAATGCGAAGTCGCTTTCGAAGGCTTAATATCTATCTAATTCAGATACAAAACTTTTAAAATATAAAAAAATCTATCTGCTTTATATTCTTCTCTCCGGCACTCTAATCTTTTTTTCTGGGACACTCCATCCTTTTTCAAATGGGACAACAATGCGAAGTCCCTTTTGAAGATGTTAGTATCTCGCTTATTATAATTTCAATCTATAGATAGAAACTTTTTAAATATATAGCAAAAATCCACCTACTTTATATCCTTTTCTCGGGCACTCCACACTTTTCCGAATGGGACAACAATGCGAAGTCTCTTTTGAAAACGTTGTATCCCACTTATTATAATTTTGTTTAATTTATTTTTTTAAAATATTATTTTTTAAATTAATATTAATGAAATAAAGTGTTCCAAATAAATTTACCATTTTACCATTGTTTCGCAATATTGGACTTTTTTTTACAACATGTATAAGTTTTAAAATCATAAAGTTAAAATAAAATTAGCTGAAGGCATAAGTTGAACCTGTACCTTTTCATAAAGTTATAAAAAACTTAGCTGAAGGTGTAGATTGAACCACGCCTTCTCACAAAATGCAGAAAAAAAATTTCACTGAAGGCGCAGGTTGAACCCGTGCCTTTTCATAAAACTAAAAAAAATTAACCTGAAGGCACAGGTTGAACCTGTTCCTTCTAAATCGGGGGCAAATAAAAAAAATAGATTTTACATAAAACTCGAAAAAAATTCAAACGAGTGGTAGAACCTTGCAAGCCGGACCGGTGGCAGGATCCTAGTGGCGGACCAGCGATTAGACCGTTGAAAGGACCCTAGCGATTGGATCAGTGGTAGGACCCTGATGTTCAAATTGGCAATCAGATCGGTAACAAGACCCTAGCGACCGGATCGGTGGCAGGATCATGGCGGTTGGACCAATGGCAGGACCCTAGCAACTGGACCGATGGTTTGACCGGTGACAGGACCCTGGTGGCTGGACCTATGGCAAGACCCTGCTAGCCAGATCGGTGATCAGATTAATGACAGGACCCTAGCGACCGGACCGATGGCAGGACCCTGGTGACCGGACCGGTGGTTAGATTGATGACAGGACCCTAGCAGCCAGACCTGTGGTAGGACCTTGTCGGCCAGACCGGCGATTAGATCGGTGGCACGACCTTGCAGACCAGACCTATGGTAGGACCCTAGCTACTAGACTGGTGATCAGACCGGTAGAAGGACCTTGCAGGCCGAATCGATGGCATGATCGTGCTAGACTGACAGGCGGTTAAACCGGTGATAGGACCCTAGCGATCGGATTGGTGGCAGGACTCTGGTGTCTTGATCGGCGATCGGATCGATGGAAGGATCCTAGCGACCGGACCTATGGTAGGACCCTACTGGTTGGACCGATGATTAGATCGGTGGTAGGACCTTGCAGGCTAGACTGGTGGCAGGACCCTATCGATCGAACCGGTGGTTAGACCGATGACAGGACCCTACGATCGGATCTATGGCAGGACCTTATCAGCCGGTTCGATGATCAGATCGGTCGCAGGACCTTGCAGGCCGAACCAATGATAGGACCCTGCAGGCAGACCAGTGATCAGATCGGTGGTAGGACCTTGCAAGCCGGACCGGTGGCTGGACCCTGTCGGTTAGACCGATGGTTAGATGGTGATAGGACCCTAGCAACCAGACCGTTGGCAGGACCCTAGCAGTCAGATCGATAATAGGACCTTGATGGCTGGATCGGTGGCAGGACCCTGACGACCGGACCGGTAGATAGACCAATGATAGAACCCTAGTGATCGGACCTGTGGCAGGACCATGTCGACTGAACCAACGATCAGACCAATGGCAAGACCTTATAGGCCAGACCGGTGGCAGGACCCTAGCTACCAAACCGGTGATCAGACTAGTGGCAAGACCTTGCAGAACGAACCGGTGGCATAATATTAGATAATGGCCTTAATGGATTTGAAATGGATTGGACCTAATTTATATAAATTTGTATTATTTAAAAGTATTTTATAGATATTGTTGATATAAAAGTTTAAATAAAAATAGTGATATAGAATTTTTAGGAAAAAGTAATTAAAAAAAAGATTTATTTATTTAAATTAATTATTATTAAAATTCAATAATAGATATTATAATTAAAAAATATATTGTAATTTGTTAAAAATATCATAATATTAATAGAAATTAATAGTTGGGATTATTTAAATGAAAATAATAATAAAAATTATTTTTTGTAATAAATAAAAATTTAGACATGTTTGTTAGAAAAATATAACTTAATGAATTTTTAAAAAATATGGGTGATTTTTTTAAAAAAATATTATTATTAAAGTAATAAAATGTATAGTTTTTTTTAAAAAATATAATATATCTTTTTAAAAAATAATATTAATTAATGATACATTAACAAATTAATTTATAAATTAATAAATCATCATAGATTATATAATTATAGATTAAAATTAATTGTAGTTAAAAATTAAGTAGTAAATATTAAATTTAAAAATTATATGATAATATAAAAAAACTATTAGATAATATTTATGAAGAGTGATAGTTGTGTTTATTTAAATATTTTTAGTAATAGTTGTGTTTATCGGTAAGGGATCGATACATGAGGGTGTTATACATGAGCGAGTTCACACTGAGATAAAGCTTTCAACAGGTTATCAGGGATCGAGTGAAGCAGAATCTTCACATCGTCAGAGGCAATCTCCGCATAGGATGAGATGACCGCCTTGTGGGATGTAGGATATATGTTTTACTCTCATTTATATATTACATTTATGTATGGACCATATTATTGTACAGATCAGGCATTATAATGAAGTTTTATTTTAATAGATCTTTTTAAATTTTTGGATATTCAATGAGGTACATGCAACTAAAAATCATATACTACATTACATTATTATTTATTTATAAATATTATTGAATATTTCATAATTTCACATAATCAAATTCAAAAATAATAAATTATAAAAAGTTTTGGGCCAGTCATTAGGTTGAAACCCGTTCGGTCCGGCCTCTAAGGTCCGACCACCATCATCCGGCCATCAGCCCGGTCAAGGGATCATTGACAATCAAATCCATCTTGCCACCAGTCCGGCCACTAATCCAGGCATCGGTTTGGCCACCGATCCGGGCATTGGTCTAGTTATCGGTCTGGGCACTATCTGACCACCGGTCCAGGCACCGATCCGACCACCAATCCGACCACCGTTCGGCTAGCAGTCTATTTTTTTTAATTTACAAACATAAGACAAGTATTTTTTTTTAACCGTAGGCTTGCCACCGGTTTGATCGCTGGTCTAGACACCAGGATCCTGCCAGCTCTCTCGGTCGCTAGACCTGTCACCGGGTTAACATCGATCTAGCCACCAGGGTCCTGCCACCAGTCCGATCACTAGAGTCCTGCCACCGGTCTGATAGCTGGTCCATACACCAAGATCCTACCACTTGTCCAATCGCTAGGGTCTGTCCTATCATCAGTCTAATCGCTGGTCCGGCCAACAGGGTTCCACCACCGGTCCGGCCTGCAAGGTCTTGCCACCAGTCTGGTCACCAGTCTGGTAGCCAGGTTCCTGCCTCCGGTTCGACTTGCAAGGTCCTACCATCAGTCTGATCGTCAATCCGGCAGCCAGGGGTCCTGCCACAAGTCTGATCGCTAGGGTCCTATCCCCGTCTAATCATCGGTCCGGCCAGTAGGGTTCTGCCACCAGTTCAGCTTGTAAGGTCCTACCACCGATCTAATCACCGATCCGGCCAGTAGGGTTCTACTACCGGTCTGACCTGTAAGGTCCTGGCACTAGTCTAATCGTCGGTCCGGTTGACAAGGTCCTACCATAGGTATGGCCGCTAAGATCCTGTCATCGGTCTAACCACTGATCTGGTTGTCAGGGTCTAACCACCGTTCGGCCTGCAAGGTCCTGCCACCAGTCTGATCACCGGTCCGGCGGTAGGGTCCTGTCACTGGTCCAGCCGCTAGGGTCCTACCACCGTCTGATCACCAGTCCGAACACTAGGGTCCTGCCACAGGTTTGTTGCTAGGGTCCAGTCACTGATCTAACTGCTTGTCCGACCGGTAGGGTACTACCACCCGTCCGGCCTGCAAGGTCCTGCCACCGGTCTTATCACCGATCTGTTAGCTAGGGTCCTATCACCGGTCTGGCCTGCAACCGGACTGGTTGCTGGATTGGCACCTAACTGGCGATCAGACTGTCAATCAAATCGGTAATCGTATCAATGGCTGGATCGATGGCTAGACTGGTGATCAGATCGATGACCGAACTGGTAGCCTCTTTGAAAAAATTCCTATATCCACGACTTCAGTTGTACCTTCCATTTTCAAATAAAATATTAAAAACATATAATAATAAAGAAATTAGAAAAATAAATAAAATCATAGATTGTTATCTTAATAATATTATAAAATATTAATATTATAAAATAAAATTTATTACAATATATAATAAATAATATAATAATTATAATAAATATATTATAGTATATTATAAAATATAATATAAAAATATTGAAACTAGTATGGTTATCGAACTGGTAGTTGGACTGGCACTTACTTGGCATCAGACCGGTGGCCTTACTGGCAACTGGATCGGAGGCCCAATTGGTGGCCGGATTGGCATCGATCTTGCGATCGATTAGCACTGATTTAGTGACTAGACTGATAATCAGATCGATGGCCAGATTGGTTGTTGGATCGATGGCTAGACTGGCACCGACCTGATGATAAGATTGATGGCTAGACTGGCTATCAAACCGGTAACTGACTAGCTTCTAGACTGGTTGTCAAACTAGTGATCAGACTACTCAAACTAGCACTGACTTTAGTAGCCAGACTAGCTATCAAACTAGGGGCTGGATAGGCTGTCAGGCAGAGGGTGATCAGACTGATGTTCGGACCGACTACTGGACCGACAGTTGACTAGCACCAACCTGGTCTGACTGTTGTACTGGATTTTGAACGGGATCGATCCTACTTCGGTAGTCGACTGCACCGACCTGACTGGACTGGTTATTAACCGAGGCCGATATTGGTTAGATGCGTCTGTACTAGCTGGAGGGCCAATTGGCTAGTGTAGGCCTGTGTGCTTCCAAGGCTCACGGGCCAAGCTAAGGCTAGGTCCAATGCCTAGAGGTGGTCATAGGATTTCTAGGGCTAGTTTGGGCTCTAGGGTGAAAGGCTGTCAGCCTTTCGGATTTTGAGGTTCAAGGGTCTTGAGCCTCAGGGGTTAACTTGTATTGGGCTATGTTTGAGTCCTAGGTAGGTGAGATTAAGTCAAGACCAGGGTGTACATGGGCTTGGGTAAACACAATCTCTTATCAAGTTAGCTAGAGGGAGTTTTTGGGTTAGGTCAAATTCACCTAGTATATATATATCTTGTATATGGGGCTGATTAGAGTCAAGTTAATAAAAAATCATTTTCTTCCTCATAATCTCTCTTCCCTTCTCTCTCCCTCTCTAATTGCTGTTCCATATCAGAAGATAACCTTAGCCACCACGTCCTAGGGCAAGGAAGAAGGAAACATCAAGGTATTTGGATTCCTTGTCAAACTAAGAATCCTTAGCGCCTAAGGAGTTGGAGAGCTATCCCATGTTCCCTACTTTTGGAGTTCGACCAGGGGTGTTTGAGGTCTGATTCCTACTAGTTTTAGGTGCCAAAGAAAGGAGTTTCAGATCTAGAATAGATCTGGAAGGTTGTGGGGGCGTTGGATCTCTTGGAAGCATTCTAGGCATCAAAGATTCAGGCTGTCTGTCTTTTTATTGTTCAAATCCCTATTGCTGCGATCCAAACTAAGATTTCCATGTCTTAGATCTCAGGTTTGAAGGTTTGGTGAGTGGGGTTTCTGATTTGGAAGCAAGATCAACTCGTTTCAAAGGTCTTCTAAAAAGCACAACTCTGAAAACCTTGATTACTAAAATTCTACATAGGCAGTTTTGTATTTTTTGGTGTTTGTTTGCCATCAAAAGTACTCCAACCCTTTGTAATTGGTTCCAAGATCACCAGAAGTAAGGGGGTTTTACAACATCTAGTATTAGAGCAAGGTTGCTTGATTTGGTGGAGGAAAAGCTGAAGTTTTGCTAGGATCTTTTCAAGGTGCTGAACAAATTTTGTTTTAGAACACTGCGGTGATTATTTGGTATTGGTTTTATAAAATCTGTTTAGTATAGAATCTAGTAGCATTAAAGTAGACTTTGGGAAGTTCGATGGTAAGGGAAACTTCAGCCTTTGGTAGCTGTTGCCACCAAGATCGCCATGGCCTGCAGCTCGGTCACGCTGGGGTGCTCCTCCTCCCCCATGCCGTAGTGCATCCTCCCTTCCTTCCTACAAAACAGGGAGACCCAGGGCCGAGGATTCCAGTGAGGATACTCCGACAATCAAGTCAATGGGATGATCGAGAGGAATAGACAAGATCTCCATGGAGTAGGGCTCGGGGGATCTGTCTGCCGGGAGGGTGCATGCTGGACAGATATATAAAAGAAATGGAAAGAGTAGCGATCGAGAGCGGGGAATGGGGACTTACCTCTCCCTCGCCTTCCCTCGCGTTCTTACCTTCCTTACATTTCTCCTTCTCCTTAGAGGTGGGGCCGAGGCTCTCTCCGAGAAGGGGTCTCAGGGAGCCCAGAGAAGTCCCCTGGATGCGAGCCCTTGCGAACCTCTCGAGGCTCTAGAAGTTCTCCCTTCCTCTTGGAAGAAAGTCTGAAAGAAATGCCCTCCTTCTTGAAGGAACCTCTGAAAAAAAGACCCTCTTCTCTTCTTTCTTCTCCTATCCTCCTTATAGGAGGGGCGCTTCTATTTTAGGAGGGACCGCCCAGGCATTGCAGGTCCTAAGGCCTCGACTGGATTCCTCTCTTGGGAAAGCTCTAGGTGTCGTGCCATGGTGGTGGGCGGTAGTTGGCGGTATGACTGTGGGTGTGGTAGCATGCCACTGGGCCTAGGGCCTGGGGGCACCGGTATCGTACCTCTGGTAGGGCTGGCACTACCTGTAGAAGGCTATGGGTGGCCAGGCTTTTGCTGTGGCATGATTTGAATATCTACTTTCTGGCAAGGACTCCATGCCTGGGACTCCCCCTTAGGACACGAGTATGGCCCTAGCTAGGAGCTGACCTCAGACGGGGGTGCATCTCGTGAGCCTGGCTTTGGCTGGAAACTTGACCTTAGACAGGGGACTCGCCTAATGAGCCTGGCCTCGGTTGGGAGCTTGACCTTAGATGAGGGGGCTCGTCCAATGAGCCTAGCCTCGACTAGGAGCTTGACCTTAGATGGGGGGTTCATCCAATGAGCCCGCCTCAGCTAGGAGCTTAATCATAGACGGGGGGCTCACCAAATGAGCCCAGCCTCGGCTGGGAGCTTGACCTCAGACGGGGAGGCCCGCCTTGGGTCCTCATCAGACCACCTCGTCCAAGTGGCGGGTCTCTTGTCATCATGGCCATTCACAGGCTCTTTGTCAGTGGATGCTGCCAAATCAGATGCCCCCCTTTCGAGCCCAGAAGGCGAGACAATGCTTAGGGCAAAAAAGGTAATAACCTCACTGACATGGAGGGATGCGCTTGCGGTGTCATTATGCCTTGGGTGCTCACAGCCCAAATTCATGCTCCTGCACGAAATATGCGATGCTCTGCTCAGTTTTTCAATGAAGGGTCATGAATGCTCCATCTGGATGAAGCAATTGCCGCAGGTTTGATGTACCTGAGATGTCCGGTTGGGCCACATGGCAGTCTCTAGTTGGCCAAAGAACTAAGAGGGCACGTGCCTTCCATAGGGATGAGGCGATGGTGGGTGGTGACCTTTATTGCAAAGGGTCTACATCCTCTCCCTTTTAAGGAGTCCTTGAGTGCTGGCCTGCAATATTCTCAGTGCACTCCTTTTCC
Source organism: Areca catechu (assembly GCA_021397845.1). NCBI lineage: Eukaryota > Viridiplantae > Streptophyta > Magnoliopsida > Arecales > Arecaceae > Areca > Areca catechu. The sequence goes on along the minus strand of JAHSVC010000021.1, from coordinate 340,850 downwards.
CTCTGGTTCTTCTCCTGCTCGAGTGTTGAGAGCTCTTGATAGGATAGATCCTTCCCGCATGCTTTCTTCCTTCACTCCCTCTCCTTCGGGCCGCACCAAGGGAGGGCTCTTGGTGGACTTTAGGCTCTCAGCCAAGGAATCAGAGAGTCGAGCGAAGACCCTCCAGGAGGGATCGACCAGTCGTCAAGGCAATGGCATCTGGCTTGGAGAAGAAATCTGCCAAGCTCGAAAACTTCCTCCAAGGAGGACAAGAGGGAGAGCCTCTGGTCGCATAGCTAGAAAAGAATAGAAGAGGAGAAAGAGACCACTTATGCCTCCCCTCAGTTTACAAGATCGGAGGTCTTCAATGAGCATGTGGTGGTCGGGGTGTGGTCATTGTGTGATAGATCATGACCCGTCTGATGCCGTTAGAGGTGGCATAATGAGGGGCTGCTATAGCTGCCCTTGGAATCACGGGATTGGTGAAATCCAAGGAGGAGGTAGTGGAGCCGATGCCAGACTTTAGAGATCTGGCAGACACTTTAGGAAGGGCCCCTATGGGCACGGCCTGTCATGCTAGTGTCTTCTACGTCGATCACGGAGGTTAAGGTCAGGGCCAGGGCCGGAGCTAACCAAGCTTCCTTCCCTTTCTATTTGTAATCTGGCTTTTGAGAGATTTTCCTGACCTATCGGGGATCTCCCTTGATGTAAGAGACTTTTGATTAATGAAGGCATCCTTTTCTAGCATCTAATGCATCTCTGTCTTCTATTCCTCTAGTCTTCATCTTCTTCTTTTTTTTCTTTTTTTCTATTTTCTCCCTTTTTTTTGAAGGACTTTTTGTGAGTCCTTAGCCATGGGGATGCGATCTGGCCTGATTGGAGCATTCAGCCCGGGCTTCGCTTTTGGAGGATGAGCATGCCTTTCTTAGGCCTTGGCTACTTCAGGCCAACCTCAGGAGCTTAGAGCTAGCATGAAAGCTTCAAGGGGGTGTCCCATCCCCATTTTCCTGGCCTTGAAGTTGCACTAGTCCAGGTGCCAGACTTCGGGAATTCTTGGACCTCCTGGCACTCCCAGATTTGGTTGAATTAGCCGAGAGGCTTGATTTGCCAAGCTATGAGTCAGGCGAGAGATGGCAGGAATTCTGAAGTCTTCTAGCTAGCATCTCCGAACTGTGAGCAAGGCGATTGAGGCTGAGAGGTTGGATCTGTCAAGCTATGAGTCATGCGGTAGATGGTCGGGCTTCTAGAGTCTTCGGGCTGGCATCTTTAGACTGTAAGAAAGATGGTTGAGGCCAAGAGGTTGGATCTGCCAAGCTGTGAGTCAGGCGATAGATGGTCGGACTTCTGGAGTCTTTTGGCTAGCATCTCTAGACTATGAGTAAGGCGGCTGAGGCTGAGAGGCTAGATCTGCCAAGCTGTGAGTCAGGCGATAGATGGCCAGGCTTCTGAAGTCTTCCGGTTGGCATCTCTAGATTATGAGCAAGGTGATTGAGGCTGAGAGGCTGGATCTACCAAGCTATGAGTCAAGTGGTAGATGGCTGGGCTTCTGGAGTCTTCCGACTGGTATCTCTGGACTGTGAGCAAGGTGGTTAAGGTCAAGAGGCCGGATCTGCCAAGCTATGAGTCAAGCAGTATATGGTCGGACTTCTGGAGTCTTCTGGTTGGCATTTTCGGATTGTGAGCAAGGTGGCTGAGGCCAAGAGGCTGGATCTACTAATCTATGAGTTAGGCGATAGATGGCCAGACTTTTAGGATCTTATGGCTGGCATTTTTGGACTGTGAGCAAGGCGGTTGAGGCCGAGAGGCTGGATCTGCCAAGCTGTGAGTCAGGCGATAGATGGCTGGGCTTCTGGAGTCTTCCGGTTGGCATCTATGGACTATAAGTAAGGCGGTTAAGGCCTAGAGGCTGGATCTGCCAAGCTGTGAGTCAGGCGATAGATGGCCAGACTTCTAAAGTCTTCCAGCTAGCATCTTCGGACTGTGAGCAAGGCGGTTAGGTCGAGAGGCTGGATCTGCCAAGCTATGAGTTAGGCGGTAGATAGCCAGACTTTTGGAGTCTTCTAGCTGGCATCTCCAGATTATGAGCAGGCAGTTGAGGCCGAAAGGCTGGATTAGAATGCTAGGTTTCAGGAGTTTCCGGGCTTAAAGTACCGGGCTTTGTAAGTTTTTGGCTTAGAGTATCGAGCTTCATAAGTTTTTGGGTTTAGAGTGCCGAGCTACATAAGTTTCTGGACTTAGAGTACCTGGCTTCGAGAGTTTCTAGGCTTAGAGTTTCAGGCTTCATAAGTTTTTGGACTTAGAGTGTCGGGCTTCAGGAGTTTCGGGCTTAGAGTGCCAGGCTTCGTAAGTTTCCGGGCTTAGAGTGCCGGGCTTCGTAAGTATCCGGGCTTTGAGTGCTGGGCTACATAAGTTTCTAGGCTTAGAGTACCAGGCTTCATAAGTTTCTGGGCTTAGAGTGTCTTGGAGTGGTTGCTTCTGATGTGCACAGGTGAAAGACAAGGTTGTGCTAAAAATGAACTCCGACAACTAAGGGGGGAATCTTACATCTTCGAAGAGGTGGTACACTCCTCCGAGCTTGGGGCTTCGGCATGGTCCCGTTGGAGGGGCTCAGCTTATTGGCTTGCCATGCTGGGGGAGGAGCGATGGATGGCGAGACCTCCGGCATGTCTGCGGGCATCTTCAGGCTGCAAGTGCAGCAGGTGTCGAACTATGAGTCGAGCAGTGGATGGCAGGACCTCCAGGGTTCTCGTGGATATCTCTGGATTGTGAGCACAGCACACACCAAATTGTGAGTTTCACAGTAAATGGTGGAACTCTTGGAGTCTCTGCTAACATCTTCGGACTGTGAGCATGGCATGAGCTGAACTGTGAGTCACGCGGTAGATGGTGGGGCCCTTAGAGTTTCCCGGGCATCTCCGGACTGCGAGTGTAGCAGATGCCAAATTATGAGTCAAGCGATGGATGGTTGGACCTCCATGGTTCTCGTGGACATCTCCGGACTGTGAGCGCAGTGCATGCCAAACTATGAGTTTCGCGATAGATGGTGAGACTTCTTGGAGTCTCCGCGGACATCTCTGGACTGTGAGCAAGGCATGATCTAAACTATGAGTCATGCGATAGATGGCAGGGTCTTTGGGGTTTTCCGGGCTTCTCCAGACTATGAGTTTGATAGACACTGAACTGCGAGTTAAGGAGTAGATGGCGGGACTTTGTCGAGTCTCCACAGATATCTCTAGGGCTATGAGTTCAGTGGCGGGCATAGAACTATGATGCTTGCCCTTGGTGGCGATACAGAAGCCTTTCTTGTGAACCTATCACATAGCTTTTCATATTGTGAGGGTAATAGGGGAAGAGAACTACCTGTTGAGCTCTGGTCATATGGATAGGGGCATGTTACTCCCTCGTGGGTGATCCCTAGTCTACCCCCCTAGTGGTGAAGGCTGTCGCTATCACTCCATCAGTCAAAGAGCCTTGATCCCTAGCGCTCGATCGGATCGCTTCAACTCTTGAATCTTCTTCCCCCTACCTGGCATGCCAATCTATTGCCGCTAAGATTGCTATGGCCTGCAGCTCAATCATGCTGGGGTGCTCCTCCCCCGCGCCTCTGCGCGTCCTCCCTTCCTTCGTGCAAAACAGGGGAGACCTGGGGTCAGGAATTCCAGTGAGGATACTCCAATGATCAAGTCAATGGGATGTTCGAGGGGAACAGACAAGACCTCCATGGCATAGGGCTTGGGGGACCCGTCTATCGGAGGGTGCATCTGGATAGAAATATAAAGGAAATGGAAAGAGTAGGGATCGAAAGCGGAGAATGGGACTGACCTCTTCCTCCTCGTCTTCCCTCGCGTTCTTACCATCCTTACCTTCCTCCTCTTCGGAGGTGGGGCTGAGGTTCTCTCTGAGAAGGGGTCTTAGGAAGCCCAGAGAAGGCCCCTGGATGCAAGCCTCTGCAAACCTCTCGAGGCTCCAGAAGTTCTCCCTTTCTCTTGGAAGAAAATCCGAAAGAAAAGCCCTCCTTGAAGGAACCTCTAAAAAAAGACCCTCTTCTCTTCTTTCTTCTCCTGTCCTCCTTATATGAGGGGCACTTCAATTTCAGGAGAGACCATCCAGGCATTGCAGGTTCTGGGGCCTTGGCTGGATTCCTCTCTTGGGAAAGCTTCGGGTGTCGTGCCATAGTGGTGGGGGCAATTGGCGGTATGGCTGTGGGCATGGCAGCACGCCACCAGGCCTGGGCTGGGGTGCCTATCATACCTCTGGTAGGCTAGTGCCACCTGTAGAAGGTTGCGGGTGGCCAGGCATTGCTATGGCATGATTTGAATATCTACTTTCTAGCGGGGACTCCATGCTTAGGACTCCGCCTTGGGACACGAGCGTGGCCCTGGCCGGGGCTGACCTCAAATGGGGGCGTGCCTCTTGAGCCTGGCTTTGGTTGGAAGCTTGACCTCAAATGGGGGACTCGCCTAATGAGCTCGGCCTTGGCTAGGAACTTGATCTCAAATGGGGGGGCTCGCCCAATGAGCCCGGCCTTGGCTGAGAGCTTAACCTCAGACGGAGGGCTCGTCTAATGAGCTCGACCTCAGCTAGGAGCTTGACCTCAGACAGGGGCCCACCTTGGGTCCTCATCAGACCATCTTGCCAAGTGGTGGGTCTCTTGTCGTTGTGGCTATTCGCGGGCTCCATGTCAACGGATTCTGCCACATCAATAGCGAAGGATGAAGGATTTATTAGTACAAAACATAATCTTTAAGGTGTTGGTATGTGAAAAGCTTGAGAAGATGAGTTTGGAAGATTGGGAGGAACTAGAGAAAATAGCTTTTAGCATGATTAGGATGTGCTTGGCTAGTCAAGTCCTACCTGACATTAGTGGTGAAACCACGGTGAAGGGGCTTTGGAAGAAGTTGGAAAAGACATACATGGGCAAAAATATGACAAACAAGCTATGGTTGAAGAAACATTTGTACAGCTTGTGAATGCCTGAGGGAGGAGACTTGATTGCCCATATCCAAAGATTAAATCAAGTATGCTCGGATGTTATGAGCCTTGATGTGAAGATAGATGAGGATAGGGCTCTCCTGTTGTTGTGTTCACTTCCAATATCAAATGATGGTCTTATAACAACCCTGGTGTACGGAAAAGAGACCTTAAATTTTGAAGAAGTGGTTGGAGTTCTTAGGTCAAATGAGCAGCGGGAAAAGCTTTGTAAAGGAGGTTCAAGTTTAGAAGTTCTTGCTATAAATGAGAGGAAAGGAAGGCCCAAAGAGAGGGCTCGAGCAAATCAAAGGGTAGGTCAAAGTCTCGAAGCAGTCAGAAGGGCTGAAGGTGCGACAAGTGTCATTAGCCTGGTCATCTAAAAAGGAATTGTCCACTTTTGAAGAATGAAAAGGGAAGGGCTTTTCCAAGGGTGAGTCGACCAGCAGGAGTGGTGCACATTCATCTGAGAATAGTGGAGATGACTTACTAGTTGTTTCAGATGGGACCATAGAGTATGACAGTGAATGGACACTAGATTCAGCGTATTCGTATGATTACACTTCACATCGAGAATTATTTGCTTCTTATACCAAAATCAATGGTGAAAGTGTGAGTCTTGGAGATGATCATCCATGTAAGGTTGCTGGTGTTGGTACTATTAGGGTGAGGATGTATGATGGAGTTATACGGATACTTACCAATGTCAAGCATGTGCCGGAGCTGAAGAAGAACCTAATTTTCCTAGGTTATTTGGAGAAGCAGGGGTATGCCTTTAGCAGTCTATCGAGCAGCGGGTGCTTGAAGATAACCAAGGGTGCCTTAGTGGTGATGAGAGGGAGAAGACTGAGCAACAATCTATATAGGATGGAAGGCTTAGTAGTGATAGATACTGCAGAGGTACTTGCAGCAACACAGGAGGAGCAGCTTGCCTACCAGTTATGGCACTATTGTATGGGTCACATGAGTGACTGAGGGCTCATGGAACTCAGCAAGAAGGGTCTGATTCCAGCACTCAAGAAAGAGGGAAATGACTTATGTGAGCTCTGCATGTATGGCAAACAGCATAGGATAAAGTTTTCCAGTAGTACCAAGTAAAGTGAAGGTGTCTTGGAGCTAGTTCCCTCAGATGTATGGGACCGACACCTATTTTAGCTAAGGGTAGAGCCAGGTACTTTGTTACCTTCATTGATGACTTTTCTAGGAGAGTGTGGGTGTATCTGATTAGGAAAAATCAGAGATCCTTGCCCGATTCAAAGCTTGGAGAGCTGAAATGGAAAAGGAGATAGGAAAGCTAGTCAAGTGCCTGCGAATCTGATAATGAAGGGGAGTACACCAGTTTTGAGCATAGAAGCTACTATGAGGAGAATGGGATCAAATTCCAATTCACAATGAAGATGACTCCCCAACAAAATGGCATGGATGGGAGGATGAATAGGACATTGATCGAGAAGGCCAGGAGCTTGAGGCTGCAAGCATCACTGCCCAAAATTTTTGGGGTGATGCTTTAACTTTTTCTTGTTTTCTTGTAAACAAGTCCCCAAATAGAAAACTCAATGGAGACATTCCAGAGAAGGTTTGGAGTGGGAAGAAGGTGGAGCTTGGCCACCTAAAGTTTTTGGCTGCCCAGCATATGCATTGGTGGAGGGAGCCTATAGGAGCAAATTGGACCCGAAGTCATGCAAACTGATCTTCATCGAATATCCACGGGGCATGAAGGGCTACCTACTCATGGATCCTCATTCTCAGAGGTCCACAATTAGTAGGAAAGTTATTTGATGAGAGGAGCCTTCTGAAAAAGCTTGGGGTTGTAGATGGAGCAAAAATGTCTACACAGGATAGCAGAGTGCAGCATTCATATAGGTGATGTGCCATTAGTTTCTACTTCGAATAATGTTCACTTTGAGGTGGAGACTTGCAAGCATGTTCCCACACATGTGAAGGACCAGCGAGGAGGGACATCTAACCAGGAGGAGGTGCGGGAAGAGCCAGACACTGCAGACTTGTAGGAAAGCACAAGAGGAGTGGCACTACACAAGCCAAAGCATACAATACGAAAACCGATACGATATGGTATGGATGAGACCATTTCTTATGCTCTCATCTCTGCCAATGGAGATCCAGAGACATTCGAGGAAGCAATGGAGAGTTCAAATAGGGAATCATGGATGCAGGCCATGATGGAGGAGATGGAGTCTCTCGGAAAGAACAAGACATGGTAGCTTGTGGATCTACCTAGAGGAGCTCAACCCATTGGCTCCAAATGGGTTTTCACTAAGAAGGAGGGACCCTCAGAGCAAGGTGGAGTGAGGTACAAGGCTAGGCTTGTAGCCAAAGAGTACTCACAGAGAGAAGGAATTGACTACTCTAAAGTTTTCTCTCCCATTATCAGGCATACGTTTATCAGGGTGCTTCTAAGCATTGTAGCAGCTCAGGATCTGGAGCTAGAGTAGATGGATGTCAAGATAGCATTTCTCCATGGACATCTAGAGGAGAGCATCTACATGGAGCAACCACAAGAGTTCAAAGAGCCTGAGTTAAAGGACATGGTGTGTTTGTTGAAGAAATCATTATACGGGCTAAAGCAGTCATCGAGGCAATGGTACAAGCGGTTTGAAACCTTTGTAAGAAGCATTGGACTTTCCAGGTGCAATTTGATCCATGTGTTTATACTAAATCTCTGAAAAATGGATCCATAGTATACTTACTCTTATATATAGGTGACATTCTGATAGCAAGCAAGAGTAAGAAAGTTGTGCAGGAATTGAAGGCAACCAGATTGGCTGTCAGACTGGTGGTTGGACTAGCATCGACCATGGTTGCATTGCGGCCACTAGTCCGATCATCATGCTGGTGCCAGTCGATCACCAGTCTGGCCTCCAGGTCGGTGCTAATTTGGTCATCATGTTGGTGCTAGTCCGATTGCCAGTTTGACTACCGATCCAGTCGCTAGTCTAGCCATTAATCTGATCACCAGTCCGATTGCTGGATAGTGCCAGTCCGGTCGCTAGAATAGTGCAAGTCCAGTTGAAAGAACAATGCCAGTCCGGTCACCAGCCCAGTCATTAGTTTGATGGACAGTCATGCCATTGAATAAATCGATAGTCTGGCTGTCAGTCCAGCCACCAGTTCGATAGCAAGTTTGATGGCTAGGTCAGTGCCAGTCCAGCCACCAGTCTGGCCACCAGTCTGATAGCCAGTTCGATTGTTTGGTTAGTGCTATTTTGACCACTAGTCTGGCTGCTAGTTTAGCCATCGGTCCGATAGCTAGTCCGGTAACCTAGTTGGTGCCAATCTGGCACCGGTCTAGTTGCCAATCTGGTCCTTAGTTTGATAACCAGTCTGGCTACTAGGTCGATGCCAGTCCGATCATCATATCGGTAGTTGGACCGGTGGTCGAACTGTTGATCGAATCGATGGCCTGATTAGTAGTTGGATTAGCTATCATATTAGTGACCGGATTGGAGACTGAACCAGTGACCGGACTGGTTATCAAATTGGTGATCGAACTGGTATCGACCTAGCAGTTGGATTGGCTATTGGACCAAGGGCTTGATTGATAGCCAGACTGGTGGCCGGACTGGCAACCAGATCGATGGCCAAATTGGCACCAAGTTGGCAACCGGACTGGTAGCTGGACTGGCACCGACTTGGTCGCCAGACTAGCTATCAAATTGGTGGTTGAACTGGCATCTATACTAGCAATCGGACTAGCATCAACATGGCAATCGAACTAGCTATCGGACTGGTGGCTAGACTAGGGCTCGACTAGCACCGACCTGGCCATCAAACTGGTTGTCAAACTAATGACCGGACTGGCAATCGAACCAATGGCCGGCTGGTGACCGGATAGCCAAACTAGCAATCAGACTGGCACCAACCTGGCAACCGAACTAGCAATCAGATCAGTGACCGAACAGTGGCCAGATCAGTAATAGACTGGAGATCGAACTAGCACCAACCTAGTGACTGGACTAGCACTGACCTGGAGGCCAGATTGGTGACCGAACTAGCACCGACCTGATGGTCGGATTGGTGATCGGATTGGTGGTTGTAGCATAATCATGGTTAGTGCCAATCCGACCACCAGTTCGATAGCCGGTTTGGCTACCAGGTCGGTGCTAGTTCGATTGCCAGTCTGGTTACCAGTCTAGCCACTAGTCCGATAGCTAATCTGGCTACCAGGTCAGTGCCAGTCCTACACCAATCCGACCACCAATTTGGCCCCTGGTTTAATAACCAGTCTGACTGCTTGGTCAGTGCTAGTCTGATTGCCTATTCGGTAGCCAGTCTGACTGCTAAGTTAGTGCTAGTTTGGTCCCCAGTCTGACAGCCAATCTGGCCCCCGATTTGATAGCCAATTCGACCCCTAGTTCGTTAGCCAATTCGGTTGCAAGGTCGATGCCAGTCCGATCGCCAATCTGGTTATTAGTTTGATAACCAGTCCGATCGCTAGTCTGGTCATCGATCCGATAGCCAGTCTGACCATTGGTCCGATAGCCAGGTCGATGTCAGATCAATCATCGATTCAATAGCCAATTCGACCGTCGATCTGATTACCAGTCCTGTCGCTAGGCCGATACCAGTCTGATCATAAGGTCGGTGCCAATCTGGCCACCAATCGGGCCACCGGTCTAGCACTAGTATGGCCACCAGTTCAACCACTAGGTAGGTGCAAGTCTAGCTACCAATCCGATCACCAGGTCAGTTTCAATATTTTTATATTATATTTTTATAATATATTATAATATTTTATTATAATATTTTATTATTTATTATATATTATAATAATTTTATTTTATAATATTATTAAGATAACAATCTATTATTTTTTTTATATTTTAAGATTTTTTAAAGTATTTTTTAAATTTTTTATTTGAAAAAGAAAGGTACAGGTGAAGTTTATACGGATTTTTTTTAAAAGCTACCAATCCGATCATCGGTCCAATCATTAATTCGACCACTAGTCTAGTTGCTGGTACGGCCACCGATCTAACTACCAACCTGATTGCTAGGCAGGTACCAGTCCAGCCACTAGTCTAATTGCTAGGCCAGTTTTAATATTTTTTATATAATATAATATAATATAATATATACTATATAATTTAATATATTACAATATATTTATTATATTTATGATAATATTTAGATTTATTATTATATATAATAAATTTTATTTTATAATATTAATATTTTATAATATTATTATAATCATCTATGATTTTATTTATATATTATTTAATTTTTAAAAATTTTTATTTAAAAAATACATAAAGTTCTGTAACTTTTTATTTATTTTTTATTTATTATTTTATATATTATTTTTTATATTTTTTGAAACTTGAAACCGTTTTGAACCTATGGTTTCACTTAAAATGAAGTCACATGTTCAACTTGCAACTTCTAAATTGGTGTCCATGTAAACCAAACTATCTTAGTTTGGTAAATATAGTTTAAAGTACCATATTTTGGTAAATATTTATTAAAAATATTATTTAAAAATAGTCTATCTAGTCCCACTATGCAGGTGGAACATTTCAACTTGTGTTTAAAAATAGGCTATTTACCACCAAGATGGTAGCTCAAGTAAAATTGATTAAAGCTCTATATCCTACATGTTTCACATTTGAAAAATGATTTTGCAGTTAATTCAAGTAATTTTAAAATTAGTCATGAAATCTAGATATAAGTACGTGGAATTGTTTATGGATCCATATGATATTTTAGTAGGGCCAAGATGACGTACTCATCTATTTCACTTAAAATAAAGTAGGAAAGGATCGACCCATCTTTGTTACCATCTTGTATCAAATATTTTCTGGTAGAGTAGGGACCTTTATGATCATATCCAAAGAGAATAGCTGATGGGGATCCAGGGCAGGTCCTGGTTCTTTTTCTATTTTTTCTTATTTTCTTGAATGTTTTTTATTTTTCCTATTCCCGCTATTTCCATCTATTCCCACTATCCCAGCTTTATCCCCAACCTATTCCTACTTTATCCCAATTTTATTCCATCTTCACCATCTTTCTCCTGTGGTTTTAAAACAATTTCAAAACCCTAGCCTCCGCCCCGTTGGCCCCAAATCCGGGTCGCCTGACCCCGGTCGCCCTCGCTGGACCACCGCCGACACTCGCCGGCCCCCGCCCTCGCAGGAAAAGTCGTCGTCGCCCATGCCCAGTGACTGTCTACAAACATGCCCACACGTCCCCCTTGCCATTCCCGTGCCACCGCCTCGCCTGCAGCCCAGCCACCGCCATCCGCCGCTCGTCATCTGCCGAGCTCGTCCATCGCCTGCTTCCCGGTCGCCGGCCGTCTGCCAGTGCTCAATCGGGAGATCGATCCTCCATATGGTCATGAGATGGTTTGCACAGATTTCAAAGTAGTCCAGTTTTCAGAGCAGCACACTTTTCAGCATAGATCATCAAGTCGACACGCTTCTTAGAGCAGATCAGCACAACTTTTGATGCAACACGAATTTTGATGTAATTTATTTTCCTTTTTTTAGTTTTCTTAGAAGCTAAGAAACTGAGGGTTTTGGTTTTTCTATATAAAGGCCTCCTCTCCCTTTATAATAATTATGATTTGATATAAATTTTGGGTTCTCCAAAAAAAAAAATCCAAGAAAATAAGAAAAAATAGAAAAAGAACCTGGACCTGTCCTGGATCCCCATCAAGTAGTAATCTTATGGCCTTTAGTCTTGCTACTGGTGCATAGGTTTCATCAAAATCTATTCTTTCCTCTTGGTTGTATCCTTTGGCTACTAATCTAGCTTTGTTTCTAACTACTTTACTTTGTTCATCTAGTTTTTTATATGAACCCATTTAGTTCCTATAATGGGATAGTCTAATGGTCTATCAACTAGACTCTACACATTATTTCTTTCAAACTGGTTTAGTTCTTCATGCATGGCCATCATCCAGTTTGGGTCATTTTCAGCTCTTCTAAACTATGTGGCTCTATTTGTGATACCAATGCTAGGTAATCATGTGCATCTCTAGTGATGACCTAGTCCTAACACCTTGAGAGGGATCACCGATAATTAAATCTCTTGGATGAGAAATCTCTAGTGATGACCTAGTCCTAACACCTTGAGAGGGATCACCAATAATTAAATCTCTTGGATGAGAAGTTACATACCTTAATTCCCTTGGTAGATCAGCATGGTCTTTACTTACCATCTTTTCTCCTTCTTGAGTTGGTTTCTATTGTATGCTCATATCTTCCATTTTCTTTCCAAGTGTACCTGCATCATTATATATACACTCTTCTTTCTTGAAAGGTGAGGGATTAGTTTCGTCAAATATAACATGTATTGATTCTTCTACAGTTAATGTTCTTTTATAAATACTCTATATGCTTTGCTATATATTGAATAATCAAAAAAAATTGCTTCATCAGATTTAGCATTAAATTTTCCTAGATTATCCTTTCCATTATTCAGCATAAAGCATTTACAACAAAAAACATGAAAATAATTAATATTTGATTTCTTTTCATTCCAAAGCTCATAAGAGGTTTTCTTCAAAATTGGACGCATCAAACACGGTTTTAAAATATACCAAGCAGTGTTCATCGCTTCTGCCCAAAAGTACCTTGGAAGATTATCTTTACATAGCATTTTCAGGCCATCTTTTTCAAAGTCTTATTTTTCCTCTCTACAATACCATTTTATTGTGGTGTTCTAGGAGTAGAGAAGTTGTGATCAATGCCATTTTCTGTGCAATAATCATCAAAAATTGATTTTCAAATTCCGTGCCGTGATCACTCCTAATAGATATAATTGAAAAATTTTTCTGGTTTGAAACTTTCTTGTGGAATTCTCGAAAAATTTTGAAAGTTTCATCTTTATGTGCAACAAACAAGATTCATGTAAATCTTGAAAAATCATCTACTATCACAAGTGCATATTTCATATCACCTAAGCTTGTGGTCCTAGTTGGTCCAAATAAGTCCATGTGAAGTAGCTCAAGGGGTCTAGAAGTTGAAATCATATTTTTAGATTTAAAACTCTTCTTAGTTTGTTTACCCATTTTGCAAGCATCGCAAACATGTTCAAAATCAACCTTAATTTGGGCAAACCTCTAACAAGATTCTTGAAAATTAATTTGGCAATAGTATGCATGCTAGTATGACCTAATCGTCTATGCCAAAGTAAACAAGACTCTTTGGTCTTAGCATTCATTGTTACTAGACTGGAACTATTAGACATGGCTAGATCATTCAGATCTACTAAACATGTCCAAGTATATGTCCAATGAATTTATTGCTAGAATCAAGTTAGTTACTATACACATAGATGATTCAAAGACAACCTTGAAGCCTTTATCACACGATTGACTAATACTTAACAAATTATGCTTCAATTTGTTTACTAGCAATACATTTTTAATAAAGGTAAGGGGCTTATTTTGATCTTACCAATTTCGATTATTTTTTTCTTGATATTATCTCCAAAAGTTACCAAACTTCCTTCTTTCATCTTTAGGATGATGAATTGATCCTTGTCACCCGTCATATGTCTTGAACAGCCACTATCCAATATCGTCTTTTCTTCATTTTTTGGGCTGTAAGACATTCCTGCAAAATAATCAATAAGTTCATTTAGGTACCCAAGCTATCTTGGATCCTTGCAGGTTAGCAGAGGTGATTCCTTTAGAAATCCAAATCTTTCTAATTCTATTCTTTCTTTTTTCATTTTTTTTAACAATTGCATTAAGAAATTTGTGTCCAACCCCATGACATGCATAACAAACAATTCAAGTATTTTGAAAGGATGTAAATTTTGAAGTTCTAGATATAGAAGCATGTGATGCAGATGTAGAACCATTTGACTTAAAAAACTTTTGATTTGAAATCTTAGGTATGTACTTTGAAGCTCTTGAAATGGATATGGAAGCATTTGATACAAAAGCATTTTGAGAAATAAATTTTGGTACAATTGCTTTTGAAGATACAAATTTAGTAGCTGAAATTCCATTTGTATTCGAAGAATTGTAACTGATTCCAACCTTGTTACTTGAAATTCTTTGCTCTTTCAAAATCAATTCGAGCTTATCTGAAGGTAAGCTTTTCAACCAAAGGCTTAAGTTTTTCCATCTCCTTTTTCAAATTAGAATTTTCATCAACCAAAGCTTTGTTTTTCTCAAGATATAGATTTTTTCTCAATTTCCAAAGCTTTGTTATTTTCAAAAAAGATAGTTAATTATTTTTGCAATAACTTATTCTTTTCTAAAATCTCTTCCTTTTCTTTTAACAAAGAATCATTATTGTTCTTTAAAGCTCTGATTTTTATTCCAGCCTTTTAAATTCAGAAAGCAAATCATGGAATGTAGAATTTAGTTCATCAAAAGTAAATTCAGCTTGAAGTTCAGGGGACAATACCTCATCTTCGAGACTTATAAAGCATAGATTGGCAGTTTTTTGGTCTCTTCCTCCTCACTATTGCTCCTAGTCGCAACCATCGCTTTCTTTTTCTTCTTCTTAATATTTTCTTTAGCAAAGGACAATCGGGATGGATATGCTCAGGTTTCTTACCCTCATAACATGTGGGCATTTGATCCTTTTCTTTTTCTCTTTCTTTGTCCTTACCGTGTTCACCTTTCTTGTAAAATTTTTTGAAGTACCTTCTGTTGGCTCCACCCAGTGATTTTGATGAATAACAAAACATTGAGTGCATATTGTATACTAATGTGTATTTCAAGTTATGAGTTTTCAGGAAGAAAGCACCTCCAAATCTCAAAAACTTATGGTTCATGGCACATCATGGCACAGAGCATTTCTCACAAATCTGGACATCCTCTTCATGGAAAAAGGCATCTAAATGATTAAATATTATGTGTTTATGATTCATTTAAGTTTCAAGATTTATATTTATGTTTTTGAGGCTGTTTACACTTGAATCCGAATTTTTCAGTCTCAAGTGTCGACACCTGGAAGGTCAAGTGTCGACACTTCAGCATTTGGCACGGACAAAAATCCTTGGCACGCCAAGTGTCGACACCCAGAACCAAGTGTCGACACTTAGGTTTCCAAGTGTCGACTCAAGGCCTGAGAATTTTGAAAATACAGAACTTTGTCATTTGAGGATTTTTGTGTGAAGTGTCGACACCTAGAGATCAAGTATCGACATCTGACAGCCAAGTGTCGACACCTGACAGCCAAGTGTCGACACTTGCAGCCTGACACTCTAACAGATCTATTTTTCTGGCTTGCAGAACTTGCTTTTCAAGCTCCAAACGGCTATTTTCGAGGTTCCAATGGTCACAAACCATTTTTTGGAAGGTTCTTGGTGTATTTAACCTCCACCAACCTCATTTTAAAGATAAGGAAGTGCATTAAAGTGATTTGAAGTCTACTCAAAAGCCAAAAAGCCTACATTCTCTCAAATACTTCACATCGAAAGCCTTTTATAGTTTGATTCCTTGAAAAGCCTATACTCATCCTTACTTCATTCCAAAAGAGGCACTTTGAAGGAGATTCCAAGGAAGAGTCAAGATAAAGCATCAACTTGAACTTCAAAGATTCCATTCTACTCTTGAAGAGAGTTTGTTTTAGTTTTAAAATTGTATATCTGTTTTTACATTGTGATTTGACCTTGCTTTCAAGGGTGTCTTGAAAGAAGGTTATTGTGGTTTGTTGGTGAGCCTAAGGGATAAAACCAACTAGGGTTAACTTGTGAGCCCGACAGAAACAAGTGTTAAGGTTTTTGTGGTAAGCCTAAGTAATAAAACCAACTTAGGTTTTGACTTGTGAGCCTTGTGAAAAACAGTCAGCTATAATCTTGTTTGGATTATAGTGAAATTCCCAAGGATGGCTTGGGGAGTGGATGTAGGTGCTAGGTTTGCACCGAACCACTATAACCTTGTGTTTGTGTGTGATTGTTCTCTTCCTCTCTTGCTCTTTGTTTATTGCTACTGCTTTAAATATCTTGCATTGAATTCATCATTCTTCACTAGCACCACTAGTCCCTCTCTTTATTGTTTTAAATTTTCTAAAAGATCCAATTCACCCCCCCTCTGGGCTCCATCTTTGGGCAACACCTTCCCTTCTTCTTTTCCATAAATCTTTTGAATCTCCTCATGACCATAGCTATATCTTCATCTTCTAAGTCATCTTCGGAGGAGGAGCAGTCATCTTCCGATTTCTCTTCTTGTTTCTTTGATTCTGATGCAGCTTTGAAGGCAATAGTTTTCTTCTTTTTCTGATCATCTTCATTCTTGTGCTGCATGGCCAGCTCATGTGTTATCAAAGAATCCATCAGTTCATCCAGAGATAGAGTATTTAGATCTTTTGCTTCCTGGATGGCAGTTACTTTGGGATCCTATTTGTCTAAAAGTGATCTTAGAATCTTCTATACTGTCTGCATTAAAATAAACCCTGCCAAGACTTTTCAAGTCATTAATAATATCTGTAAACCATGAAAACATGGTAGAGATAGTTTTATTTTGCTCCATCTTAAATAATTCATAGTTGTGTACTAGAAGATTGATTTTTGAGGTCTTCACTTGGAAAGTTCCTTCATGGGTCACTTCGAGTTTATCCCAAATTTTCTTAGCTGAGTTGTATATGAAAATTTGGTTAAATTCATTTGCATCTAAAGCACAATAAAGTAAATTCATGACTTTGGCATTTAGTTTACCCATTCTCATGTTTGTGTTCATCCGAATCCTTTTTAGGTTTTGGGACATCCATGCCATCAACTTTAATCATGGGTGTATGTGGACCCTTAAGAATGACCTTCCATAATTGAAAATCAACAGCTTTAATGTATATCTTCATTCTAGCTTTCCAGTAAGAATAATCATGCTAGTGAAGAGTGGAGGTCTATTAGTGGATTGGCCTTCGACCAAGGAGGTACTCATGGGATGAGCCATCAATTTTTACTCTAATCAAATTCAGAGACACTACTCTGATACCAGTTGTTGCCCAGGTGGCTTTTCCAAGAGGAGGTGAATTAAAAATTTAAAAAATTTGAACAGATATGTGCTCTTTTAATTCTTCTTTAGTGTGGAGGTGTTGTGTTTCAAATGATTAAAAGTAGAAGCAAATACAAACAGAAAACGCATAATGTAAACACAGCAAATTTATGGTGGTTCAAAGCACCCTTGCTCCTACATCCACTAAGATACCATCTGGATGAGCTACGAGCTAGATGGGGAGGATAAGCTACGAGCAGCAGAGGCATGACCATTTGGACCTATAGAGCATCTTACACCTCCGAGACCTACACCCATTCCTACCTCAGGGTCTGAGCTAGCCACTCCAGTGCTGGTTCCTTCTCCAGCTGTTGCTTCTCATACTACTACAGAGTCTACTTTTGAGGAGCATATCAGGCTTCAGATTATAGGGTCAGAGATGAGATTATTGATCTGGCAGTTAGGACTACATAGCTCTGGATAGAGGTACAGGGACTGAGAGCACACACAGATGATCAGCTCTCAAGCATCAGGCAGATGATGGAGGCCGATTTCACTAAGATACGGGATCTTCTGAGATCTTTTTTGCCACCAATTGCACCTTCAAGACCTCCACCTTCTCCGCCAGCAGATGACGACGACCACCCTAACACACATGATGACACTCTCTGTGGTGATGGTGATAGGGATGGTGGTGGTGATGATTGTGGTGATGATAGTGATGGCAATGATGATAGAGCTGGAGATTATCAAATTGTTAGCAGGGAGACTCATACACTAGATGCTCCTATAGATGCTCAGCTTGGCACTGTCTCAGCATTTCAAACACCTGCAGAGACCTTTCCTCCTCTTTTTACTAGATCTTCTAGGGTTATACCCCGTTCTAGACCTTCTACTAGGACTAGAAGCCTAACCCATAAGACCCTAGGCCTTCAGCTTCTAGGAATAGATGTATGGTTCCTATCTACTTTGAGCTTCCATCTGATGAGGACTAGCCTCACAGATGTTTATCATGTTATTTATGATTATGCATCAGGTCTTTTTTTGTTATGTATTAGTCTTTTAGTCATGTATCAGACTTTGATTGTGCTTATGTTTCAACTTATATTTGCTTATCTTATGTAACCACTTTTGTTGTACTGAAACTCTCCTATATATATGAAAGTTCACTTTTGTTTCATGTTTACTCATAGAATTCAAGTATCGACTCATGAAGAAGTAAAGTGTCGACTCACAAGAATCAAGTGTCTACTCATGATCTAAAAAAGCAATGATACAGAACTATGCTATTTTGAGATTTTTGTCAAGTGTCGACTCAGAAGATTTAGTGTTGACTCACAGAAGTCAAGTGTTGACTCAGAGGTCGACTCATAGCCTGAGAACAAAAATGGTATAGAACTAAGTTTTTTAAGATTTATACCTTGACTCGACTCATGCAGTTCACTGCAGAGACCTTTCCTCCTCTTTTACTAGATCTTCTAGGGTATACCCCGTTCTAGACCTTCTACTAGGACTAGAAGCCTAACCCATAAGCCCTAGGCCTTCAGCTTCTAGGAATAGATGTATGGCTCCTATCTACTTTGAGCTTCCATCTGATGAGGACTAGCCTCACAGATGTTTATCATGTTATTTATGATTATGCATCAGGTTCTTTTTTGTTATGTATTAGTCTTTTAGTCATGTATCAGACTTTGATTGTGCTTATGTTTCAACTTATATTTGCTTATCTTATGTAACCACTTTTGTTGTACTGAAACTCTCCTATATATATGAAAGTTCACTTTTGTTTCATGTTTACTCATAGAATTCAAGTATCGACTCATGAAGAAGTAAAGTGTCGACTCATAAGAATCAAGTGTCGACTCATGATCTAAAAAAGCAATGATACAGAACTATGCTATTTTGAGATTTTTTGTCAAGTGTCGACTCAGAAGATTTAAGTGTTGACTCACAGAAGTCAAGTGTTGACTCAGAGGTCGACTCATAGCCTGAGAACAAAATGGTACAGACTAAGTTTTTTTAAGATTTATACCTGAGTCGACTCATGCAGATCCAAGTGTTGACTCATGAACAATTCAAGTATCGACTCACGGGTTCTGACAACAATAATGGCTATAATTTCTAAGGGTCAGATTTAAATCCTACAAGCTCCAAACAGCTAGTTTTGCTCCACCAATGGTCATAAACTATTTTTGAAATTTTTGAAGTATTTAAGCCTCACGAAACTCATTCATGAAGAACTAACTCATAAGAGAAGACATACCTTTGAGAACTTCGCTTTCAAAGTCAAAAGAGAGCAAAAGAGAAGATTCCTATTGAAAAAGCTTCCAAGCCTTCAAATCAACACTCCAAAAGTGATCTTTGAAGTGATTCAAAAGAGAAGACAAGTCAAGAAATCATTAAGAGCTTCAAATCTTCTACTTTCTACTCTATAAGAGAGTTTGCTTATGCTTTATCCTTGTATCTTTGATTTTTTTTATTGTGATTAGTTTCAAGGGTATTTGAAACTAGGTGTTAGGCCCTTCTAAGTCATGAATTGAAATCCAAGCCTAGGTTGGTTTGAGTAAAGGTTGTTGTGAGCTTAAGTGAGAACACCAACTTTGGATTTGACTTGTGAGCCCTTGAAAATATTTGGCTATAATCTACGTTGATTATAGTAAAATTTCCAAGGATAGCTTGGGGAGTGGATATTGGTGCTTGGTGTGCACCGAACCACTATAAACCTTTGTATTTATGTGTGTGTTTTTGCTCTCTTGCATTAGCTGCTTATATTTATTGCATTACATCTTATTCATTGTATGCTCATTTGCATAGCTTCACAAACACTATAAAGTGCAGCACATATTTGCTTTAATTTTTAAAGAAACCCAATCACCCCTCCTCTTGGGTTGCTACGCTGGGCAATAATATGTAGAAAGAAAATATACTCTTTTATTGCAGAATGAGAAGTACAAATGACTAAGAACCAGCTCTTCCCTCCCGTACTTCAACACTAACTCATTTTAAGTAGATCCTCTCCTGCCACTCTAAGGACTCTAGGGAGACGTGATGGGCAGTGAAGAATGGGAACCAATGCCAGTGTGGTGGAAGGTGGGACCAAGCCAGTGCAATGGAAGTGGTCACCAGTCAGGGATCAGATGAGCAGAGAAAGGAGAGAAGAGGAATAGAAGTAGAATAGTAGAAGAATAAAGGTGGAACAGGGGAATAGGAGTGGAATAGTGGAATAGTAAAGTAGAGGTAGAATAAGATGGAATAGTGGGATAGGAGTGGAATAGGGAGAATAGAAAGGGAATAGGGAGAATAGAATAGGAGAAATGGGGAGAAGAGGCTTTGCTGATCTCTCCTCCCCCAGACTCGATGGCTCCCCGGATGCCTTCTGATGCAGAACAAATAAAGGGATGCGATGCGAAAGTAAATTAAGATAACTAATTTTTCTGTGTTTTTTATATGTTTGTAGAAGTTGGCTTCAAATCAAAGAAAAGTTAACCTAACATTGAAAGATACTAATATGATAATTGAAAGCACAATTTTAAGGAAACTAAATTATCAGAGTAGTTCAGAAGCAACGGATCGCTGGGGGTTGAGAAACTCCCAGACCTAGGGTTTCGCTCCGAACTTTCAACAGAACAGAAATAAAGAGAAGAGATGGTTTACCTAACCAGACAATGATCTTCACAGATTTTGGTGGAAGAACTCTCCCGAGCAGATTGTTGGATCCTCGGATTCAGATATCTTCGCAATGGATCCTCCAATACTGGTCCTTGGCGGGTTGGCTTCTCCTGAACTCAAGATCTGGAAGAAAAAAAACAATTGATGGAATCTGAGAGTCAAGGGAAAAATTTACCAGGTTGATGAACTTGAAGATTGAAATTGCTGAAAACTGGATTCTCCTGGAAGCTGATGTGATTTTCCTTGGAACTTGCTCTGGATCTGAAGTAGCCGGACTGGATCTGGATGAAGGTGGACGGCCTGGACTTGTAGAGAGAGAGAGGCCGTGGGAGATGGAAGGAGCTAGGGTTTGATGGATTGAAAATAATGAAGGGCGGCTAGGGTTTTGGATTTTTAAGTGGCTAACCTAGGGTTTTGGATAAAGATGGAGATCTCTCACCTCCTCAAGGCTCCAATGGAACCCGGATTACCCCCTCACGGAGATCAACACTTAGAATAGTGCGGAAGAAGAGAAACCTAGGTTACTCAACACAAGAGAATAGCAAAAATATTTTTTCTTCATTCATAGATTGTTTTCAACTTACAAGAGGGATGTAATTTATAATGCTTTACAAGGAGAAGGGTTTCATATTTTTCCATATGGGACTAAAGGAGGGGATCTCCAAATTAGGGCAAATCCCTTACATATGGTTGCCCAAATACCAAAAATTAGATTTGGGTTATAAATGGCAGGTAGATGGCGCCACCTTGCTTGGAATTTTTCAAGAAAAATTTCTTCCTTTCTTGGATGAACTCTTTTGGACTCCTCCTTTTTTTCCTCCCTAAGTCAAGGCTCTTCCCATCTTTTTTTAGGTGTTTTTGGCAGGTAATGGGCGCCCCTTGATATTCTCTTCCAAGAAAAACTTCTTCCCTTCTTTGCTTGGAATCACTTGGGAAAGTCTTGCCGCCCCCTTGATTTGTGCTCTTCTCTTTATCTGGTGCATGAAAGAAGGAAGTTGCCATCTGTGGAGTGGGGACCAAAGCTGCTGGATGTGGATATGGCGCCCCCTGGACTGGGAGTGTGGCTGGGAGTGTGGTGTCCACTTGCCTGGTCTTGGGAGAAAATGTAACATCCCGGTTGAAACCCTAGTCCACTACTGAGTCAACATGACTCAACAAAATAAAATGCAGGTAATGTAGACTCAAGCTATATTGAGTTGATCTAGTCAACTCTTATTACAAACCAAAAATCCTAATTCTTCGGGCAAGGTTAATCAGAGATCCAGATGGAGCTCTGAAGTCTTCTTCTGAGTCTGGTGCCCGCACCAATTCTCCCAGGGTGGGAGGAACTCGACCCTGTCGAGTAAGGCTCAAGTTGGCTCTGGTATCTCTCCAAGAGGTCTGGGTCCAATTCTTGTAATTCTTCTCGGGAGATCCAAGAGTCATCAGAATCTGGCCTTCCTTGCCAGCGGACCAGGTACCTTTGGTATCCTCGATTACGAGTAGAGATAACCTGATCATCCAGGATCTTTTCAATCTGCTCTTTCCTCACAGGCCAGTTTGTTGGTGGACACACAGGGTCGGGATCACTCTCAATGATAGGGTTAGGCTCAAAAGGCTCACTAGGAATCACAGCTGGCTCCCTGTACTCTACTAAGTCTGTAATGTTGAAAGTAGAGCTAATGCCTAGTTCTGGAGGCAACTCGAGCACATAGGCATTGGATCCTACTCTCTTTACCACTCTAAATGGTCCAGCTCCCCTAGCATGTAACTTTCTAACGGTTCCAGGAGGAAACCGTTCAGGCCTTAACCTAATCATCACATAGTCTCCCTCAATAAAAGATTTGACTCGCCTTTGAGTATCAGCCAACTTCTTATAAGTTTCATTACTTAAATTTATTTTGGTATGAATTTCTTTATGCAAGTTTTTACATGCTGTGCAAAATTCTCAGTAGACTCGGAGACTCGAGTGTGGACAGGTAAAGGGACTAGGTCAAGAGGTGTGTGAGGTTTGTACCCATGTACAATTTCAAATGGACTCTTACCCGTAGACCTATTGACCGAGTCATTGTACGCAAATTCTGCCCTTGGTAGGTATAAATCCCAATTTCTGGTGTTTTCACCAACAAGACATCTCAGCAGATTTCCTAGGCTACGGTTCACTACTTCAGTTTGGCCATCAGTTTGGGGATGATAGGCAGTTGAAAACTTAAGTTTTGTCCCTAACTTATGCCAAAGGGTCTTCCAAAAGTAACTGGTGAACCGGACATCCCTATCTGAAATGATTGTCTTAGGTAGGCCATGGAGTCTAACTATCTCATTGAAGAAAAGTGTGGCTACCTTAGACGCATCAAAGGTTTGGGAACAAGGCAAGAAGTGGGCCATTTTAGAGAATCGGTCGACTACGACACAGATAGAATCATGTCTCCTCTAGGTCTTAGGTAAACCTAACACAAAATCCATACTCACATCTTGCCAAGGACGATCTGGGACAGGGAGTGGGGTATAAAGGCCAGTGTTTTGTTTTCGCTGTTTGGCAACAGCGCAGGTTCGACATCTAGCTACAATATTAGCTACATCCCTTTTCAAGCTAGGCCAAAAAGTGGTCTTCAATAGCTAGAATGGTCTTGTCTTTTCCAAAATGGCCGGCTAAACCTCCAGCATGGATTTCCCAAATCAAAAATTCCCTAAGAGAAGTTCTAGGGATGCAAAGCCTATTTTGAAGAACAAAAAACCATCTACAAGGGTATAATCCTGGTGATTACTAGATGGTCCTTGAACTAGATCCTGATACACAGTTGTGAAATCCGGACAAGACTCATATTCCTCTTTGATTTGCTCAAACCCTATGACCTCAGTTCTAACAGAAGTTAATAACAGAGATCGGCGACTAAGGGCATCAGCTACCTTATTCTCAACTCCAGCCTTATGTTTCAGGACAAAAGTATAGGACTGGATATATTCTACCCACTTAGCATGCCTAGGGTTAAGCTTCTTTTGGGAG
Organism: Areca catechu; assembly: GCA_021397845.1. Taxonomy (NCBI): domain Eukaryota; kingdom Viridiplantae; phylum Streptophyta; class Magnoliopsida; order Arecales; family Arecaceae; genus Areca; species Areca catechu. The sequence continues at coordinate 317,334 of JAHSVC010000021.1, read as the reverse complement.
TTCAGAAATCTAAGAGCCTCATGGTCCGAAAATAGTACAAATTCCTGCGGTAGCAAATAATGTCTCCAGTAACGCAAAGCTTGCACCACCGCATAAAATTCCTTATCATAGGTAGAATACCTAAGCTTAGCATCATTAAGTTTTTCACTAAAGAATGCTATGGGATGATTCTCTTGGCTTAGGACTCCACCTATTCCTACACCTGAAGCATCACAGGCAACCTCAAATACTTTAGAAAAATCGGGTAATCTCAGAATGTGTGCCTGGGTCATTTTATCCTTAAGATCTAGGAAGGCTTTATGGGCTGACTTAGTTCAATGAAATTCTCCCTTCCTAATACAATCAGTGATAGGAGCAGCTAAAGTACTAAACCCCTTGATGAATCGCCTATAGAAGTTGCCAAGCCGTGGAAACTTCTAACTTCATGCACATTGGTTGGCTCTGGCCAGTCTACTATGGACCTAATCTTCTCTCAGGATCGGCCGCCACGCCGTCAGGGGTTACTACAAAACCAAGAAAGATAACTCTACTAGTCATGAATTCACACTTCTTAAGATTACCGTAGAGTCTATCATTCCTCAAAACTTGGCAGACTGCTCTAAGGTGGCCTAGGTGATCTGCTGGGGTCTTACTATAGATCAGGATGTCATCAAAATAGACCACCACAAATTTTCCTATGAAAGCTCTAAGTACCTGGGTCATAATTCTCATGAAAGTACTAGGGGCATTGGACAACCCAAAGGCATAACAACCCATTCATAAAGACCATCCTTAGTTTTGAAAGCAATTTTCCATTCATCCCCGGGTCTAATCCTAACCTGATGATAGCTGCTTTTGAGATCAATCTTAGAAAAAACCATTGCACCAGCCATCATATCAAGCATGTCATCTAGTCTAGGGATGGGAAACCTATATTTGATTGTAATTTTATTGATGGCACGACTGTCAACACACATCCTCCACGTGCCATCTTTCTTTGGGTCAGTAAGGCTGGGACTGCACAAGGGCTAAGACTTTCTCTAATAAACCCCTTCCTCAATAATTCTCCAACCTGCTTTTGCAGTTCTTCATGCTCAGATGGATTCATCCTGTAATAGGGCAAGTTGGGCAAAGTCGCTCCTGGGATTAGATCTATGGCATGCTGGATATCCCTAAGAGGTGGAAGGTGGTCTGGCAAATCCTCGGGAAAGACATCCTCAAATTCTTTTAACACAGGTTTAACTTCTTGAGGAGGCTCTGAGGGTTCCGAAGTTCTAAGTTCCTTAGCAGTCAACATCCAGATGGGTGAACCACTATGAATTTCTTGTTGTAGATCCTTAGCACTGATTAGGTTCACTCCAGTTTTCATCTCCTTAACCTTACCGGCTCCTTTAGTTACCTTGTCCTTAGGGGGAACTGAATGGATCGTAATCTTCTTCCCATTGAAACTAAAGATACAGGTATTGGATTTTCCTAAGAGGGTGGCATCATGATCATACAACCAAGGTCTTCCGAGAATTATACTGCTCACCCTCATGGGTAAGACATCGCACCAAATCTTTTCGTGATAAGATTGCATTTGGATTTGGACTTGACATCTAGACTGGATGGGTATGGAGGTAGAATCTACCCAAGAAACCTTATAGGGGTTGGGATGGGGAACTGGGATTAAGCTTAACATCTTGACAGTGTTAGTAGAGATGGCATTTACACAGCTCCCACTATCTATGATGATCTTACATACCTTATCCCCTAATTTAAGAAAAGTCTGTAGGATGTTAGTCCTACGCCAATCCTCTTGAACTAGATTCTGGGATAGGATGCATCTTACAACTCCTAATTGGTCAGATTCATTGGGTTCCTCCTCTCCTTCATACTCCTCAACCAAATTCATTCCGGCCTCATAAACTTCTTCAAATTCCTCACTGGGCTCGGAATTATCATTCTCTCCCTCTTCTATGTAAAGGGATCTCCGTGGGCACTGGCTAGCAACATGACCTACCTTATGACACTTGAAACAGGCTATGGCAGTACACTGACTGGAAATGTGACCTGGTTTCTGACACTTAAAACAGGTGATATTTGAACTAGGGGTTCTCTGGGTATCAGGTGCCTTACCTTTATCCATGGGCCTAGGGGTAGAAGTACCCTGAAAAGGTTTACCAGGGATAACTTGGCTAGGTCCATTCCTTGGGATTGGGGCACAACCCTAGAAGGTATAGGTCCTCTCTGAAATTTTTCAGTGTTCAGTGCAATCTGGTAGGCTTGGTCTAGATCAGTAACCTCTCTCAGAAATAGTTCTCTCTTGATATCTTCCCTCAGTCCAGCCCTAAATCTAGACAAAGTGACTTCGTGGGCTTCACTCACATCACATCTCATTAGGTATTCATCAAAAGTAGCTATGTAGTCTGAGACAGATCGGTTTCCTTGTTTCAGGTTTTGCCATTGGTCTAACAGGTTTTGCTGGTATGAAATGGGTAGGTATTTATCTCTCAGTTTTTCTTTCATACCCTGCCAAGTGGTTATGGGCTCAACATTCCGTCTCCTAGTGGTTAGCTCAATGTTCCCCCAGTATAACCTAGCTTGATGCACTAATTTCATCTTGGCAAACTTGTATTTCCTCTCCTCAGACATAGCATACCACTCAAAGTATTGGTCCATCTCACCCTCCCAATCAGAATACACCTTAGGGTTCAGACTACCATCAAAAGTGGGTGCATCTAATTTGATGTTCCTGATGAACCTATCATCTCTATCTTCAGGCTCTGGGTCAGGCCTCCTATGATTAGGTTCAGGATCTCTATATAAAGGCCTTCTAGGCTCCTGATGTGGGTGAGGTTGAGGCACATTAAAATCGGGGTCAGGAGTCCAATTCCGATGTCTAGGTTCTTCAAGTACTTGGACTCGATCCCTAAGTTGGGTAAGATCCTCATGAATTTGTGCGCTAAACTGGGCCACAGTGTTTGTCATATCCTGATTCATTTTAGCCATACTTTCAGTAAGAGTTCTGATCATGGCCTCTAAATCAGGTTGGGTTTGACCAGGTTGATATGGCACTCCGTTTCTGGTAGACATGATGATTCAAGCAAGCACACAAAATGAGACTAGACTAAATCGACTACTGGATCACTAGACCTAGAGTCCAAACTAGATGCCCAATCAGAGTGGCAAGCTAGCCTGTAGTAACTCAGGACTCAGCCAGGCAGGTGTAAGGGGAGTGTTAGGTCCCTGATTGCCAATCCTAGACACCAATCAGTGATTGGCCAGGTAGGCGGACCAGCACACAAGACCTTCGTGAATGGATCCCAACCACCGTTCTAGACACTGAGTGCTAAGCACACACATAACTCGGCAAACTGACTCAACACTAGCTTAGACCCGACCAATTGGTGTCCCTAGCCCACTAGGGCAAATTAGGTCTAACTGATTTTAAATTAGGTCTAGGTTCGAATGATTGGATGGTGGTTTTGGGCTAAGGAGAGGTAATCAACTCCTCCCCTTATCTTAGATGCTCAATTGCCCTTAAATAAATTATGAGATGATCACTCCAAAAAGAATTGAATTGCAGAACACAAAAAACAGAGTTGTTGTATTTTAATGCTCAGAATTTTTACCGAAACCAATAAATCACAGAAAAATTATGGAAAATAGGTTCAATTATACTGGTTTCAACGAAGCAAAAATCATGCAATTCAGAGTTTTATGCAGGGAGAAATAATTCAGAAACAGGGAAATTACGGGCTGCAACTAGATTGTCTTCCCCGTTTATAATCCCTGCTACGAAGTTATAACCCAATGGATCCCCTACACGCCCTAGGAACACCCCGTGGAATGGGAGGAGGAGGCTTGCGCCTCGCTTAGTTCCTAGGACCGGACGTCCTGGGGAGTCTACTTCGAGCAGACAAAATAAAAAGAGAAAACAATCAAAACAAGCAAGCAAGCAAATCAGAAACCCTAGACTGGGCTCTGATACCAAAAATGATGCAGAACAAATAAAGCGATGCAATGCGGAAGTAAATTAAGATTAACTAATTTTTCTGTTGTTTTTATATGTTTGTAGAAGTTGGCTTCAAATCAAAGAAAAGTTAACCTAACATTGAAAGATACTAATATGATAATTGAAAGCACAATTTTAAGGAAACTAAATTATCAGAGTAGTTCAGAAGCAACGGATCGCTGGGGGTTGAGAAACTCCAAGACCTAGGGTTTCGCTCCGAACTTTCAACAGAACAGAAATAAAGAGAAGAGATGGTTTACCTAACCAGACAATGATCTTCACAGATTTGGTGGAAGAACTCTCCCGAGCAGATTGTTGGATCCTCGGATTCAGATATCTTCGCAATGGATCCTCCAATACTGGTCCTTGGCGGGTTGGCTTCTCCTGAACTCAAGATCTGGAAGAGAAGAAAAACAATTGATGGAATCAGAGAGTCAAGGGAAAAATTTACCAGGTTGATGAACTTGAAGATTGAAATTGCTGAAAACTGGATTCTCCTGGAAGCTGATGTGATTTTCCTTGGAACTTGCTCTGGATCTGAAGTAGCCGGACTGGATCTGGATGAAGGTGGACGGCCTGGACTTGTAGAGAGAGAGAGGCCGTGGGAGATGGAAGGAGCTAGGGTTTGATGGATTGAAAATAATGAAGGGCGGCTAGGGTTTTGGATTTTTAAGTGGCTAACCTAGGGTTTTGGATAAAGATGGAGATCTCTCACCTCCTCAAGGCTCCAATGGAACCCGGATTACCCCCTCACGGAGCTCAACACTTAGAATAGTGCGGAAGAAGAGAAACCTAGGTTACTCAACACAAGAGAATAGCAAAAATTTTTTTTCTTTCATTCATAGATTGTTTTCAACTTACAAGAGGGATGTAATTTATAATGCTTTACAAGGGAGAAGGGTTTCATATTTTTCCATGTGGGACTAAAGGAGGGGATCTCCAAATTAGGGCAAATCCCTTACATATGGTTGGCCAAAATACCAAAATTAGGATTTGGGTTATAAATGGCAGGTAGATGGCGCCACCTTGCTGGAATTTTTCAAGAAAATTTTCTTCCTTTCCTGGATGAACTCTTTTGGACTCCTCCTTTTCTTCCTCCCTAAGTCAAGGCTCTTCCCATCTTTTTTAGGTGTTTTTGGCAGGTAATGGGCGCCCCTTGATATTCTCTTCCAAGAAAAACTTCTTCCCTTCTTTGCTTGGAATCACTTGGGAAAGTCTTGGCCGCCCCCTTGATTTGTGCTCTTCTCTTTATCTGGTGCATGAAAGAAGGAAGTTGCCATCTATGGAGTGGGGACCAAAGGCTGCTGGATGTGGATATGGCACCCCCTGGACTGGGAGTGTGGCTGGGAGTGTAGTGTCCACTTGCCTGGTCTTGGGAGAAAATGTAACATCCCCGGTTGAAACCCTAGTCCACTACTGAGTCAACATGACTCAACAAAATAAAATGCAGGTAATGTAGACTCAAGCTATATTGAGTTGATCTAGTCAACTCTTATTACAAACCCAAAACCCTAATTCTTCGGGCAAGGTTAATCAGAGATCCAGATGGAGCTCTGAAGTCTTCTTCTGAGTCTGGTGCCCGCACCACCTTCAACTCTCCAGACCCCCCTTTTATAGTTTCACAGTTCCAACTGAGCCCAACGATCTCCGGACTCCAACGGCTTTCAGTTTCCACAGTTCCAACCACCAGAACTTCATTCAATGGAATCCAATGGCTTCAACTGAGCTCCAACCGAATGGGCTCATAATAGGTGATGGTATCTTGGAAGGCTACGGCATGGGCTGCTTCTTGGATAGCAGGGAAGTGGCCTGCTATGGGAATCTCAGGGGAAAGAAGCCAGTGTCCGGGTGACCAAACCGAAAGGAAATGGGTACGGCGACTAATGGCTTTGGTGGATTCTGGCCTCCTTGGCAATATAGGGAGTGGCGCCGGCTGCTAGTGCCAAATCTGCTTTGAAAGCCGTGGGGAAGAAGACAGTGAAGGCCATAGGGAAGAAGTAATGAAAGGCTGGCATTTTCGGCCATTTTCTGACCAAAGTACACCTCTCCGATCAGCAAGGGGGTTACCGACGGCCTAGGCGACGTTAAGGGAGCATCTTCAACATGTTTGGGTGCATTTTGGTGGTGCTCGACCAGGAGAAAAGGAGGTGGCAATGGCAGTGGCTTTCGGCTGGTGAGGGAGGTTCCAGCAAGTTAGTCGACGGCTGGGGCATCTCTCCAGTGAATCCCAGCATAATCCGAGCACTGTGGTCCACGACTCTATTCCGGGGACCACTGGCCATGGTAGCCATGGACCCATTATCAAATGGTGGACCAAGCAGCCAGTCCATGGTGGACCGGCTGCTTTAAACTTCATTCTTTTTCAGTTAATTCATTCAAAAATCAATTTCAAGCCCGTTTGAAGTCCAATTTGAGTGCCGTTTGTGTCGTTGGACTTCTAAAATCAAAATCTTCATGTTGGTATTATTTTTCTTATAAATGATATGTAAAAATATCAATTTTAAAGGAATAAAGATAATTAAATTATTAAATTAATACTTTTATACATGTGTATAACGTAGTTATCACACCCCCCAACTTGAAATTTGCTTATCCTCAAGTAAAGCAAATAGATTATCCATGTGTATCAACCCATCCTTGAATTGGATGTTAACCTAAGCAGCCCTAAAAGTAGATGATATCTGGTTAGACCACTATTAAATTACTTCATCGGATTATTAACTCAACTCATTTAGTGGTCGGGTAGAGCTCATAAAGATTTCTAGAGTTCTTCTTTTGCCAACTTTTCACCTCACTCTTAAAATCTTCTAACTTTCTGGGATTTAGTTAATACCTTTTTGCTAGCTGGTTTTTCCCTCTTCTCTTTTTTTAATATTTATTTTAAGTATAATGTCATGTCCAAGCCTCTTAAGTGTTACTATTCTTTCCTTTTGATGCGAACCATAATGCTTACTTAGGTAAAGGGGCCCGGTTACTCAAGGAGGTACCATTGCTTAACAAATTTCCTGACCTTCTCACCTTTTGACATGAACCACAATGCTTATATAGGCGATGGGGCCCGGTTACTCAATAAGAGTTCAAGCAAAGTTGTGAGGCGGGACTAACTTTTTTTTTTAAGAAAAAATTTTAGCATACTTGATCTTTTGATTATACCCCATAAAGTAGATTCTTTATTAAGATCAACGGTTAGAAGGTTTTGGAATTACTCCATGAAATTATTTATGATCTAAACCATGCCATTTATTAAGTTTCTTTAATAATTTATCCCTCAGCATCTCTAGTATTACCTAGACCATTAATCAATCATTGATTAAGGTGCATATGTAACTCCAATTCGAGAAATAATTAGGTACACATAACATGATCATTTCTAACTATACTTGAAGATCTAAGCAAGTCAAGTTTATCTCTCCCCCCAACTTAATCGATATTGTCCTCAATGGAGTAGGAAAGAAAACAAGAGGTATAATAAGAAAGAATACACCTGGAGTTAATGTGCTTTGGGAGTTGAAGAGGGCTTCATGAAGTAGCGAGTTCCTGTTTTGCCACCTAAGTTCCTGTAAGTATGCTGAAAAAAGAAAGATGAGATTGTTGGATTGCCTCCCAACCAGCACTAAGTTTAACGTCTTCAGCCAGATATTATGAGGGAGTATTACTGATATTGAGCTTGAGTACATCCCTCCAAATTTTTAGAAGATAGGGTCAATCAGGAGGCCTTGTCATCATGGCAAAAAAACGTTCGTAGAGTTTTTGGTGATGATTAACCCTAATGCATAGAGTACAGTTGGCAAGCAAGCTAGACTAAGATTTAAAAATTTTATAACAATTTGGCTTAAGATTAGGAAGGGATTGTGTGTTATGGGCCGAGAATGGGGGTGGGGGCTTGAACATTTTTTTATCTCTAGAAAGGTCTATCCTAATTTCATTCTTAGGTATGATGTGTCTTGACATCATCCCTTCTTGATGGCACTTTGTCCAAGTTAATTGTAGGTTTGTCTCCATACATCATTTCAGAATAAAAGATAGATTTTGAAGGTAATCCTTGAAAGTAGTGCCAAAAAAATCAGTTATAAAATCTTTAAGATCATTGTCCCTTATTTCATAAACATCCCATCCAACAGCTTGTCTATGCATCTTTAGAACACCAACTATTAGGTCTTTCTGATTAGAGATCACTAGTTGGGTGTCAGTAGATGTGACAGGAAGTGGCTTCAATTCTAGATATGGTAGTGATTCTAACAAAGGTGCTATTGGTGGGCTAGGTGTTAGCTCAACTTGTTCAATCAAAAGTGGAGTGGGTTTGAAATGTTATGTATCGAATAAGTTATCCTTCCTATGTCATATTCATCTTCTTTAAAATTATCTTCCTCATAATGAGCCATATAGGGATCTAATGACTTCTAGGGACAACTTGGAGCTATGGCTTCCCTGTTATGTTATTTTGTTGTGGTTCTTGGGGATCCTCAATTACTTCCATCATATCATCCATTTCTTCTTTCATCCCATAAAAGAAGGTGATGATTCTAAGGCACTTGGGAAGGGGACTATTGGTGAGTAAGATGATGATGGAATTGGGTCATCTCACCATTCTACCTCAATCAAATTACTCATATTGGTTTCTATGATAGTGCAGGGTTGTTCCGTAACTAATTCATTCCCGAGAGTTATGGTTGATTATTTAGAAAAAATTAAAGGATCCTTAAAATCTTCAACTTGGTAGTGTCCCTCTAAATTACTCTCGGACTGCCTAGGCAGTGTTCCAACCTCCTCTCTATTAATTTCAGCTAATAATCGATCAGTCTGATCAAAGAGTTCATCGAGATGTTGCTGTTGAAGCATCACAATTTTCCTAATTTGGTCCATGACTTGCAAGGCCTTCTCTTGAGAAGGTTGATAACATGGATAGGGCTAATCATAATAAGGCTCATCTATGAACGGAGGTCTTTGGGATACTGGGGTAACCACTGGGTGTGGTTGCCACGACAAATCTAGTTGAGTCCCCTAACCTTGGTTGTAAACATTAAAGTGTAGGTTTCCTCCTAGTCTAAAAGCCATATAAGTTTGATCTTGATAAAATTGGTCATACCTAGATTCAGGGAATTGATACGTGGTTGGGAACTCACTTACAAAGTGAGTTGGACTCGAATATGTGAAGCATACCTGTTGTGCAGGAAAAAAGGATTGAGTAGAAGAGTATCTCATATTTTATAGAAGATCGAGTTTATAGGATATGGCATCGAGAGCATGGGATAACCTATCCACTCAACTATTATGATACATGTTCCTAGCACTGCTCCAATCCATAGAGGAAAAAATTTTCTGTTATATATTTATTTTTTTGATTTTTTTAAAATCACAACCATGCCTATAGTCCCTAGCAATGGTGCCAAAACTTGATTGCTATCATAGGTGGTCAAATATAATTCACCAACTCAACTTTATAGTTAGGATGAGTCGGGATCTTATCCTCAAGGACCTCAGGGCTAAGTTATGATTTAAAAGGAAAAAAAAGTATTTGTTGTGAGAAAATAAAAGTGAGTAAGAATTAAACTACTTCTAAGGTGAAAAGCAAGTAGGAGTGAGTATTTCAGGAGAGGAAAAGTGATTGTGCAGTGCTGAATAGCATTTCTCTTATAATTGATTTTAGAGATCGACCTATCTTCCCTTGGCACGCCCCGTACCTATGGCAGATCACAGCGCGTCTTTCGTAAGCACTAAGTATCCAACTCTTCTCCCCTTGGCACATCCCGTACCCGTAATGGATCACGGCACATCTCCGGAAAGCAAGAACTATCACTAACCTCAATCTAACATTAAAGCATAAGAAACATAGAACAAAAGGGAACAAATATATAGAAAGAAGAATATACTCTTTTATTGCAGAACGAGAAGTACAAAAGGCTGAGAACCAGCTCTTCCCTCCTGCACTTCAGGACTAACTCATTTTAATAGATCCTCTCCTATTGCTCTAAGGGACTTCTGGGAGACGTGATGGGGAGTGAAGAATGGGAACCAATGCTAGTGCAGTGGAAGGAGGGAACCAAGCCAGTACAATTAAAGTGGTCACCAGTAGGGGTCAGATGAGCAGAGAAAGGAGAGAAGAGGAATAGAAGTAGAATAGTAGAAGAATAAAGGTGAAACAGGGGAATGGAGAGGAATAGTGGAATAGTAAAGTAGAGGTAGAATAGAAATGGAATAGTAGTGGGATAGGAGTGGAATAGGGAGAATAGAAGAGGAGAAATGGGGAGAAGAGGCTATCGACTGATCTCTCCTCTCCTAGACTTGATGGCTCCCTGGATGCCTTATCTTCTCTCCGGACTCCCTCCCTTTTATAGGCTTCTTCCAAATGATTCAGTTCGATCGTTCAAACAACCAATTCCAACTGAGCCCAACGATCTTCGGAGTCCAATGTGGTGCGGACACCAAAGGCACCAGTATAAGGCAGAGGCTTCTCAACCCTCTGTGAATTGATCAATATTTTTGAGTCCATCTGTAATAAGGGCTTAGCCCATCTGAGTCCTTTTTTAGTTGTTGTTTGAGTCTTTTGAGTTGTTATTTCAGTTCTGTACTAGTCAGCTTATGTTGAGCTAGTTCAGTCCAATGCTAGTCAGCTCATGTTGAGCTTATTTTATTTTTTTGAGTCCTGTCCAAGCATACTGAAGACTCAAGACTATATCATACAAGTGAAGACCAAGTCCAACTAGATTGAAGACATGGAAGTATAGCACAAGTCCAACCTAGCTTGAAGATTTGAAGACCCCAAGAGGAAAATTCAGAAAACCCTGATTTCTTGCAGATGCCCTCCAGATGCCCAGATTCCCTTCTAGATGCCAAAGTATATTCATAGATAAGGGCATCCATGATTCCAAAGGTCCATCTGCATCCTAGACCAAAGAAATCAAGCCCAGGTGCCAAGCCCAAGCCCCTAAGAAGCAAGATACTAGGGAATATTCCTGCTACCTGGCTACCAGGCCACCCCAGCTTCCAGAGGCCCAAACCCATGCACCCGAGCCCCTTTGGGCCGGCCTTTTGCTGCTCCTAGAAGCCCAACACGCCCCCCTAGGCGTCCTTGGAGTCTTGACCAAGTCAAGAAAATTTTAGGGATTTTTCTACCTAATATTTCCTTATTTTCTAGCTAGGGTTTGAGAGGGAAAAGGATTCTTATGTAAAGACTTATGTACCCTTACTTGGAGCCCAAGGTTAAGGGTCTATTTAAGGGACCCTAGCCTCTTGTATGAGGAGACTTTTTGATGAATGAAAACCTTGAGTTCTTCTATTGAGTGGTGTGATACCCTGCTGTGTGCATAAAGGGGTTTGTGAGAGTTCTTCTTCCCGGTGTTTGCAATCATCTTCCTGCTGCCAACAAACCCTCCAGATCCCTGGACGCCCACTCCTAAAGAAGCCTTCCCTTGTTGTTTTTACTTTATTTTCTTGTTCCTTTGTGAGCTTTCTAACCCCTGACAGATCGTTTGCAGGTCCCTGAGTTCCTACGAATCCAACGACTCCAGCCAAGCCTCAATCGGATCACCGAGCAGAAAGCCGGGTATCCGCGTCTTTGGCTCGGTTTTCCAGGCTGCATCCGTCGAGGAACGAGAGACCCCTTCACTGCGATCTTCACAGACGTTGTCAGGCACACCCCACTACCTCCAGTAGTTTTATTGTAGGAGAACTTGCCCTAACCGAGGCTTCTCAGCCCCGGCGGTCCTTCTTTGCTACTTTTCTAGGTCCTAATCTACATGCTGATCTTCAGAAATTCATACAAAATTCCCTACAAATAATTTTGATCTGAAATTTGGGAATTAATCACCTAACTCAACATGTAAAACATACAAAAAAATTGCATGCATATTAGTCCCCCATCATTTGGTATCAGATCTTAGATTAAGGCTTATTTTCTGCAATTTTTTAGTCCGTATATTCTCTATTATTGTAATTATTTCTCCCTGTTAAAAACTCCAAAAATTCTGAAATTTATTTTCCTGGATTTATCATAATTCACAGTATTTTTAAAATTTTTTCCATATTTTATTATGTCCTGTGAACTTTCTGCAAGCCGAAATAGGGCCTGCAAATTTTGGCTCTATTTTTTTTAGCAAGACAAGTTTGGAAGTTTTAGGGTTTTGTTTAGTTTTTGCATATTTCTTAATTTTAGTATATTTCCAGTATATTAGGCCATGATTTGCAAGTTTTCTTCTATTTAAAAAATACCAAAAAAAATATGCATATTTTCCAAAAATACCAAAAAAATATCTAAACCCTAATTTGCATCCTCATCTGCCTGCCATCATTGCATAATTTACTTTTAAGGGCACTCTTGCTATATCATATGGGGGGAGGATTTGATCACCTCTCCTTAGCCCAAAACCACATCCCTTGCATTCAGTCCCAAGCCTTAACCTAAAATTAATTAGACTTAATTTGCCCTAGTGGGCTAGGGACACCAACTGGTCGGTCCGGGCTAGTGTTAGATCACTGTGTCAAGTTAACCTGTGTGTGCCTTGTGCTCAGTGTCTAGAACGGTGGTTTAGGGATTCAATCCCGAAGGGCTTGTGTGCTGGTCCGCCTACCTGGCCAATCTCTGATTGGTGTCTAGGATTGGCAATCAGGGACCTAACACTCCCCTTACACCTGCCTGGCTGAGTACAGGGTTATTATAGGCTAGTTTGCCACCCTGATTGAGCATCTAGTTTGGACTTTAGGTCTAGTCAGCTATAGTCGGTCTGATCGAGTCTTGCATGAGCACTAGATCAGGAGTTTCATATCACCCACCTCCTTCATAAATGTCTGAACCCATGGAAAATTTACAAGCCCAAATAAATGCCCTAGCTGATCAAATGGCCCAGATAACTACACAGATGACCCAGTTAACTCAGTCTCGTATTCAAACCAATGATAGAATTGACCATCTTGCCAATAGGTTTGATCAGTTAAAAGTCCGGGTAGGGACCCCAAGAAAAATCCATGGGTCACAGTCTGAGCCAGATCCTGATTCCCCTCAACCTAGGAGGACCCCAAACCCTGATCTATACCATGAGGTCGAACCTAGGAGAGTCCCTTATCCTGACCCGTACTACAATCCTCAACCTAGGAGGACCCCAACCCTGATCTATACCTTGAGGCTGAACCTAGGAGAGCCCATCATCCTGACCCAATCCCTAAGGTTAGTCCTAGAAGACCCAATCAGGATTTTGTAGACCAGGAAGATAGATCCTATTTACCCACATCCTCTAAGCCTAGTATACCCACAACCTATAGATCTTATGACTCCAAATCCTATGAACCTAGAACCTATGAATCCAGAACCTATGAACCTAGATCCTATGACTCTAGATCCCATGATCATAAATCCTATGCACCCACACCCTATAAGCCTAGTAGACCCAACACCCAATATTCTGACCCATATAGGGAGTCCAACCCTAGGAGAACCCAATATTCTGACCCATATATGGAGTCCAACCCTAGGAGAACCCTATTCTGACCCATATAGGGAGTCCAACCATAGGAGGACCCAATATCCTGACCCATATAGGGAGCCCAACCTTAGGAGGACCCCATACCATGATCCATCCTTAGAACCTGATCATAGAGCTGACCCAAAATCCTATGACCCCAGATCCTATAATCCCATGACCCATAGATCTGCACCCTTGTCCTATGAGCCTAGAGAACCCATAACCCCTAAGTATCAACCTAGTACTAGTCATGCTTCCCCTAGTCAACTTGAACCCCATAGGATTAGTATCCCTAAATACGAACCCAGTAGTGAGCCACTACCCCTTATACAACCTGAACCTACTAGGAGTTGTACCCATAATCAGAGACCAGAACCTAACCAATTTCCTGCTAGCCGACCTTCTCCAACCATTCCTGAGATTCACAAGGCTTACATTAACGCGGAAGTGTATGAAGCTGATGTGAGCCTAGTGGATGAGTATGAGGGAGAGAGGAGACACCTTTAGTAGACCTAGAATTAGCTGACCCAGTAGATGCCCAGGTAGAAACCAACCCAGAGCTAGTTGACCTTGACCATATCCAACCTAAAGCTATAATGGAAGAACAAATAGAGGAAGAGAACCTAGGTACTGCTACTAGAGCCCTACCTGAGGAAACCATAGAGGAGAGCCAAATTATAGAGTCTAGTCCTAAAATAAGAACCAGAATTTATTAAGGACCTGATCTCTTTGAATCAGTACCCTCAGGATGAGTCTCCTCCTATAGTTCCCATTAAGGACCCCTTTCCTGAGATTAATAACCCATCCTTCCATTATACAAACCCCATAGATATATCGCAACCCCATAGGTTAACCTCATTAGTCTAGGATTAGTCCCTGACATGCCTTCTTTGATTCTACTTTATCCAACTAACCCAGAACCTTTTTCTCCACCCTACCAGAGTAATTCTGAACCCACTTCCTATTTTCTACCCTTTCCTGCATTTTCTCATGTGTCTAGAACTATTAGGTTACATTTTGTTGATGTTACTAGGTTGCAAGGATCCATAGAGCCCATCCCATTTGCTACCTACTTTTGGCAGACCCTCTGGCACTTATTAGGAGTTACTAGCAAATTTTCTTCTGCATGTCATCCATCGACCACGACTCATGCCCCCATGCCCAAGTGGTAGTTAAGACCTAATAAACCTCTTTAGTCGAGTCTGTTAGGTGTAGGTTTGAGTCCTTTGCATCATCTTGTTAGGAGTCTGCATGTGTCTAGCATGTTCACCACCCGCACTAATGTTAAAACAACTGGCTAATTCCCGAAGATGGATCAAAAATTTGATGTAGTGGATTTTATCTTGGTTAGGCTTAGGCCTAAAAGAAGCTTCATGCTCGCAAAGCCGGACCTTTTAAAGTGATAGAGAAGGTTGGATCAAATGCCTAGGTGTTAGACTTGCCTTCGGATTTGGGCATTAGTTCTACCTTCAATATTACAGACCTGGTTGAGTATAGGGAACCGGCAGCGATACCTAGTAAGGCCTTTGGACCTATTCCTTTTCATTGTGAGTGACCCTAACCCAGAGTGTCCACTAACAAATTGGCCTGAGAGAGGAGAACGGATCGAGCGTATCCTGGACGATCAAGCCATCACGACCCAGGGCCGTGACTATCAATGCTTCCTGATTCGATGGCAAGGCCAGCCAGAGTCGGACGATTCGTAGATTTCTCGAGAGGACTTGCAACGCCTCAACCCAGACCTTCTCGAGAGATATGTGAGCCAGTCTGATCTTCACTCGATAGGGTCGAGTTCCCCCCACCCCGGGAGAATTGGTGCGGACACCAAAGGCACCAGAATAAGGCAGAGGCTTCTCAACCCTCTGTGAATTGATCAATAATTTTTGAGTCCATCTGTAATAAGGACTTAGCCCATCTGAGTCCTTTTTTTAGTTGTTGTTTGAGTCTTTTGAGTTGTTATTTCAGTTCTGTACTAGTCAGCTTATGTTGAGCTAGTTCAGTCCAATGCTAGTCAGCTCATGTTGAGCTTATTTTATTTTTTTGAGTCCTGTCCAAGCATACTGAAGACTCAAGACTATATCATACAAGTGAAGACCAAGTCCAACTAGATTGAAGACATGGAAGTATAGCACAAGTCCAACCTAGATTGAAGATTTGAAGACCCCAGGAGGAAAATTCAGAAAACCCTGATTTCTTGCAGATACCCTCCAGATGCCCAGATTCCCTTCTAGATGCCAAAGTATATTCATAGATAAGGGCATCCATGATTCCAAAGGTCCATCTGCATCCTAGCCCAAAGAAATCAAGCCCAGGTGCCAAGCCCAAGTCCCTAAGAAGCAAGATACCAGGGAATATTCCTGCTACCTGGCTACCAGGCCACCCCAGCTTCCAGAGGCCCAAACCCATGCACCCGAGCTCCTTTGGGCCGGCCTTTTGCTGCTCCTAGAAGCCCAGCATGCCCCCCTAGGCATCCTTGGAGTCTTGACCAAGTCAAGAAAATTTTTAGGGATTTTTCTACCTAATATTTCCTTTTTTTCTAGCTAGGGTTTGAGAGGGAAAATGATTCTTATGTAAAGACTTATGTACCCTTACTTGGAGCCCAAGGTTAAGGATCTATTTAAGGGACCCTAGCCTCTTGTATGAGGAATTTTTGATGAATGAAAACCTTGAGTTCTTCTATTGAGTGGTGTGATACCCTGCTATGTGCATAAAGAGGTTTGTGAGAGTTCTTCTTCCCGGTGTTTGCAATCATCTTCCTGCTGCCAACAAACCCTCCAGATCCCTGGACGCCCACTCCTAAAGAAGCCTTCCCTTGCTGTTTTTTACTTTGTTTTCTTGTTCCTTTGTGAGCTTTCTAACCCCTGACAGGTCGTTTGCAGGTCCCTGAGTTCCTACGAATCCAACGACTCCAGCCAAGCCTCAATCGGATCACCGAGCAGAAAGCCGGTATCCGCGGGTCTTTGGCTCGGTTTTCCAGGCCGCATCCATCGAGGAACGAGAGACCCCTTCGCTGCGATCTTCACAGACGTTGTCAGGTACACCCCTCTACCTCCAGTAGTTTTATTGTAGGAGAACTTGCCCTAACCGAGGCTTCTCAGCCCCGGCGGTCCTTCTTTGCTACTTTTCTAGGTCCTAATCTGCATGCTGATCTTCAAAAATTCATACAAAATTCTCTACAAATAATTTTGATCTGAAATTTGGGAATTAATCACCTAACTCAACATGTAAAACATACAAAAAAAATTGCATGCATATTAGTCCCCATCACAATGGCTTTCAGTTCCCATAGTTCCAACCACCCGAACTTCGTTCAACGGCATCCAATGGATTCAACTGAGCTCCAACTGAATGGGCTTATAGCAGGTGATGGTGAAGTGGCCTGCTATGGGGATCTCAAGGGAAAGAAGCTAGTGTCCAGGTGACCGAACCGAAAGGAAATGGGTATGGCGACCGATGGCTTTGGTGGATTCCGGCCTCCTCGACGGTGAAGGGAGCTTCGCCGGCTGCTAGTACCAAATCTGCTTTGAAAGCCATGGGGAAGAATACAATGAAGGCCATGGAGAAGAAGTTATGAAAGGACAAAATTTTGGCCATTTTTTGGCCAAAGTACACCTCTCCGACCGGCAAAGGGGTTGTCGGTGGCCTGGGCAACATCAAGGGAGTATCTCCAGCGGGCTTGGGTGCATTTTGGTGGTGCTCAGCCAAGAGAAAAGGAGGTGGCAATGGCAGCGCTTTCAACCACTTTTTCCGGCCATTTGGAGCTTCTCCTATCGGCGAGGGAGGTTCTAGCGGGTTAGTCGGTGGCTGGGGCATGTCTTCTGTGAATCCTGGTGTAATTCGAGCACTGTGGTCCACGGCTTTGTTTCTTGGACCACTGGCCATGGCAGCCATGGACCTATGATCAAATGGTGGACCAAGGACTGGTCCATGGTGGACTGGCTGCTTTAAACTTTATGCTTTTTAAGCTAATTCATTCAAAAATCAATTTTGAGTCTGTTTGAAGTCCAATTGAGTGATGTTTACGCTGTTGGACATCTAAAATCGAGCTGTTCATGTTGGTGGTATTCTTTCCTACAAATGGTATAAAATATCAATTTTAAAGGAATAAAAGTAATTACATTATTAAATTAATACTTTTATACATGTGTATAACGTAGTTATCGACTACAGTAGTCAACTATTCTTTAGAGAAAGATTTAAGGGTGGTCCAGATGTATGCGATGAAGCTTGCACTGACTTGGAGAAAAGGCGTAAAAAAATAATGTTGGCCAAATTGTTGATAAAGGATAGTTTTCGAAATGTCGAAGAGGCAGTAGCTTATAGAGCCAAGCTAGAGAAAAGAATCACCATTTTGGAGCAGGAGATAATATCAGCTGAACAAAAAGTAGAACGGGCTGAGAAAGATGCTCTCCAAGCTATCGAGGCGTATAAAAGATCCAAGGCCTTTGATGATGAAATACATGAAGTAGGAGCAGAGAGTTACCGCATCGACTATACCGACTGCCTGGAAAAAATCATGAAGATTTACCCAGACTTAAATGTTTTCCTTATAGCCATACCTGGTGATGGGGAAAAGAAGTGGAAAATCCAGCCAAAGAGACATCGACTCCTACATATGAAGGGGTTGCAAAGGAAACTTCTATTCTTACTTCGGCTTTTGGATCAGCCAAGAAGAAATAGTCTTTTGATGTTACTCTTCTTTTTATTGATGTAAATCGGCTTCCTCTCGGAGTATGTATTAATTTCTTGATGAATGAAAATCTTCTTTACTTGATGTAGAAGTCTTTCCTTCTATTAGATAAGTGTGCTCCAAAATAACTCTAAGTATAAACTATTCAGCATTATAAATACTGAACTAGGGCATTTTTATAAAGAATCCCAAGACTTCATGGTGGCCTTGATCGGATTTGTCTCTATCTTGAACAAGAAAGTCTGAACTTGTTGAAGCTATAGAGAGACTTATCTGTGTGCCTTGATCGGATTTGCCATTAGAGTAGGCTGATAAGGCCATTTTTAGATATTTTTATTGATAGTAATAAGGTAGGCTAGTTAGGCCCTCCTCGGCATGTCATCAATTTAACCGTAGGGTAGGTTGCTTATATCATCCCTATGCCTTCGATTGATAGTAAGATAGGCTAGTTAGGCCCACCTCGGCACGTTATCAAATTTACTGTAGGGTAGGCCATTTAGGCCATCCCTGTGCCTTTGATTGAAAGTAAGGCTAGTTAGGCCCACCTCGGTATGTCATCGGATTTACCGTAGGGTAGGTCACTAAGACCATCCTTGTACCTTTAGTAGAGAGAAAGATAGGTTGGTTAGGCCCACCTCAGTACGTCATCGGATTTACTGTAGGGTATGTCACTAAGACCATCCCTGTGCCTTCAGTTGATAGAGAGTAAGGTAAGTTGGTCAAGCCTGCCTTTGCATGGATGCTTCATTGAAGTCTTTTAAAGAGAGATCTTTTATTGATAGTACTTGTGAAGATTTTCTACAATCCAAGGCCGAGGTAGTAGTGATCGTCCAGAGTTTCAAGTTGATAAGCTCCTGGGCATATGACTTCTCTGATTCGTTAGGGGCCTTCCCAACTAGGGGAGTTTGCCTTGTTCCATTGGTCTAGATACTTCAGTTCTTCATAGTACTAAGTTTTCAGGTCGAAAGGTTCGTTCTTTCACCTTAGAGTTATAGTATCTAGCGACCCTTTACCGGTATGCCGCCATCTTTATCTGACACAAAGCCTGATGCCTTGTAGCAGATCTAGATCTACTCTTCGGCACTCCAAATTTTGGGCTCCTTGTAGTGGTCAATCCTTAAGGATTGTAAAGCGACACCAACAGGGATGATTGCTTCAGTGCCGTAGGCTAGGTGGAACGGAGATTCGCCAGTAGCTGTTCTGGGAGTTGTTCGATATGCCTAGAGAACTGAATTCAATTCTTCAATCCAGAGCCCCTTGGCATCATTTAGCCTAGTGTTAATCCCATGAAGAATAGTCCTATTGGTCACTTCGGCTTCTCCGTTGGATTGAGGATGACCAATAGAAGTCAGTTTATGAAGTATTTGATACTAGGCATAGAAGCTTTCAAACTTTGGATTATCGAACTACTTTTCATTGTCAGTGATGATGGCATGAGGGATTCCGAACTGAAAGATAATGAAGTTTCTGACGAAACATTCAACTTTTCCTTTGGTAATGTGTGCCAAAGGTTCGGCCTCACCCATTTGGTGAAGTAGTCAATGGCTATGATCAGGAACTTTCGTTGTCTAGAGGCTGGGGGAACGGGCCAAGAATGTCCATCCCCTACTGAGTGATAGGCCATGGTGTCGTCAACTGAGTTAGCTAATTTGCATATCGCCTCTGGATATTGGAGTACTTTTGAAATTGATCACATCTTCAGACGAAGATGGCAGAGTCTTTCTGAATAGTTGGCCAATAATAACCTTGACATATTATTTTGTAAGCTAGAGATCTACCCCCTAGGTGGTCTCCACATATATCTTTATGCATCTCTCTTAGGGCATAGTCAGCATCCGACGGTCCTAGACATTTCAATAGAGGCTGTGTAAAGGATCTCTTGTATAAAGTTCTGTTTAAGATAACATATTGGGATGCCATCCAATGAACTTACTTAGCTTTAATCTTATCTTCAAGCAATATACCATCATTCAGGAACTTGAGAATAGGATCCATCCAGTTGGGCTCTTGCTCAACTTGATGTACCTCCAACATTTCTTTCACTATGCTCGGAGTTTCAAGATACTCTATGAAGGTGCGGTCAAGGGAGTCTGGAGTGGTGGTGGCAAGCCAGGATAGGGCATCGGCAAGGGAGTTCTCTGTTCGTGGCACATGGGCAATCTCAAAGAGTTCTAGCTGGGAAACTAAGGCTTACACTTTTTCCAAATATTGGATCATAGTAGGATCTCGAGCTTCAAATTCACCTTTCACCTGGTTCACCACCAACTGAGAATCTGAAAAGATTTGAATCTTCCAAATTCCTAATTTCTTAGTGTTACAGCCGTAACAGTGACGTGGCGAGGCTCAGATACCGCCGAATGCGATTGAGCCACGTGGAGGTTTATCCGGCCGAGTCAGCGCCACGTCTTTAAGACCAGGTTCGGCAAGACCGCACCGCCCGACGACTTTCTAAGGCAAACTGCCCTCGCCGAGGTCGAGCTCGGCTCGGAGTTCCTCTACCACCTCGTTGGCGCTCAAACCCGGAGGGGTCCGCCCAAGTGAGGTCGGCCAAACCCAGGCGACCTCCTGCCACCTCGCCAGGTGTCCACCCAGGAGGGGTCCACCTGGGCCGAGGTCGGCCGTCCTTCGCTCCTTCGCCAGGTGGCCCCCGGAGACGGGCCCACCTCGACCGAACCCAGGCGACCTCCTGCCACCTCGCCAGGTGTCCACCCAGAGGGGTCCACCTGGGCCAAGGTCGGCCGATCCTTCGCTCCTTCGCCAGGTGGCCCCCGGAGACGGGCCCACCTCGGCAGGTGTCCACCCAGGAGGGGTCCACCTGGGCCGACGTCGGCGATCCTTCGCTCTCCTTCGCCAGGTGGCCCCCGGAGACGGGCCAACCTCGGCCGAACCCAGGCGACCTCCTGCCACCTCGCCAGGTGTCCACCCAGGAGGGGTCCACCTGGGCCGAGGTCGGCCGATCCTTCGCTCCTTCGCCAGGTGGGCCCCGGAGACGGGCCCACCTCGGCCGAAGCGAGGCGACCTCCTGCCACCCTCGCCAGTGTCCACCCAGGAGGGGTCCACCTGGGCCGAGGTCGGCCGATCCTTCGCTCCTTCGCCAGGTGGCCCCCGGAGACGGGCCCACCTCGGCCAAAGCCAGGCAACCTCCTGCCACCTCGCGCCGGTGTCCACCCGGGAGGGGTCTACCTGGGCCGAGGTCGGCCGATCCTTCGCTCCTTAGCCAGGTGGCCCCCGGAGACGGGCCCACCTCGGCCGAAGCCAGGCGACCTCCTGCACCCTCGCCAGGTGTCCACCCAGGAGGGGTCCACCTGGGCCGAGGTCGGCCGATCCTTCGCTCTTCGCCAGGTGGCCCCCGGAGACGGGTCCAACTCGGCCGAGGTCAGGCCGCCCGTACGGAGAAGGTCACAGGGAAGGAGGTGCAGGCCCAGAGACCATCCCTCGGGCCGTACGAATCCCAGATGGCGCCCCGTACGGAGGGCGGCGGCACGCGGAACACCATTTGCCTCGGCCCGACAAGTCCCACAGCCGAGAGGCGCGATTCTGACAAGACAGGCCCCATAGACGGATGGCGCCCACGCTTGGAAAGAGAGCGCTCTCACTGGGCCCGAAGTCTGACCGGCCGCCTTACCAGTGCCGCCCCCCCCCCACTTTTTCTGTCTTTGCCTTTTCCCCGTTGGGTTCGGCGAACGAGGTCGGAAAGTTGCCTGGCCCACCTCGCCGAAAAGGGAAAAGAGAAAAAGACGGGGGGGGAGCCTCCCAGGAGGAGAAGACAAGTGCACGACGAAAGGAGATAAGAGGGAGGGATCTGGAGACGACAAGGTAAGCAACAAGCCTGGGGACAAAGAAGAAGCAGTGGCAAAAGGCCTCGCTCCGAGAGTGAAACCAGAGATCCCGAGAGGGATCATTTGGCGTGAGCTCGGCAGGCAGGCCCGGCCGAGGTTCTGGTCCCCGGAGCGACTCTCTCACCAGTAAACTCTCTAAGTCTGGAACCCTCTCGGGGGGACCGGTCTGGAGAGTCTGTTCCTTCTCGTTGCCTACTGACTTGACCGTCGGAGCTCCCTCGCCGGGATCCCCGGCCAGGGTCTCCTAACCCCTTCTTGCAGGTTCACAGCAGCCGGAGAGGCTCCCTCGCCAGGCGGTCAGGAAGGATCCACGGACCGGAGCCACGGGCGCGGCGGTGAGAGCGACAACAGATTGGCGCGCCAGGTAGGGGGGGCAGGACACCAAACCCAAGCGGGGGCCAGCTTTCTGCAGGTGTCACGCTCTCTGACGATGGTGGTCACTCGTGGCCGCGAGGCGTCCACCAGCCGCGTGGGGAGGTTCACTCCCCTCTAGGGGCCCACAGCCCGAAGAGGGAGCTTCCAGCTCCCCCTCCTCTTCCACCACAGCCTACTCCAACGGACGGACCCCTTGCGGCCGTCATCCAACAGCTGCAGACCTTGACCTCGGCGGTCCGGTAGCTTCAGCATCAGCAGCGGTCCCTGGCCATGCAGCCGCAGCCAGGGACCCCCGCGGCCCAAGCCGCGGCGCAGTGTGGGAGCCTGCGCTCCATCCAGGGCAGGCCATCCCATCCGAGGGTTGTCTCCAACCACCGGGGAGCCACCAAGCTCCCGCAAAAAGAAACTACTCCGTTCGGAGGATCACGAGAGTCGATCCCCGGCCGACGAGGCCGAAACGGTGCATCGCAGCAAGCGACGCCGAGGCCTGACTTCGCGCCGAGACCGATCGGCGCCCCCTTCACCAGCAGCCTCGGTGAAAGACTCCACCGACGAAGCCATCAGGCGCCAGGCCGAGAGGTGCCTGGAGGAGCATGAGCGCAAGCTGGCGGAGTTCGTCCGCCGATTTGCCGACCTGCAGAACTCGTCGGCAGACCCGGCGGGCTACGACTCCCGCCCCCCTTTCTCTAAAGAAATCCAGGCGGAACCAATCCCAAAACGGTTCCGCATGCCGCAGGTGGATCCCTACGACGGGACCACCGACCCTCTGGACCATCTGGAGAGCTACAAAGCTCTCATGAGGGTCCAGGGGCCACTGACGCTCTTCTGTGCATCGCCTTCCCGGCCACCCTCCGGAAGGCCGCTCGAGTCTGGTTCGCCCGCCTCGAGCCCGGATCCATTTGCTCCTTCCATCAGCTGGAAGGAAAGTTCGTGGCACACTTCGACCAACAGCTTAGACGCTTGCCGAAAGGTGCCAGAGAGAGGGGACAGCCTCTTCTCCATAAGGTCAGCTAGGACCAGGAGCTGCTCCGGACTAACATCACCCGTTCAAGAAGCAGCCCTGGAAATCTACAGCCTGGACGGAGGACCGTCGCCATGCTGGCTTGAAGCGCGGGCCTGAAAGGACATCCGCCTGACTACTCCCTGCGACAAAAGAAGCGCCCAGGACGCTACTCCGCAGATACCCTCCGCGCAAACAGTACATCGAGCAGAGGAGGCCGACCGCACCAGTCGAGAGTGGACGGGAAGACGCCGAAGAGGCCGCCCCCAAGAGATAACCGGGAGCTCGGAAGCCCGGGCCATTGCGACCCTCGCCGAATCCAAGGCCGAGGGGCGAAGCCACTCCGAGCGGAGATACACCCTCTCCTCGCACCTCGGACGAAAATCCTCATGGAAATCGAGGGCGAGCACTACCTCCGCCGACCTCCTCCTCAGCCAACGGAGGCCGTCCGAGACAAATCGAAGTACTGCCAGTTTCACCGCGAGCACGGGCACGACACGGAGGAGTGTCGCAACCTGAAGCGGGAGATCGAGGAGCTGATTAGGAGGGGCTACCTCAGGAATTTCGTCAAGAACGAGGCCCCCTCGGAGGGGCAGCCGCTCGCGACCTTACCGCCCGTCCCTGCAATCGATAACCGCCCACGGAGAAGCCCGTGGGCATGATCTCGCGCGGGGTCGGTCGAGCGGCGAAGAGAGCCAGGGAAGTCAGGAACCGGGAGAATGTAATCCCTCCCGAGGGGGGGGAGGGTAATGATAATGTAAACAACGATGCCGTGGTGGTCGAGATGACCATCGCGAAGCATCCTGTACATCGAATCATGATGGATAGTGGAAGCTCGGCTAACGTACTTTTTACGACGCTTTCTCTCGGATGAACTTGTCCCCGATCGATGCTGAAACCGGTGCACACCCCCCTGGTAGGTTTTACAGGAGATCCATGGGAGTTGAGGGGGAGATCACTCTCCGGTCACCGCCGGATCCCACCCCGGCAGGTGACCGTCCTAATAACATTTACCGTTGTCAGGCTCCCTTCACTTTACAACGCCATTCTCGGGCGTCCCGGGCTCAACCAACTGGACGCCATAATCTCCACGAGAAGGTTGTGGTACAGTTCCCCACGCCTTCCGGGCTCGGGGAGATGAAGGGGACAACCCAGCCAGTCCCGCTCTGCCTCCAGACGGTCCCGAGCGCCCGGGGTGCGGAGCTCGCCCCGGTATCGATGACCTCGACCTAAGGGAGAAGGAACCCAGGGAAGGGCCTGTAGAGCGCCTGCTGACCTTTCCCCTCGGTTCGGATCCCCTGAAGACGGTGCAGGTCGGGGCCCAGCTCCCTGAAGAAGAACGAACCCGCCTGCTGGGGTTCCCGTGCCAACGCTGACGTGTTCGCCTGGTCAGCAGCCGACATGCCGGGCATCCCGCCGAGGTCATCCTGCACAGGCTAAACGTGGACCCAAATTGCCGCCCGGTCCGCCAGAAGAAGAAGCTTCGCCATGGAAAGGCAGAAGGCAATCAACGAGGAAGTGGAGAAGCTCCTCGCCGCCGATTTTGTGCGGGAGGTCCAGTATCCCAGCTGGCTGGCAAACGTGGTCATGGTAAGAAAGAGTAGTGGTAAGTGGAGGATCTGTGTGGACTACACCGACCTCAACCGAGCTTGCCCAAAGGACAGCTTCCCTCTTCCAAAGATCGACCAGCTGGTCGACACCACCTCGGGGCACCGGCTCCTGTCATTCATGGACGCCTCTCTGGATACAACCAGATCCGAATGAGCCCGGAGGACGAAGAGCACATCGCCTTCATAACTGACCGTGGAACTTTTTGCTACAGGATGATGCCATTCGGCCTCAAGAACGCGGGGGACGTACCAACGCCTGGTCAATAGAATTTTCAAAGATCAGATAGGCCGCAACATGCTGGTAATGAGCAAACCCGATTCGGACCACGTGGCTGACTTGGCGGAGACGTTCGGCAACCTCCGATCCCATCAGATGAAGCTGAACCCGGCGAAGTGCGCCTTTGGCATCTCCGCTGGGAATTCCTAGGATTTATGGTGACCCAAGAGGAATCGAGGCCAACCGGAGAAGGTCCAGGCCATCCTGGATACAGCCCACCTCCAAGAAGCAAGTGCAGCAACTGATAGGCCGAGTTGCGGCCCTCAGCCATTTTATCTCCAAGTCGGCGGACCGCTGCCGTCCCTTCTTCAAGGTGCTGAGGAAGATGAATGACTTTGCTTGGATCGAGAAATACCAGCAGGCCTTCGAGGAGCTGAAGAAGATGCTTGCATCGCCACCGCTGCTGTCCAGGCCCGAGGAGGGAGAGGAGCTTATCCTCTACCTAGCGGTTAACCTGGAAGCTGTCAGCTCAGTCTTGGTTCGAACCGATGGCCAGGGGGTCCAGCGGCCGGTGTACTATACCAGCAAGCTTCTCCGTGACGTGGAGCTCAGGTATTCTCGGCCCGAGAAACTCGTTTTTGCGCTAATAGTATCTGCCCAGCGTCTCAGGCCTTATTTCCAAGCGCACCACATCGCTGTCCTGATGGATCAACCGCTGAAAGCGGTGCTCAGCCGACCCGATACTTCAGGACGATTGGCGAAGTGGGCACTAAAGCTCAGCGAGTTCGACATTACGTACAGGCCGAGGTCGGCCATGAAGGCATAGGTGCTAGCCGACTTTTTGGTCGAATGTGCAGGCTTGGGCAAGGAGCCGAGGAAGGCCCCTCAGGCCGGTCGATGGAGATAGGCACCGACGAGCCCGGAGAGGACGCCTGGATCCTCCATGTAGACGGAGCCTCAAACTCCGGCGGGAGCGGGGCTGGGCTCATCCTTGCCAACAGCAACGGGGTCGTCGCCGAATGCGCACTCCGTTTCCAATTCCCCGCGACAAATAACCAGGCGGAGTACGAAGCACTTCTTGCCGGACTGAGAGTCTCCCGCGAGCTGGGCGTAACCAACCTCAAGGCTTTCACTGATTCCCAGCTCATGGCAGGATAGGTGTCCGGGGAGTACATCGCACATGACCCCCAAATGGCGAAATACTTGGAGCTCGTCAAGGAGGGCACGTCCAGATTCCGACGCTTCAACATCTTCCATATCCCGCGGGGAGAACGCCCGCGCGGATGCTCTCTCTCGACTGGCGACCCTACCGGACACGATGCTGGGATGCGCCCATGTGGAGCGCCTTGAGATCCCAAGCCTCGAGGCACCGGTGGAGGTCCACCAGGTCGGCCATGAACCCAGCTGGATAGACAAGTACGCCGCATACATCACCAATGGCACCCTACCGGAGGACCGCGAGACGGCTCGCCTCATCAGGAAGAAGGCCGTGCGGTTCGTCCTGATGGACGGGCAGTTGTATCGAAGATCCTACTCCTACCCCCTCCTCAAGTGCGTAGGACCCACGGAAGCCAAGCTTGTGCTCCAGGAGATTCACGAAGGCGTCTGCGGGAACCACGTGGGGGGCAGGGCATTGGCATACAAGGCCCTCCGTCAGGGCTATTTCTGGGAGACGATGAAGGAAGACGCCGCCGACTTCGTGAAGAAATGCGACCGGTGCCAGCGTCATGCCACGGTGCAATGGCAGCCCTCCAACCCAATCTCCCAGCTCTCAGTCCCCTGGCGTTCGCCCAGTGGGGGATGGACCTCCTGAGCCCATTCCCGCCGGCGTCTGGACAGCGGAAGTTCTTGATAGTGGCCATCGATTATTTCACAAAGTGGGTCGAGGCCGAACCCTTGGCGAGGATCACTGAAGCGAACGTCGCCAAGTTCTTTTGGAAGTCCATCGTCTGCCGCTTCGGCCTCCCCCACACCGTGGTCACTGACAACGGGTGCCAGTTCGACTGCCAGGAGTTCGAAGAATTCTGCAGCGACCTCGGTATCAGGCATCGCTTTACCTCGGTGGCGCACCCCCAGACCAATGGGGAGGCCGAGGTCACGAACAGGACCATTCTTCAGGGCCTCCGCACGCGACTGGACCAGGCCAAGGGCAGGTGGGCCGACGAGCTCCCCAGCGTCCTCTGGGCATACCACACCACCCCGAGGACGGCTACCGACGAAACCCCGTTCAACCTCATCTTCAGAGCTGAGGCGGTCATCCCGGTTGAGCTCAGCCTACCCACGCTGCGTGTGGAGCAATATGACGAGACAGAAAACCCAGCCAGGATGATGCTCAACCTTGACCTTCTCGGGGAAACGAGGGACAAGGCCCGAGTTCGAATGGCGGCGTATAGGCAACGTGTGGCCAGGTATTACAACTCCCGAGTGCGGCCGAAGGTTTTTCGTCCCGGAGATTTGGTCCTCCGGCGTGCTGAAGCTTCCCAGCCACGGGAATGCGGCAAGCTCTCACCCAACTGGGAAGGCCCATACCGGGTGGCGGAAGCCCTCCCTCATGGTGCATACTACTTGGAGGAGTTGGGAGGTGCCAAGTTCCCCCGGACGTGGAACGCCTCGAACCTAAGGATGTACTATCAGTAATGTAAGGTTCCCTGCGCCCGTAATAAAGTTCCCCCACTTCAAACGCTCCTCTCATTCGATGAAAAAGCCTGCGGCATCGGGTTCAGTTCTGAGATCCTGGGCTTCGGCCTGGAAGGTGGCGTGAAACCCAGTTCGCCCACGCAAGCCCGGAGAACAGCCCGGCAAGCCGCGCAAGGCTTGAGAAAGCCTGCGGCATCGGGTTCAGTCGGAGATCCTGGGCTTCGGCCTGGAAGGTGGCGCAGAACCCAGTTCACCCATGCAAGCCCGGAGAACAGCCCGGCAAGCCGCGCAAGGCTTGAGAAAGCCTGCGGCATCGGGTTCAATCCGGAGATCCTGGGCTTCGGCCTGGAAGGTGGCGCAGAACCAGTTCGCCCATGCAAGCCCGGAGAACAGCCCGGCAAGCCGCGCAAGCATGAGAAAGCCTGCGGCATCGGGTTCAGTCCGGAGATCCTGGGCTTCGGCCTGGAAGGTGGCGCAGAATCCAGTTCGCCCATGCAAGCCCGGAGAAAAGCTCGGCAAGCCGTGCAAGGCTTGAGAAAGCCTGCGGCATCAGGTTCATCCCGGAGATCCTGGGCTTCGGCCTGGAAGGTGGCGCAGAACCCAGTTCGCCCATGCAAGCCCAGAGAACAGCTCGGCAAGCCGCGCAAGGTTGAGAAGGCCTGCGGCATCGAGGCTCAGTCCGGAGGTCCCGGCTTCGGCCTGCAAGGCGGTGCAGAAACCATGTCGCCCGCGCGAATGTGAAGACAATCCCAAAGACGGACCCGCTTAAGGCCTACTCTGCCGCCACGCGATCCGGGAGGCCCCAACCTTCGACTTGAGCAATTGAAGGACCAAGCCAGCGATCGCTCCAGCATTCCATGCCAACATCTCAGAAAAAGAGGAAAAAGAGAAGGGAGATGGGACGAACTCAAGGTTTGGTCAAACTAAAACTTCATTAATACAAGCGACCAGTACAAGACGGGAGTCCCGACAGGCCGGGAGTCCCCAAAAAGAAGAAAAAGAGAAAACATGACTACAACGACGAAGCAGACGAGAGGACAATGGACTCAGTGTGGCGCGGGGTCGGAACCTTCCGCCGGGGGGCGCGGGCGTTGCATCCTCGACTTCTGCGGCGGCCGGCTCTTGAGGCTGCTCCGGAGCCACGGCTTCGCTGGTCGACGGTGCCGCAGGAGTGGCATCGGCCGCACCGGGGGCCTTGATCTCGACTCCTTGCCTCCTGCCTCCGAGCACACCCCGCTGAGGTTGAGCTCGGGGAAGAAGGCCCCCACCTTCTCCCGGCATATCCGGAACCCCTTCAGGAAGGAGTCCACGGTGGCCTCCTGGACCTCCGACGTGTACTCGTCGGAAGCCCGGAATTTCGGGACGGCCTCCTGCGCCTCCCGCTTCGCGGCCTCCAGGAGTCCGTTGATGTACGCACTCCGGTCCTTCGCCGCGCTCGCATCTCGCCGGGCCTCCTCCAGTTGGCGCTCCAGCCACTGGGAGTGGGCCTGCAGGCGGGCCTTCTCCGCCGCGTCCTCCTCCGTACGACGCTGGTAGGAGATCCTCTCCTCCGACAAGGAAGCCTCCAGCTCCTTGTTCCGCCCCTCAGAGCGCGCCAGGTCAGACTGGAGGGCTTGGTTGCTGGCTCGCAGCTCGACCCCCTTTTCCATGAGGTCCTTGACATCGGCCGCAAGCTTGCCGAGCTTCTTCTCCTTCTCGGCATCCCTTTGTGTGTTCCCTACGAGGAAGTTCCTCAGTAGGAGAACGTCATTTCCGATCTGCACCAGCAAGAACAAACTAGGTCAGGAGAAAAGGAGGCTCGGTTCCCAAAAAAAAAAAAAAAAAAAAAAAAGAGAGAGAGAGAAAAAGGTGCTCGGGCTTACCGTGAAGAGCTGCGGGAGAATCCCGAGCAAGGCATCCGCATAATCCCGGCCGCCCCGAGCTCGGCGGTCCGGGCGGTGGAGGCATACTCCATGATCTTTTCCGCGAGTCCTTTGTCGCGGATGACCGAGCACCGGTGGGTGATCACCGGCGGCGGAGCTGTTAGGCCGGCTCCTGTGGTGGCTGCCCCTCGGCTGGGCCGCGGTCGACGGGCCGGCGATGGCCACAGGCTGCGCCGCGAGGACAGCAGCGATGACGGGACCGGTGCGGGACGGAGCTTCGGGTGGTGGAGCCCCCTCAACAGCGGCGCCACCAGGTCGGGCGCCGAGGCATCAGCGGCCCCGCCCCGAGGCAACCTAGGCGGGGTTCCGGCGGCCATCGGGCTGGGTGCAGTCGTCGGCGCGATCTCCCGGCCAGCCTCGGTACGAGTCCTCTTGGCCGCGGGCTCTTCTATTTCGGGGACATCCCTCTGGGCTGCGCCCTCCAGGAGACTCTCCAGTGAAAACTTCATTCCTGCGATACAAAAGAACAGAAGGTCAGCCGGCTCAATCATGAAGAAAAAGGGGGCAGTGATGCAGAACAAATTAAGGGATGCGATACGGAAGTAAATTAAGATTAATTAATTTTTTTTGTGGTTTTTATATGTTTGTAGAAGTTGGCTTCAAATCAAAGAAAAGTTAACCTAACGTTGAAAGATACTAATATGATAATTGAAAGCACAACTTTAAGGAAACTAAATTATCAGAGTAATTCAGAAGCAACGGATCGCTGGGGGTTGAGAAACTCCCAGACCTAGGGTTTCACTCCGAGCTTTCAACATAACAGAAATAAAGAGAAGGGATGGTTTACTAACCAGACTTGTGATCTTCTCAGGGTTTGGTGGAAGAACTCTCTCGAGCAGATTGTGGGATCCTCGGAGTCGGCTATCTTCGCAATGGATCCTCTAATACTGGTTTCGTGGTTTGGTCGGCTTCTTCTGGACTCAGAATCTGGGAGAGAAGAGGAACAAAAGAAGGAATTCAGAAACTCAAGAAGAGATCTTACCAGGCTGAAGAACTTGAAAGCTGAGGCTGCTGAGATCAGGATTCTCCTGGAGGCCGATCTGACTTCCTCTTAGAGTTGCTGCAGACCTGAAGTATCTGGACCGGAGTTGGATGCTGGTGGCCGGCCAGGGCTTGGAGATGGTGGCCGTGAGAAGGGGAAAAAAAAAACCTAGGGCTTGGTGGAAAGAGAAAGGTGATGGCGGCTAGGGTTTGGGAATTGAGTGGCTAACCTAGAGTTTAGGGTTTTGGAGATCTCTCACCTCCTCAAGGTTCCAGGGGAACTCAGATTTACTCCCTCACGGAGCTCAACACTTAGAAGCAAGTGCGGAAAAGAGAAAACATAAGTTTGCTCATAAAAAAATTTCTTTCATTCATAGATTTCTTTCAACTTACAAGAGGGATGTAATTTATAATGCTTTACAAGGGAGAAGGGTTTCATATTTTCCCATGTGGGACTAAAGGAGGGGATCTCCAAATTAGGGTAAATCCCTTACATATGGTTGGCCAAAATACCAAAAATTAGGATTTGGGTTATAAATGGCAGGTAGATGGCGCCACCTTGCTTGGAATTTTTCAAGAAAATTTTCTTCCTTTCCTGGATGAACTCTTTTGGACTCCTCCTTTTCTTCCTCCCTAAGTCAAGGCTCTTCCCATCTTTGTTTTAGGTGTTTTTGGCAGGTAATGGGCGCCCCTTGATATTCTCTTCCAAGAAAAACTTCTTCCCTTCTTTGCTTGGAATCACTGGGAAAGTCTTGGCCGCCCCCTTGATTTGTGCTCTTCTCTTATCTGGTGCATGAAAGAAGGAAGTTGCCATCTGTGGAGTGGGGACCAAAGGCTGCTGGATGTGGATATGGCGCCCCCTGGACGGGAGTGTGGCTGGGAGTGTGGTGTCCACTTGCCTGATCTTGGGAGAAAATGTAACATCCCCGGTTGAAACCCTAGTCCACTACCGAGTCAACATGACTCAACAAAATAAAATGCAGGTAATGTAGACTCAAGCTAAATTGAGTTGATCTAGTCAACCCTTATTACAAACCAAAAACCCTAATTCTTCGGGCAAGGTTAATCAGAGATCCAGATGGAGCCCTGAAGTCTTCTTCTGAGTCTGGTGCCCGCACCAATTCTCCCAGGGTGGGAGGAACTCGACCCTGTCGAGTATGGATCAAGCTGGCTCTGGTATCTCTCCAAGAGGTCTGGGTCCAGCTCTTGTAACTCTTCTCGGGAGATCCAAGAGTCATCAGAATCTGGCCTTCCTAGCCAGCGGACCAGGTATCTTTGGTATCCTCGATTACGAGTAGAGATAACCTGATCATCCAGGATCTTTTCAATCTGCTCTTTCCTCACAGGCCAGTTTGTTGGTGGACACACAGGGTCGGGATCACTCTCAATGATAGGGTTAGGCTCAAAAGGCTCACTAGGAATCATAGCTGGCTCCCTGTACTCTACTAAGTCTGTAATGTTGAAAGTAGAGCTAATGCCTAGTTCTGGAGGCAACTTGAGCACATAGGCATTGGATCCTACTCTCTTTACCACTCTAAATGGTCCAGCTCCCCTAGCATGTAACTTTCTAACGGTTCCAGGAGGAAACCGTTCAGGTCTTAACCTAATCATCACATAGTCTCCCTAAACAAAAGATTTGACTCGCCTTTGAGTATCAGCCAACTTCTTATAAGTTTCATTACTTAAATTTATTTGGCATGAATTTCTTTATGCAAGTCTTTTACATGCTGTGCAAAATTCTCAGCAGACTCGGAGACTCGAGTGTGGACAGGTAAAGGGACTAGGTCAAGAGGTGTGTGAGGTTTGTACCCATGTACAATTTCAAATGGACTCTTACCCGTAGACCTATTGACCGAGTCATTGAATGCAATTTCAGCCCTGGACAAAATACAAATCCCAATTCCTGGTGCTCTCAATCAAACCAAAATCTGAGCCAAAGCCTAGTAAAGGGTCAAGAAAACTAAACTAGACTGACGACGCATTCCTAACGAATGGACTTTATTACAAAGGAACCCTAGGTCTAAACCTAACAAACTAAGACTCTCTAGGTTTGACCTTGGGTCGGAGGAGGGCATGCAGAGCATGAAAACTTATTATGGATGCCTAGTAGGTGCCATAAGGTCTTCCAGAAGTATGTGGCAAACCTAATAGATTCTGACACGTGGTTCACTCTAAAGACTTCAACAAAGTATACTTGGATGGTGTAAGAAGCATTGGAAGTCCTAGAGAAAGGGATGAAATATGAGGTGGAGTCTCGAATTACCTGCTGGCTAAAGGTGGTGACCTGAAGGTTTGAATGGTGATCTATGAATGTCAACGGGTCATCCTTATGAAAGGAAAAGTTTGCTACTCCCAGGAATGGATCAAGAGATGGTTCGGGAAGCAGCCTCGGACATGTGATTGCAACAGTTAAGGTTTGTTCTCTAAGCAAATAATGATCCACTTTTTTAAGAAATGGATTAGAGAATGATTCATGGAAGGGCCTATGGATGATGACCTCAAGACTTGAAATTTGGCCTATGGGTGAGGAAAGGTAAACTCTATAGAAGGGTAGGTCAGTCTTGCGAAGGAAGGGATCTGGGGTCATAAGGAGGACTTCTACAGGACTGGGTGAATCAATCAGCTCAAGAAAAGGATGTCCAACTGAGGTTACGGGAGATACCTTAGTGGCTGAGCATGGAACAAGGTCCAATTGTAAGAGACTTGATTCAGTCATCCTAAGGAGAGGATCTACCATAGGGTGGGCAAACATAAACAGTTCAGGGCAAAGATCTTCAACTGGTACTTGGGGAATGACTGTCATTAGAGGGTACGAACTGATAGCTCGGGCTAACACTATGAGTTCTTCCTGGGGGTATTTGACTAAAAGAACCTGGTTCTCACAAATCTCTTGAATTTCTGAACTAGGTCCTATCACTTGGTTGCTCTCCAAGGTCTCCTCAGGTAAGGAACCAATAGTATCGATGTCACATTCTTCAAGTTCTTCCCCCTCATTTTCATCAACTAGACTCAAGCCAGCATCATATACTTCCTCGATGCCATCTTCAATGGGTTTCGGGTCAGTGGTAATCGGGTCAACTGATTCTAGGCTTGTCATACCTAACCTTTCTTCCTCATTGGTAGGCTTGGGTTCTCCCTCATTAATGTCATCCTTAGGATTCTTACCACTTAGCTGTGCACAAGCCAGTCCTATGCATGGGCACTGACTAGATTTATGGCCTCTTTCTCCACAAAACAAACATTCTTGCGATATAGGAACCTGGGTCACACTGGGTTTCAAGCTAGTAGAGACCTTACTTGGGCATGGGTGTGGATCTAAATGGTTTGATCTAGAAGACTTGGGTTGTTGAGTGACTGGTCTAGAATATTGTAAGGACCTCTCATAGACACGATCCACACTATAGATATCATGGTTAGGCTTCCTAAGGTTATGCTCGGGATCACGGTATAAGGTCCTCCTAGGCTCCTGGTATGGATGAGGTTGGGGCCTATTAAATTTGGATCAGGGATCCAATTTTGATGTCTACGTTTCTCAAGGACTTGGACTTGATCCCTAAGCTGGGTAAAATTCTCATGGACTTGTTCTTTACACTGGGTAACAGTAGCAGTCAAATCCTGGCTTAACTTGTTCATGCTCTCAGTAAGAGCTCTAACCATGGCCTCTAAATCAGGTTGGGTTTGACCAGGTTGGTAGGGCACTCCGTTTCGGGTAGACATGATGCAAGCAAACACACAAAATGAGACTCAACTGAACGACTACCGGCTAACTAGACCTAGAGCCCAAACTAGATGCCCAATCAGAGTGGCAAGCTAGCCTGTAGTAACTCATGACTCAGCCAGGCAGGTGTAAGGGGAGTGTTAGATCCCTGATTGCCAATCCTAGACACCAATCAGTGATTGGCCAGGTAGGCGGACCAGCACACAAGCCCTTCGGGACGTAGTCCCTGAACCACCGTTCTAGACACTGAGTGCTAAGCACACACAGAATAACTCAGCAAACTGACTCAACACTAGCCTAGACCCGACCAATTGATGTCCCTAGCCCACTAGGGCAAATTAGGTCTAACTGATTTTAAATTAGGTCTAGGTTCGAATGATTGGATGGTGGTTTTGGACTAAGGAGAGGTAATCAACTCCTCCCCTTATCTTAGATGCTCAATTGCCCTTAAGTAAATTATGAGATGATCACTCCAAAAAAGAATTGAATTGCAGAACAAAAAAAACAGAGTTGCTGTATTTTAATTCTCATAATTTTTACCGAAACCAATAAATCACAGAAAAATTATGAAAAATAGGTTCAATTATACTGGTTTCAAAAAAGCAGAAATCATGCAATTCGGAGTTTTATACAGGGAGAAATAATTCGGACAACAGGGCAATTACGGGCTGCAACTAGATTGTCTTCCCGTTTATAATCCCTGCTACGAAGTTATAACCCAATGGATCCCTACACGCCCTAGGAACGCCCGTGGAATGGGAGGAGGAGGCTTGCGCCTCGCTTAGTTCCTAGGACCGGACGTCCTGGGGAGTCTACTTCGAGCAGACAAAATAAAAAGAGAACAATCAAAGCAAGCAAGCAAATCAGAAACCCTAGACTGGGCTCTGATACCAAAAGTGATGCAGAACAAATTAAGGGATGCGATGCGGAAGTAAATTAAGATTAATTAATTTTTTTTTGTGGTTTTTATATGTTTGTAGAAGTTGGCTTCAAATCAAAGAAAAGTTAACCTAACGTTGAAAGATACTAATATGATAATTGAAAGCACAACTTTAAGGAAACTAAATTATCAGAGTAATTCAGAAGCAACGGATCGCTGGGGGTTGAGAAACTCCCAGACCTAGGGTTTCACTCCGAGCTTTCAACATAACAGAAATAAAGAGAAGGGATGGTTTACTAACCAGACTTGTGATCTTCTCAGGGTTTGGTGGAAGAAACTCTCGAGCAGATTGTGGGATCCTCGGAGTCGGCTATCTTCGCAATGGATCCTCTAATACTGGTTTCGTGGTTTGGTCGGCTTCTTCTGGACTCAGAATCTGGGAGAGAAGAGGAACAAAAGAAGGAATTCAGAAACTCAAGAAGAGATCTTACCAGGCTGAAGAACTTGAAAGCTGAGGCTGCTGAGATCAGGATTCTCCTGGAGGCCGATCTGACTTCCTCTTAGAGTTGCTGCAGACCTGAAGTATCTGGACCGGAGTTGGATGCTGGTGGCCGGCCAGGGCTTGGAGATGGTGGCCGTGAGAAGGGGAAAAAAAAAACCTAGGGCTTGGTGGAAAGAGAAAGGTGATGGCGGCTAGGGTTTGGGAATTGAGTGGCTAACCTAGAGTTTAGGGTTTTGGAGATCTCTCACCTCCTCAAGGTTCCAGGGGAACTCGGATTTACTCCCTTACAGAGCTCAACACTTAGAAGCAAGTGCGGAAAAGAGAAAACATAAGTTTGCTCATAAAAAATTTCTTTTATTCATAGATTTCTTTCAACTTACAAGAGGGATGTAATTTATAATGCTTTACAAGGGAGAAGGGTTTCATATTTTCCCATGTGGGACTAAAGGAGGGGATCTCCAAATTAGGGTAAATCCCTTACATATGGTTGGCCAAAATACCAAAATTAGGATTTGGGTTATAAATGGCAGGTAGATGGCGCCACCTTGCTTGGAATTTTTCAAGAAAATTTTTCTTCCTTTCTGGATGAACTCTTTTGGACTCCTCTTTTCTTCCTCCCTAAGTCAAGGCTCTTCCCATCTTTGTTTTAGGTGTTTTGGCAAGTAATGGGCGCCCCTTGATATTCTCTTCCAAGAAAAACTTCTTCCCTTCTTTGCTTGGAATCACTTGGGAAAGTCTTGGCCGCCTCCTTGATTTGTGCTCTTCTCTTTATCTGGTGCATGAAAGAAGGAAGTTGCCATCTGTGGAGTGGGGACCAAAGGCTGCTGGATGTGGATATGGCACCCCCTGGACCGGGAGTGTGGCTGGGAGTGTGGTGTCCACTTGCCTGGTCTTGGGAGAAAATGTAACATCCCCGGTTGAAACCTAGTCCACTACCGAGTCAACATGACTCAACAAAATAAAATGCAGGTAATGTAGACTCAAGCTAAATTGAGTTGATCTAGTCAACCCTTATTACAAACCAAAATCCTAATTCTTCGGGAAAGGTTAATCAGAGA
This sequence comes from Areca catechu, assembly GCA_021397845.1. NCBI lineage: Eukaryota > Viridiplantae > Streptophyta > Magnoliopsida > Arecales > Arecaceae > Areca > Areca catechu. The sequence goes on along the minus strand of JAHSVC010000021.1, from coordinate 280,474 downwards.
TCCAGATGGAGCCCTGAAGTCTTCTTCTGAGTCTGGTGCCCGTACCAGGCAGGAGTCAAAGTAGGGCCGAATCTCACCCGTCTCGCGGATGGGACTGATCCCGGCCTCAAAAAGATTCTGCTCCGAAAGCAGAACGTCGAGTGCCGGGACCACGTCGCTCAGGAGCTGGGAGTAGGCCTCCTGGTTCGCTGACTCAACCCGAGAGTTCCGGTTCGGAGACTGGTCCGGTTCACTCCTGGCCCAGTCGACATCTTTGACTGAGGCGAAGAAAAACCGGCTCTTCCAGCCCTTGACCGAGGAAGGGATGTCGAACCGGAGCACCTGGGCCGGGGCGAAATATACCACCAGCCGTCATCGGTGGAGCACTTCTTCAGGGTGAACATGGCCCTGAAGAGGGAGAAACGGGCAACGAACCCGTGGAAGTGACAAAAAACTATAAAAGAGAAGATGACCCGGATGGCATTGGGAGCCAGCTGGGCCGGGACAAGCCGGAAATGGCTGAGAAAAGAAAGGAAGAAGGGATGCAGAGGAAACCGAAGACCCCAAGGAGGAAGTCTTCGTAGAAGGCTATGCGGCCAGGGCCACTCATGGTGATGCGCTCCCCGGACCGCGGAACAGACAGACGAATGGACCCGGGATACCGTAAGCATCCCGGAGTAGAGAAAGATCGCCTTCGGTCATGGTGGAAGCATGACCGGAGGGACCGGCGGGAAGAAAAGGCGGAGCAGGAAGAGAACGAAGGGGCACGACGGGAGCAACCGGGGGAGGCCGGATCCCCCTAGGGATGCCAATGGTGACACCCCCGGGTTGCAGTCGCCGGCGGATCTCCTCCGTGATCGTCTCCTCGTCTGAGGAGGAAGAAGATGGAGTCCTCGGCCGGGATGGACCGGCCTCGTCCGGATTGGAAGAGACATGGCGACGGCGCGCCATGGAAAAGAGAAGGACAAAGGATTAAAGGGAAAAGAAAGAGAAAGAGGGGAGCCGGAGAAGAGAAGATGGAGGCACTCACCGAAAATACACTAGACGAGCGCAGGGCAACAGGAGTTAGCCTGCAGCAAACCGCCCGCGGAGCAAGGGGAAAGGCCTCGTTCTGGAAAGTCCCCTCCCTTTCAAACTCAGCCGACAACGACCGTACCCGTCATTCCGCTCGGGCCACTGAACGATCACCACGTGGGCGCACGCCCGACACCGACACCTCGTTAGCAGGGTAACGGCCTCTGCCTTGAAGCGACGCATTTATTGCCGGCAAGTGGGCGATGCGTGGCGGCTTCCCATAGGGTCTCAGGCGCATCGAGCCACGGTGACGAGGATCGTGGTAATTATGATGCAAGATCTTCGCCTCCCCACGTCACGTCCGCATTTAATCCCAACGTTCCGTTCTACGACGCCCCGACGGAACGGCAGGCTGGGGGACAACTGTTATGGCCGTAACAGTGACGTGGCGAGGCTCAGATACCGCCGAATGCGATTGAGCCACGTGGAGGTTTATCCGGCCGAGTCAGCGCCACGTCTTTAAGACCAGGTTTGGCAAGACCGCACCGCCCGACGACTTTCTAAGGCAAACTGCCCTCGCCGAGGTCGAGCTCGGCTCGGAGTTCCTCTACCACCTCGTTGGCGCTCAAACCCGGAGGGGTCCGCCCAAGTGAGGTCGGCCAAACCCAGGCGACCTCCTGCCACCTCGCCAGGGGTCCACCCAGGAGGGGTCACCTGGGCCCAGGGAGGTCAGGGGCCGGTCGAAGTCGCTCCTTCGCCAGGTGGCACCCCGGAGAAGGGGCCCACCTCGGCCGAAACCCAGGCGACCTTGGCCACCTCGAACCAGGCGACACCCTGGAGGGGTAGGGTCCACCTGGGCGCGGTCGGCCGATCCTTCGCTCCTTCGCCAGGTGGCCCCCGGAGACGGGCCCACCTCGGTCGAAGCCAGGCAACCTCCTGCCACCTCGCCAGGTGTCCACCAGGAGGGGTCCACCTGGGCCGAGGTCGGCCGATCCTTCGCTCCTTCGCCAGGTGGCCCCCGGAGACAGGCCCACCTCGGCCGAACCCAGGCACCTCCTGCCACCTCGCCAGGTGTCCACCCAGGAGGGGTCCACCTGGGCCGAGGTCGGCCGATCCTTCGCTCCTTCGCCAGGTGGCCCCCGGAGATGGGCCCCCCTCGATCGAAGCCAGGCGACCTCCTGCCACCTCGCCAGGTGTCCACCCAGGAGGGGTCCACCTGGGCCGAGGTCGGCCGATCCTTCGCTCCTTCGCCAGGTGGCCCCCGGAGATGGGCACACCAAGGCCGAAGCCAGGCGACCTCCTGCCACCTCGCCAGGTGTCCACCGGGTGGGGTCCACCTGGGTCGAGGTCGGTCGATCCTTCGCTCCTTCGCCAGGTGGCCCCCGGAGACGGGCCCACCTCGGTCGAAGCCAGGCGACCTCCTGCCACCTTGCCAGGTGTCCACCCAGGAGGGGTCCACCTGGGCCGAGGTCGGCCGATCCTTCGCTCTTCGCCAGGTGGCCCCGGAGACGGGTCCAACTCGAACGAGGTCAGGCCGCCCGTACGGAGAAGGTCACAAGGAAGGAGGTGCAGGCCCAGAGGCCATCCCTCGGGCCGTACGAATCCCAGACGGTGCCCGTACGGAGGGCGGCGGCACGCGGAACACCATTTGCCTCGGCCCGACAAGTCCCACCGCCGAGAGGCGCGATTCTGACAAAACAGGCCCCATAGATGGATGGCGCCCATGCTTGGAAAAGAGAGCGCTCTCACTGGGCCCGAAGTCTGACCGGCCGCCTTACCAGCGCCGCCCCCCCCCCCCCTTTTTCTGTCTTTGCCTTTTCCCCGTTGGGTTCGGCGAACGAGGTCGGAAAGTTGCCTGGCCCACCTCGCCGAAAAGGGAAAAGAGAAAAAGACGGGGGAGGGGAGCCTCCCAGGAGGAGAAGACAAGTGCACGACGAAAGAAGATAAAGAGGGAGGGATCTGGAGACGACAAGGTAAGCAACAAGCCTGGGGACAAAGAAGAAGCAGTGGCAAAAGGCCTCGCTCCGAGAGTGAAACCAGAGATCCCGAGAGGGGATCATTTGGCGTGAGCTCGGCAGGCAGGCCCGGCCGAGGTTCTGGTCCCCGGAGCGACTCTCTCACCAGTAAACTCTCTAAGTCTGGAACCCTCTCGGGGGGACCGGTCTGGAGAGTCTGTTCCTTCTCGTCGCCTACTGACTTGACCGTCGGAGCTCCCTCGCCGGGATCCCCGGCCAGGGTCTCCTAACCCCTTCTTGCAGGTTCGCAGTAGCCGGAGAGGCTCCCTCGCCAGGCGGTCAGGAAGGATCCACGGACCGGAGCCACGAGCGCGGCGGCGAGAGCGGCAACACTTAGCAATTCGGAGTCCTGCTAATAAGGCTTCATATTCTGCCTGGTTATTCAAATCATGGAAGGAGAAACGAATAGCATACTCTACGGTGTGTCCATTTGGACCAGCCAGTATAAGACCAACTCCACGTCCCATAGAATTGGAGGCTCCGTCTACATGAAGTATCCATATGGATTTAGAATCCTTGTTGGAGGATTCCTCCTCTTCGCCATTCTATAGATTGTCCTATTACCCCCATGTGCATTCGGCTAGAAAGTCGGCTAATACTTGTGCCTTCATTGCAAATCTAGGTTGTATTGACTCCGTTATTGATTTTGATGATAAGCAAAACAGTTAAGTATAAGTTAAGGACTAATGATTTCCTTTAAGTATATTTGATTGAAAAATGTGCTTACAAATTTGAAGATGCTCATTTGTTTGAAGAAGCCAAGATGCTCATTGTTTGAAGAAGCCAAGTTTGAATGAAAAGATTGCTCAAAGAGGACTTAGACACTCAAGAGTTGGTTGATTGGATGGTTAAGTTAAGTGTAAATATGTTTCAGCTAAAGTTCAGGCCTTTTGTGAAGTTTTCAGAGAAGTGTCGACTCAAAGTTTTGACACATGACATGAAGTGGACACATGGAAGTGAAGTGTCGACTCAGGCCGGTACAAGAATGTTTTAAATGGCATAGATGAAGTGTCAACACAAGGACACGAAGTGTCGACTCAAAGTGTCGACACATGGATAATATATCACCTGAGATTTTCAAGCCACATAACTTACTGAAATTGAAGAAGCAGCTGAAGTGTCGACACATGGAAGCAAGGTGTCGACTCAAGATGTCGACTCAACTGAGTAAGTGTCGACACATCTGAGATTTTCAGAGAATCAGTTTGGAGCAATTTGAATTGGGTGTCGACTCAAGAAGTTCAAGTGTTGACCTTATGTATCGACTCAGCCAGAAGTGTCGACTCAAGAAATTCTGACAACAGTAACGACTAGTTTTTCAAGCATAGAATTCAACCATTTTGCCCTCCAATGGCTAGATTTTCAAGTATAATGACTAGAAACCAGATTTGAGGCCTTGGAAAGGTATTTATATATTCCAAATCAAATCAAAACAAGAATTATTGAAGACCATTAAAGAGTTTGAGAAGAGAGAAGAAAAGTGAGCTTTAACTCTTTCTTTGAAGTTTCAACCACTCTCAAGCAAAAGCAAGCCTCCAAGCATTCAAGAGCCTTCAAGAGCATTGAAGATCATCCAATCTTGGGCATTCAAGAGGCTTCAACAAGTTCAAAGCATCTCTACATCGAGCTTCAAAGAGATACCCGGTTGTTTTAGAAATTTACTTTGTTTCATTACTTTCAAACTATATTTGTTGTAAGGGTTCTTGGTTAGCCTATTGTAAAACCAAGTGAGGTTATTGGTGAGCCTTTGCAAAACCAATTAGGTTGGTGGTTAGCCCGCAAAACCATTAAGGTTCTTGGTTAGCCCGGTAAACCCAGGAGGTTGTTGGTTAGCCTTTGAAAAAGAATTAGGTTCCTGGTTAGTCCGTAAAACCAAGTGAGATTTTGACTTGTTGGCTTGTGAAAACAAGTTGAGTTTTTGATTAGTGAGCCCGTAAAACTAATCAACTATAATCGGGTGTGATTATAGTGAATTTCCAAGGGGATCTTAGGGAGTGGATGTAGGTGCATTAGATAGTACCGAACACATATTTCTTGGACTTTACGATTGCTTGATCTCTCTTCTTGCTCTTTACTTAGTACTCTTTAATTTCGCTGCACTCTTATTTAGAGCATTACAATTGAATTGATAGTACCTTGCTAAGTTATTTGTTGAATTGGATTCCATTGATTAGTATCAAGTAATCTTAAGTTTTAATTTTCGAGACCCAATTCACCCCCCTCTTGGATTGCTTACAGGGCAACAGGTTGGAAGATGATGTTGACCTCACCTAGTTTAATAGCTCATTTGGCTATCCTTCCAGATGTGTCTGGGTATCGGAGGATTGCTTTTAAGGGATGGTATGTCAAGACTATGATGGTGTGGGCTTGGAAGTAGGGTCGCAAGCATTTTGCTACGATCACCAGTAAGTAGATAAGCTTTTGCACTCTGGGATATCTTACTTCGATATCATGTAATACTTTGCTGGTATAATAGATCAGCCTTTGGAGATTATCGGCTCCCTTTTGAACAAGCACTGAACTGACTACCTCATCCAAAGCAGAGAGGTATAAATAGAGGGTTTGCCCTTCTTGAGGCTTGGAAAGTAAAGGAGGGTTCTCCAAGTATTTCTTCAGTTCTTCAAAGGCAAGCCGACAGTCTTCAGACCATTCGAAATATTGGGATTGATGAAAAGCTTTGAAGAAAGGAAGACATCTTTCGGCTGATCGGGAGATGAATCGGCTTAGGGAGGCGATTCTTCCCGTCAATTGCTATATTTCTTTTTTCAAGAAGGATGCCTAATGCTTTGGATAGCTTGAATTTTTTTTTAGATTAGCCTCTATTCCTCATTTAGTAACCAGGAATCCCAGGAATTTTCTTGAAGTCATCCCAAAAATGCATTGGTAGGATTCAGCTTCATTCGATGACGTCGATGGGCATTGAAAGATTCTTCTAAATCCTTGATGTGATCATCTTTAAGGAGGCTCTTTACAATCATATCGTTGACATAACGTCCATGTTCCTTCCTAACTGTCTTTTGAAAACTTTATTTATCAGCCTTTGGAATGTCGCTCCAGCATTTTTTGTCCGAACGGCATTACCTATAACAGTAAAGCCCTTTCTCTATTATAAAGGCTATCTTCTCTTTGTCTTCGGGGTCCATCTGGATCTAATTGTATCTAGAGAAAGCATCCATGAAGCTCAGTAGCTGATGACTTGCGGTGGCGTCGACCAGCTGATCTATCTTTGGAAAAGGAAAACTATTCTTCAGGCAAGCTTTGTTAAGATCCGTATAATAGATGTAGATCCTCAACTTACCATTAGCTTGTTGGGAATTGTGTCCCAAAGCCAATCGCCTGGGTTGTAGGCGGTTGTGCTGAGTATTGTATTCATTTTATGAATTAATAAAATATTATTTTGGCAGCTCATCACATATTGTATTTCCCTGAAATGAGCTCTTTCCATGTGATGAAGTCCTTAGGACTACACTGACTTCGATACAGAGAGGATGTATCGAGTGATCCTTAAACCCGGTTCACAACCAAAGGATATATTATACTGGACGGCAATATATCAAGTATAGGTTGTTGCAGTTCACATCGTTGGTTGTCTCTTGACCAATGAGTGTGGTGACAATGATGTGATCTACAAGTGGGATATATGATATCTCATTAAACGTGACTCCGTGCAGCCCCTTTCTGCCAAAGGGAAACTCACGATTGAATATGGGTATATGTGTCCCTCTGACCTGAGATCATCATGGTAGCTTGCAAGCAACTCCCTGTGCTTTGGTGCCGGACTACCCGGATTTTTAATCCAGTGAAGGAAGGTTTCTGGGTACAGGCAAGTACTTGTGGAGCAGTGATGGACCAAGATGGAATTGACCTGTCCAAACAGTTTGGATTGAATGTCTCGCAGTATCTTAATTTAGCAAATCCTCGACCGGGGTAGTCCTAGTGAAGAATCACTGGGCTTGCGAGGTTGAGACACGTAGTGGACTGACTCAGTCTGGGTTGGCAGCCCAATCTCAATCGTCCTGAGCATTAGAGGTCAAAGGGATGAATTATACGGTAACCATATGCCAGAGGTTCGATAGTTTGCTCCTGCATCTTCAACCTATCCGGATGCCGGGATCCATTGCTAGATGGTTTCCTGTGCTGGTACTGGAATTGTTCCAGTGCTACCGTTTAGGTTCGAACCTATGAGGTCACACGCCATAGAGGATTACTCTTTAATCCGGATACCGATTATGATTGGAATCATCTCAGTTTAATGGTCACAGTATTTTTGAGCACTCTTTTTCCCATCATGCCCTTGTCTGTGTCAACCGAAAATTGTTCCAGGTTGACCAGGACTACGCCAGGATTTTTTTGAATCAGTTTTGAACTGATTCGGAGTTCGTTTTGGCCTCCAATTGGTTTTGAACCAATTGAACCAATTTTATTGGGCTCGGACCGGTTCAATTGGATTGAACCAAGGGGTTTTAAGTGGGATTGGATCAGTTTAATTGAACCGATTTTTTCTTTGAGCCTTGGACCGTTTACACGGTGATTTTGTTGGAGGAATTCCAAGCATCATGAAAGCCATGACGAGGCGTTTCTTCTCCCTTCACCCGTTGCCTCTTCTCCTCCCTCCAACGTTTGGTTAATCCCAGTTTAATGGCTGGTTAATTGGGTGATTAACAGCAGTTGTTCCCAACCTCTCCACCTCTCCATCTCTCCACCTCCCTCTCCCTGTTGCTATCCTATAAAACAACATGTCCCTGTTTCAATGGTTTGAGTTTTTTACCGTGAGAATATTTCAGAGGGAGAATATTGAGGGTCTTTGTGGCTTGTTTGAGAGGCTTAAGTGGAGAGCTTTGGGACTGGTTTAGGAGCTTGTGAGGGAGAGAAACAAGGCTTTAAATCCCATTGTTTCAAGTGCTCAAGTTCTGCCCTGTTGTAGAAATTCTGTGACCGTGAAGCCTCTTCCAGCGGCTAGCACCGTGCGTGGAGGTGGATCCGAAAGCCTAGGGTGTGTCTCCCCTCTAGAGGGAGTATCCTTCTACTCTTAGGAGCAAGCTACACGGACCGGGATCGCCCCAACTACTCCAAAACGAAGGCCAAAGTCTGTTGCCCAGTTCTGCTGCAAAAATCTGGCAACAGACTTTGGTGATTTATTATAATTTTTGGCTTACATTTGGTTGTAGTTATCGATGGCAAATCGAAGTAGACTTGTCCAAGTTGTTGCTGCTCAAATTTGGGAGCAAACGGAGGTCTGGAAGGAGGTGTTCCGATGACATTTTGCAAGCCAAAAACAGAGTTCCAAGGAGGAAGATGACTGGAATAACTTTATTCCAGTTATTCCAGTCTATTCCAGGTTTATTCCAAATTTATTCCAGGTAGAATAAAGGTATGGAAAATTATTTTTTTAATCATGCATGGATAGACTTAATTGTTTAATATTATGCAAATATTTTATATTATCCTACATGCCTAAATGCAACTAGATTTAGATTAGTTCCTAGCGAAGCAGATTTCCGCTGAACGAATTTTAAAAAATTATTTTAAAATCCATTCTGCTCCCGCAGATGTTTGCATGCCTAGTGTAGGATCTTGTCAAACCACCTGCTTAGTTTCCTTTCATAGCTTTCTTCACCATTATGACATTAGCTAGCCAATTAGGATAGTATACTTCTTTGATGAATGGCTTTAAGAAGTTTGTTGACTTCTTCATCAATCACTTTCTATCTTTCTAGGATAAAGTTTCTCTTCTTCTATCGAACTGGCTTGCAACTAGGGACAACTTCCAGTCGATGAGTGATTACTTCGACCGAAATTCCTGGCATATCTAAAGCCGACTAGGAAAAGACATTGACGTTACTCTGAAGAAAGTGGATCAGCCTTGTCTTTGGTTCTTCATCTAGCAGACTCCTGATCTGTACTATTTTGTTGGATCGTCTTCGGTAAGAGGTACGGAGATGGTTTTCTTCATGGGTTTCCCATAATCTTCATTATGTTCTCTCGGATCTAGTTGATCTAGTACTATTGGATCAGATGATTTCTTGTCTTATATCATCAAACACTGTCAAGCAACTTTTTGATTGCTTTCACTTCTTCGATACCATTTCTAGTGAAAAACCATACCAGAAGATGATATGTCGAGACTATGTCTTGGGATTTATTTAAGATGGGTCGTCCCAAGATGGCGTTATAAGCTGACTGCATTTGCACAACTGTAAAATTGATGGAATGTATATTTTGGAATGGTTCAATATCGAGGGTTATTGACAAGATTATTTCTCCTTCGACTCTGACTTGGTTTACTCCGAAACCAATCAGAGGCACAAGAGACTTTCGTAGTTGATTTCATGGCAAACCCATTCAAAGAAAGGCATCATACAACAAAACTTTAGTAGAGCTTCCATTATCCACCAGGATTCTTCTACATCGTATTTGGCTATGACAGCAAAATTACAACATGGTCTTCGTGGGGGACATGGATTCCTTGTAAATCATCGTCGAAGAAGCATATGGAATTGTTGCTTTTGAATCTCTTCGGAGCGTCTTCTTCGGCTTCGCTTCTCTAGTTAGTTCATCGATGGAGCATGCCTACCCTCCCATCAGTTAGCCTCTGGTTGGGTAGTTCAGCTTCTTCCATAGTCCTTTGAGAGGTAGTAGCTTCGGTTCTAGGTTCTGGGGGGTTGACGTACTTTGTGAGATACCCTCTCTTGATTAAGTCTTCTATGGCATCCTTTAGTTGGAAGCATTCTTCGGTATTATGGACGTGATCCCTATGGAATCGGCAATATTTATTTTTGTTTCTCATAGTGGAAGATGTCTTCAAAGGATGTGGCCTTTGCAAGTAGCTTTCTTTCTCTATCTCCATCAAGATTTTTTCCCTCAGGAAGTTAAGAGGGGTGTAGGAGTCGAATATTCTACCCAATACCTTGGGCTTGGGACTACATCATCGAGTAGAGTCATCGTTGTTGGGGGTATAGGGGGACTTGACCCCTTGTTGCTCTTCTTTTTGGAATGGATTTCCCTTCAGTTAGACGTTGATTGGCTGCTTTTTCTTAAGCAGCCACATATTTTGGGCTCTTGGTAAGAGTTTGGCATAGCTTGTTAGAAATCTCTTATCCAGGAAGAATTTGAACCTCGATGATCGGAGGCCATTTTTCAAAGCATAAATGGCCACGTACTTATTAAGATCGGGATCTCGAGGGTAGCGAAGTTGAACCTTGCAATATAATCTTTAAGATTCTCTCCTTCATTCTGGTGAAGGAGGAACAAATTATCCATGTTGCGGGGCATTTTGCGACAAGTCCTGAAATGTGAGATGAATATTTTTCTAATTCAGAAAAAGAATTGATGGTACCTAGGCATATGCTCGAATACCACATTCGAGCTGCCTTCTTCAAAGTAGCGGGAAAGGCAAGGCAATGTAATGCATCGGAGGCTCTTTGTACCATTATGTGGGCCTTGAAGCTATATAGATGATCGAGAGGATCAGTAGTCCCATCGTATGATTCTATTTGAGAGACCTTAAAGTAACGAGGGACGATTTCCCATTATTCTGTGAAGTGAAAGGAGGTCATGAGTCATAAGCTATGTTCTCACTATCCCTTCGTTGATCACGGAGCCTTGCAATATGTGATTCAAGCATTTTGAACTTCTCTTCGTAGTCATAATGGTTTCTTTTCACCCAGCACTTCCAGGTGTAGAGTCCTCGAAAGAAATCGAGGGAGATCGCCTGGTTCTCTTCCTATCGGGCGGCTATTGGCTTGCCTGTGATGCTAGAAGTTTCGATGCTCGTGGGATAGTCAATCTCGAGAAGAGTGTCGGGTGGGCATGTAATGACGATCTCTTCTCCCCTTGGATTGGTGGCTAGTCGGGAGGTGGTTGGCGGGTGTCTCGCTTGGAGTGCAGCTTCTTGGAAGTTCTGAACCATGGTTGTCAAAGCATCAACCCGGTTCATGAGAGCCTCAAATTGCTATTGTCCCATAGCAAGTGTTGGTGGTGGCATGTTGTTTTCCTCTAGGGGATCATTCCTTTGAGGAAGGGCATCCCCTGCTTGCTGAAGCATTTTGGACCTTTTCTTTCACCATTTTTACTTCTTAGAATTCTCCTTTCCAAGAGGGGAATGTCACCCCCCCTTCCTGGCATGCCAATCTATTGGCGTTGAACCCTCGCGACCGGATAGAGTGGCTAGATTGCTAGTTTGCCTCCTGGAGTTCCTGCAAAACAAATCCCCAACTGGATTTTCTCCAGTGGGGGACACTCTGATGCTTAAGTCAGTAAAAAACCAGGCCACAAGATGGAGAGTTCTTAGGAAAGGAAGCAAAAACGAAAGGAGTGGGAGCTTGCAAGAGCTTAGTTGTGAACTAGCTATAGCTATGGGAATAGTGTCTCAAAGACAATCATCTAGGATGTAGATGGTTATGCTATTTTATAATTGTATATGAATTCTTTAAATGAATAAAAGTTATTCCTTTGGCTGCTCATCGCATGTACATTTTCTTGAAAAGAACTCTTGTGTGATGGAGTCCTTAGAACTATATTATATTTGATATAGAGAGGATGTATCAAGTAGTTCTTAACTAGTTTACAACCAAAGGATACATTGTTATAGGACGACGATGTATCAAGCATAGATTATTGTATGTCACATTAGTTGGTTGTCCTCTTAACCAAGGAGTGTAGAGACACTGATATGACATACAGGTGAAATGTATTATGTCTCACTGAACGTGACCATCTGCGGAGCTCCCTTCTGCCAAAGGGTTGCTTGCGAAGGGATATGGATATACATGTCCCTCAGACCCGAGGTCACCATGGTAGCTTGCAAGCAACTCACTGTACTTTGGTATCGGACTACTTGGATTTCTAATCCAGTGATGGAAGATTTCTGCATACAGTTAAGTACTTATGGAGCAGTGGTGGATCAAGATGGGATAGACTCCTCCAAGTGGTTTTGAGTGAATGACTCACTACATCTCAATTTAGCAAAACTTTGGCCAGGGTAGTTCTTATAAGGAGTCACAAAACTTGTAAGGTTGAGACACGATCTAGATGTACTAAATTAGGGTTGGCAGTCAAACCCTAGGTCATCCTAAGCATTATGAGGTCAAAGGAATGAATTATGCGGTAACCATATACCAGAGGTTCTAGAGAGTTGATATGCATCTTCGACCTATCCAGATGTTGGGTATCATTGCTAGAAGATGACTTTGGTTGGTGTCTAAGGCAAGACGGTAATGGCGAAACCCATCCATTATCTTACTTACCTGGCCAATGTGATCAATCAGAATTGATTGGGTAGCTCACTGACTCATGTTAACCCATGTCATCTAAGGTTAACCAGTCTTGACTGATTTTAGGTGTCCATGGATCATTAGTTTATGAAACCCTTTTATGACTATTATAGTCAATGGGAGGTTGATCTATATTTTCTTATCTATTTCATCTATCATATTAAAGTTAAACCCTCTAAATTATTAGGTCCATAAAAGGATAAAGTTATGAGGATAACTAAGTCCTAGCCTTCCATTAAGTGGAATGATAATGGGTCCAATTGTTGGGTGTTCATCGGTAGATCCAAAGATCGGGTGTTCATCAGGCTATTGGAATTTCCATTCCTAATATGATGGTTCAGTGCGACTGTCTTAATGATGGTCAGGTGGGCCGGCCAAAGTCGGGCTTGACTATTCATTGGTTGGAAGCATTGAATTTTGTCATGTTAATGGTTGGACCTAACTGGGACCTTCAATAGGAAGCCCAAAGGTCGATTGAAGTGCACCTTAGGGCAAAATCTAAATACTAGAAGTTACTTGGAGAAGTAATCAGTTAAAGAATCTACTTTAGATGCACATGGATGGGTGATAATTATTAAAATAATGACAATTAACCCAACTTTATTTGGTTAAAATTAATAGTTTTACATGACATTTTGTAGAAATTGATTTCATAAATGTGTAAATCTTGAATTATGGAATCCAACGACGCAAACCGGACCCAAATCGGAGTTTATATGAGCCCACAATCAATTTTAGAAGGAATTTTGCATGGTTTTCAAAGAACAATTTTTGGAATAGCACTTAAAATCTTTTAGCTGGTCCACCATGGACCAGCTCAATAGTCCACCGATCTATCACCGATCCATCGCTGCCATTACCAGTGGTCCATGGAGCAAGACCATGGACCATGAAGCTCTGTTTGCTCTGGAATTCGCCGGAGAGATGCCCCCACTGTCGCCTAACCCGCCGGTGACATCTATGCTAGCCAAAGAAGCTCCCAACGGCCGGAAAATGGTCGGAAAAGTTGCTGCCCTCCATCTTCTTCACCACCATCCCTGCTACCGCCCAAGCCGCCAAGAGCCTCCCATCGCTAGTGAAGTTGCCAGAAAAGCTCCTGCCGCCAATTTCCTCCTCCAATGTCGCTAGCCCACTCTCCATCTTCATCGGTCCTCTCCATCTTCTTCTCCCATCACCGATGAACCGAACCTCTTCTTCCATAATTTCTCCCTCTTCAACCAGTCTCCACCGTTCATCGCAGAAATCTTTGGTCTTTAGTTGGAAGGAAGAAGTGAGTGTCGGGAGAAGAGGTTCGTGGTCGGACGATGCTAGGTGGATGCAGAGAAGTCCGTTCGGATGAGGAAGGAGTTCGTGGATGCCGAGGAGGTTGCTGGGATCACGCGAATAGATGCGAGGATAGGGAGATAGAGTCAAGATTGAGGAGCAGATTGCAATAATAAATCATCGCGGTTCCCACACGGGCCCGACACAGTTTTTCCATCTATAAAACATTCGGTCATTCTCGCTCCGAGAGAGGATTCAGACTTCCATTCTGTAGACTTCCATTCTGCGCCACATTCCACTCCGACCCCACTCTTCGCTCCACTCCACCTCTCCTTGTATTCCATCCCATTCCACTTTCAATTCCTACATTTCTGCGAAGTTGATGTCTAGGATGGAAGGCTGAATCATATTCATGGGATTCCACTGTAGTGCTTGGCACAGGAGGTTTAGTTTTTATTTTTAATCTCTTGTACTTACTTTCTATGAAATAAAAGGAGTGTCTTTTCAATATTCTATAAGTCTTTATTTAATTCTTATTAGGCATAGTTTATGTTCTGGGACAAGCTATATTCGATAGGAATAGTTTGTGCTCTTGGAATAAATTATCTCTAAAAATTTTTTATAATTTGTATGTATTCAATTTCTGACTAATCTATATTTCAGGAAAATGGGGGCCGTGATCAAACAGGTACGGGTCGTGATCACCAAGAATAGATTATATCTGGATCGAAACATACAGATCACATAGAAGTGGAGTGCCAGCCACCTACAAGTAACCAGTCGGGATTCCGGGATTTTTATCTATTGCATTTATACTCTTTCATTATCTGTTTTAGTTAATTAAATATTAGTTTTTACTCTTCAAAAATTCTTTTCGAAATAATCCAAAGTCCTTGTGGGTTTGACCCTTACTCCCACTATTTTACTCTCAAGAATAGTGGATTTAAGATTTACAAATCGATGCATAGTGACACGCATCAATTTTTTGACAACCGTTGCAGAACTTTTGGCATTATTTTGAAAAACATCAAAAATCAAAAATCAAAAAAAAAAAAATTTCAAATTTCAAAATTTAAATTCGAATTTCAAAAATTTAAATTTCAAAATGCAAATTTAAAAATTAAAAAATTAAAAAATTAAAAAATATTGTTAACATTTTTTGATCTTGAGTGCCCTAACATAAGTTTGCCCTGGCATAACTGGAAAGTTATGTTGACTGGTTGTCCTAGGGTACAAAAGGTGAGAAAGAAAAAATTATGCTTTTTGCTTTCCATGTTTAGATTGACTTAGGTAAATTTATTTTTTTGTTCTCTGCAAAACTAAAAAGAAAATTTAACCCTACATCTTATAATTATTAGGATTAGAGACTTAATCACCAAACTTTAAAAAAAAAAATAATTAGTTTTAGTTTAATTTTGTTTGTTTTTAACTTTTATTTTGACCATTACTTGTTGCATTTTATTTTTCTACAATCAACTTAAGGGCTAACCCAATTAATCAAATAGATGGGGAGTTCAATACCCTTCCTTAGCCCACAAACCACCACCCAGCCTTTGCATTGACCTGCCTTTAATTCTAAAATCAATGAGACGTCAACCCTAGGATTTCGAGCTCAATAGGACAAGGGAATCCTAGAGTTGGACCGGGTTCGGATCATTTGGCTACTTGTGTCAAAGGAAAGTGATTCAGGGACAAGAGCCCGAAGGAAGGTGGTTCTTTAAATTTGGTTCCGTTCGCCGTACCTGGCTAATTTTAATTGATGTCTAAGGCAAGTAATGGGAGGACCCCACCAACCTTACACTTACCTGCTGGTCAATTAATTTGATCTTAGGCTTGGAGTGCTCAAAGGTAACCTTGGATCAGTTAGAAGCTGTCTAGATCCAGTTAACCCTAGGATAGTGATTTTGATTGTTTCACTTGTTTTGAAAAAAAAAATAATCATTAACATAAACTCTCTTTTCTCTAGCCTAGGACTCTCTCTAGAATCTCTCCTTTAGACCTCTTCTCATTCTTTCCACTTTTAATTAATTTTTTTAAAAAAATCTAAATTGCTATTTGCTTTAGGAGGTGTATGTCAGTGTATTCTAGGCGTCGATTTCAAGAACCTAAACACATATCCCTAGATCCAAAATAGAAAGAACTAGTAGAGCAACAGTCCAGGTACTATGGATCCCATCAAGGAAATCAAGGAATCGACCCTCCATTGAAGGAGTACTTCACATCCTTCAAAAACAAACCTATTCACCTTGTATCCAAGTACCCCTTATAGGGCTATCCATATACGAAATCAAGTCCAATGTAATCCAGATGTTACCCTCTTTCTATGGACTTGCGAATGAAGATCCTTATAAACACTTATATAAATTTTGGGAGATTTGTTCAACCGTAAAGATACAAAATTTCTTCGATGATGCTTTAAGCTTAAGTTATTCACTTTTTTTCTTGAAAGACAAAGCTAAATACTAGTTGAATTCCCTAGATACTGTAACTATTTCAACTTGGGATCAACTTCAGAGGGAGTTTCTTAAGAAGTATTTTTTCCATAGAAAGACGAATCAAATCAGAAAAGCCATTACCAGTTTTTCCAATTAGACGGAGAAAGGTTTCATGAAACCTGGGAGAGATTGAAAGAGTTGATTAGAAATGTCCTCACCATGCTATACCAAAATGGCAATTAGTCCAGTGCTTTTACGATGGTCTGTCAGAAAGGCAACCGGCAAATGGTGGATGCCTCATGTGGAGGAATGTTCATGCTTAAAATGAACATTAGGCATGGCAGCTATTTGAAACCCTGAGTGAAAACTCCTTGCATCATATGTCTGCTGCCAGTAGAGATCCTCCCATAGGACCCAAGAGAGGGGAATGTATGAAGTTGGTCATGCTGTAGATATCTACAGCAAGGTAAATGAGCTATCTTAGAAGCTCGACCAAATTTTGTAAGCTGGAAATAATTCCTCCTCATTTTATCACAATCATGATGTCTGTATTATCTATTCTAGTCCCATCATTTGATAGGTGATTGTCCACCGCTTACCAATTTTCTGAGCTGCTTTAGGAGCAAGCCCATCAAGCCCAAACCCGAATGGCTCTTAGACCAGGAAACAATCCATACTCGATCACATACAATCCTGGCTGGCGCAATCACCCAAATTTCTCTTGGAAACCCCAACTTGGAATCAATTCATCTGTTGGCCCAACTATCAGAGACCAACTTTAGAAGCATGCCATTTCCACAGTACGCAGGTGCCCCACAACCTCCACAACCTCCGTCGAACAATCATGACCCTTTGTTTGAAGAGAAGGTGCTCCAAACATTGAAGGGGCTGGAAATGAATACCCAACTCCTCCACTTCCACACACCATCCATTGTCAAGCTAGAGACCCGATAGGTCAGGTAGCTACAGCTTTTAATTGGAGGAGGAAGGTAAGTTACCTAGCCATAGCCCATTAACAATCCCAAAGGTCAATACATGGCTGAGAGCTCCACTGGACTTGCAAATTTTTCTAAAAATACTATATCTATCATAACCTTAAAGTGGGAAAATATTGAACCAGCCTGACCTGACCCAAGAGGTAGAAGTGGCTAAGCCATAGAAGAAGAATGAAGAGAGAAGGAATCTATTGGACAAGCACCTTTACTTAAGGCTCCATTCTCTAGAGCTTTAAAATTACCTTTACCACTGGATAAGAAGAATCTGAAAATGAATGAGATACTTGAACTATTCAAGCAAGTCCAAATAAACCACATCTTCTCAATGTCATCAAGCAAGTTCCGGCTTATGCCAAATTTCTTAAGGATCTGTGCACACAGAAATGGAAATCTAAGGCACACATCCCTAAGAAAATCTAGTTAACTGAGCAAGCCAGCTCAGATTTTTTAGCAGATAGCTCCCCTAAACAAAGATCCTGGTACCCCAATTATATCTTGTGTCATAGGGGATCTCACAATTAAGAAAGCCTTGTTATATTTGGGTGCGAGTATCAACCTTCTCTCGAGCTCAGTGTATGATTTGTTCAGATTTGGAGAACTGAAACCCACGACGGTTACTTTACAATTAGCAATCGATCAGTCAAGGTACCTCATGGAGTATTAGAAGATGTGTTGGTGAAAGTAGATGAATTCTACTTTCCTGTTGATTTTCTTATCCTGGACATGGAAACAAGCAATAATCTTAGCCAAATCCCCATCATTCTTGAAAGGCCCTTCCTAGCAGCTGCCAATGCTTGTATAAACTGTAGGACGGGGTTATGGATGTTTCATTTAGAAACTAGAAAATGAGGCTGGACATTTTTAATGCATGCCAAGGACCTCCTATGTATGATTATAATGAGTAAACATGGTAGAGAAGTTATCGAGGATAAAACTTCTAGTTTGCTTGACTCAAACCTCTACAACATGCTTAACACATTTTGAAGTGGATGATTTTAATTTTGATGGGTATACTGAAGAAGTGACATGATGTTAGAAGTACCTGATTTTTGCACCACTCCTCCATGGGCCAAGAAATATGAGCAGATAACCTCTCCTTTTGACACATCGATAGCTTCTTCACGTGAGACCTTACCTACACTGGACAGGCTGAATGGTCCCTGACAACGTGTCAAAATCTGATGCATGTCACTACGCACCATTTGAAACCTTAATCCACTACTCTTAAGAGTAGAATAGTGGGAGTAAAGGTCGAACCCACAAGGACTTTGGGTTATTTCAAAAAAAATTTTGAAGAGTAAAAACTAATATTTAACTAACTAAAACAGATAATGAAAGAGTATAAATGTAATAGATAAAAATCTCAGAATCCCAACTAGTTACTTGTATGTGGCTGGCACTCCACTTCTATGTGATCTGTATGTTTCGATCTAGATATAATCTATTCTTGACGATCACGACCCGTACCTATTCGATCATGGCCCTTTCCCTGAAATATAGATTAGTCAGAAATCAAACACATACAAATTATAAAAATCTTTTTAGAGATAATTTATTCTAAGAGCACAAACTGTTCCTATCAAATACAGCTTATCCCAAGAACATAAACTATGCCTATAAGAATTAAATAAAGACTTATATAATATTGAAAAGAAACTCCTTTTATTTCATAGAAAGTAAGTACAAGATATTAAAAAATAAAAACTAAACCCCCTGTGCCAAGAACTACAGTGAACCCAAGAATATGATTCAACCTTCCATCCGGATATCAGCTTCGTAGAAATACGGAATTGAAAGTGGAATGGAATGGAATACAAGGAGAGGCGGAGTGGAGCGGAGAGTGGGGTCGGAGTGGAATGGGGCGCAGAATGAAGTCTACAGAAAGAAGGAAGTCTGCAGAATGGAAGTCTGAATCCTCTCTCGGAGCAAAGAATGACTGAATGTTTTATGGATGGAAAATACCATGTCAGGCCCGTGTGGGAACCGCGATGATTTCTTATCGCAATCTGCTCCTCAATCTTGGCTCTATCTCCATATCCTCGCATCCATTCATGCAATCCCAGCAACTTCCTTCGCATCCACGAACTTTCCTTCCTCATCCGAACAGACTTCTCCATGTCTACCCAGCATGATCCGACCACGAACCTCTTCTCCCGACATGCACTTCTTCTTCCTTCCACTAGACCAAAGATTTCTATGGTGAATAGTGGAGACTGGCCGAAGAGGGAGAAACTATGGAAGAGGAGGTTCAGTTCATCAGTGGACCATTAAGCCGGTCCATGGTGGACCGGCTAAAGATTTTAAGTGCTGTTCCAAAAATCATTGTGCTTTGAAAACTATGCTAAATTCCTTCTAAAATTGATTGTGGGCTCATATGAATTCTGATTTGGGTCTGGTTTCTTCCGTTGGATTCCATAATTCAAGATCTACACATTTATGAAGTCAATTTCTACAAAATACCACATAAAACTATTAATTTCAACCAAATAAAATTGGGTTAATTATCATTATTTTAATAATTATCACACTCCCAACTTGAACTTTGCTTGTCCTCGAGCAAAGAAAATGAATAGACTTGTGTACTAACTTATCCAGAAGTGAAAATCATCTTACTAACTCTAAAATCAGAGGATACTCTCGGTTAGACTATTAAAAAGGTACTTCATTGATTACCAATTCTATCCATTTAGTGGTAGAGAGAAGTCCATGGAAGTTTTAAGAGTTTTTTTCTTTTTTTTCAACTTTCTATCCTCCTCTTCAAATCCTCCAACTTACTTTGATTTTTGTGTAATATTTATTTAGTCCCCACTTTTTTAAAAAAATAATCGTAAAGTCAGTGCAATGTCCTAACATCTTGCTTTCTAGTTAACCCTTGTAGTAAGCTTTAAGCCAATGACTCCCAAACCAGTTGGCTTTAGGGCATTAGGTGTAAAACATCCTCGGACTTACTAACTCGAGTCAAAAAGGCTTTCAAGTCAAGACTGACTCTATAAAAGATTTCTTTACATCCTCACCTTTTGACACGAACAACAATGCTTACTTAGGCGAAGAGGCCCGGTTACTCAGTGAGAAATGCTAAAACCTTAATTATTAAACTTAGAGACTTTTTATGATGCCTATACCATTATAAGTATGATTCTTTATCAAGATCGATAGGCCGAAGAGTCTGGAATTACTCAAAAATTTCTTTCTGGTCTACACTTTACCATTTATAGGGTTTTCCTTGATAAAGGATCCCTCAGTACCTCTAAAAATATATAAACCGTTAATCACTCCTCATTTAGCGAGCTTGATTATTTTTAATTCGAGACAAAGCTTGTACACAAATTGATTAAAGTCTCACTCGAGGATTAGATTAATTTAATTAGTGGGCCAGCAAAGTTAGGCTCATGTGTTGTCTATTAGGTTTCTAGTACCCACTAAGGAATTAAAGTAATTCCTTAGATTGGAGGTAGAGGCTATCAGTCTCAACAAAATAGTGGAAATGCCTTTAGACTAAACTCCTGTCTTTAGATTAATAATTCATATACACTAACAAGTTTTGGTTTTCCTTTCAAATGTCTACCAACTTGTTGCTCCGATCCCTTCTCGATAATGAAAAGCTCAAGGGTCTCAAACTTCGATAGCTGGTATCGAAGGCTTAGGATTGTCCTGGAGCATGAACGGATCTTATATGTGATATCGGATCTAGCACCTGAAACCCCTACTCTCAATGCTCGGGGCTCCATCAGAGACACTTATCAGAAGTGGCTCTCTGATAGGACCACTGTCGGATGCATCATGTTGGCAGCGATGAGCAATGAGTTCAGTTGCAAATTCGAGGAAGCCCAACCGGAGGAGATCCTTCAAAAGTTATAAAAGACTCAGTACACCAGATGAGGTTGAGAGGTACAGGGTCTCCTGTGCTATCTACAATGCATGGATCTTGATGGGGCCTCAATCATTGATCATGTATTGAACATGATCAAGATGATTGAGCACCTGGGAAAGTTTGGATATCCCTTGCATGAACAGCTCGGGAAAGATGCGATACTGAATTCCCTGCCCTCTTCTTATATAGACTTTCTTGATCATTTTAGAATGACTAAGCTTGCAGTTAACTACCACGGTCTATTGGGGTTACTGCAGACTTATGAGAAAGATCACCAACTCAATAAGGGGTGGTAAATCTAGTGGAGGATCCTCTGCAAGGCGTTGTCTCTTTAATAAGGAAAAAGAGAAATAAAGAAAAAAATGTGTAAAATGCTTCTGAGCCCAGCCAGGTCAAGAAGGTGAAAGTTGATAAGAGCCAGGCGGAGTGCTTCTTCTATAAGAAGCAGGGTCATTGGAAGAGGAACTGTCCTCTTTATATACATCCATTGACCCAACAGGTCTAAGAAGAGGAAGCAGCAGGGCAGTGTTGGACAAGTTATTTAATGATAGCATTTTGTAGTTTTTCTATTTATGATACTACTAACTAGGTATTGGATATTGGAAGTCCAATTCATATTTTGCAATTCTTTGTAGGGACTTTAAATTAGTAGGATTCGACGATGGTGAGAGATCCTTGAACATGGAAAATGGAAGCCAAGTTCCAGTCCTGGCATTGAGAACCCTCAAATTAGTTTTCGAGTCTTGTACAATTATTTTGAATGAGTTTCATTATTGTCCGTCTTTCATTTTGAATGTCATTTTTATAGGCCAGTTGGCCATGTATGGTTATAAACTATCAATAAAAAATGACATTTGCAAAATCATTAGGAATGGTTTTGTTGTGATGAATGGATACATGAATAATGGTATTTATGTACTATCGTGACCTTAGTATAGTGTACACATCTAGTAAATGCCCTAAGATAGATAATGTCAGCAAAGCATATCTATGGCATTGTAGACTAGGTCATATCAATAAGAATAGGATAAACAGGTTGAAAAGCGAGGGTCTTCTCTAGATTAGTGAATGTGATTCGCTACCCTGTGAGTCCTGTCTTCTTGGAAAGATGATAAAATCACCTTTACTGAAAAGATAAATGAGCTAAAGAAATTCTAAGTCTGGTACATATTGATATATGTGGACCTATGAATAATAGTGCCAGAGGTAAGTATAATTATTTCATTATGTTTATAACAACCTTTCGAGGTAGGGTTATGTCTTCTTGATGAGACATAAATCTAAGTCATTTGAAATGTTCAAATGATATCATAATAAAGTAGAAAATAAACTGGAAAGTATATCAAAACTCTTCGATCAGATCGAAGTGGTGAATATCTTTTTGATGATTTTCTGACATATCTTGAGGAGAATGGGATTCTGTCTTAATGGACACCTTTAGGGACATGTCAGTTAAATGGAGTATCCGAAAGGAGGAATGAACCTTATTAGACATGGTTCGGTCCATGATGGGCTTTACTTCTTTGTCGCTATCCTTTTAGGGATATGCTTTAGAGTCAGCCTGCTACCTTTTAAATAGGGTTCTGAGTAAGTTTGTTAGCAAAACCCCATATGAGATATGGATCGGACGTAAGCCGACACTTGCACACCTTCGGGTCTGGGGTTGCCCGTTTATGTCAAACATTTGGAAACGGATAAGCTTGGACCTAGGTCTAACAGATGCCTATTTGTTGGATATCCAAAAAGTCTAAGGGGTATTACTTCTACTTGGCTGAGGAACAAAATTATTTGTCAGTCTTAGGGCTATCTTTTGGAAAAGGAGTTCCTTGGTGAAGAAACTGTAGCTGTTAATATTGAACTGAGTGAAGTTCAACAAGTAGAAGAACCGACATACTTAAGGGAACATAAACCGGTTGTGATTAGATCATACCTAGAGCCCATCCGGGAACTATTAGGAGATCCGGTAGGATACCGCATCGACCGGATAGATACTATGGTATCTTGGTCCGGGATGGTGATCCCATTGAACTTGATGAGAATAATGAGAACCCGATCACCTATATGGATGCAATGCAAAGGTCCGACTTGAATTGTTAGGAGCCATGAGATCCAAAATGGAGTTCATGGAAATCAATAGTGTATGGACATTGGTTGATCCACATAAAGGGATAAAATCTATTGGATGCAAATGGATTTTCAAAGGAAAAAGGGCACAGACAGCAGACAGAGATCTATAAAGCCCATCTGGTTGCCAAGGGGTATCATCAACGTTTTGGTATTGACTATGACGAGATGTTCTCTCCTATGATAATGCTCAAATCCATTCAGATCATGCTTGCTTTAGTAGCACACTTTGACTATAAAATCTGGCAAATGGATGTCCGAACAGCTTTCCTGAATGGTGAGCTGGAAGAGGAGGTGTACATGATACAACCTGAAGGGTTCACATCCATAAACGAGTCAAAGGTGTGCAAACTTAAAAAATCCATCTATGGACTAAAGCAAGCATCTCAGAGTTGGAACATGTAATTTGATAAGTGTATCAAGTCATATGCTTCGTTAGGAATGGAGAAGAACCTTGCATTTAAAATAGGCTAATGGTTCTGTGATTATATTTCTTATATTGTATGTAGATGACATTCTCTTAATCGAAAATAAAATCCCGGTATTACAAGGAATAAAGGTCTGGTTGTCATCTTAATTCTCTATGAAAGACTTAGGTAAAGCCTCTTTCATACTGGGTATGAGATCTATAGAGATAGATCTAAGAGGCTTCTGGGACTGTCCCAGTCTACGTACATTGATACTATGCTGAAGCGGTTCAGCATAGAGAATTTCAAGAAAGGGTATCTCCCTATAGGCCTTAGAATTACACTCTCCAAAAAGGATTATGTGATAACTCTTGAGAAGAGAGAGCATATGAGTAGAATCCCATATGCTTCGGTAGTAGGTTCTATCATGTATGCTATGACATGTATCAGACCAGACGTGGCATACTCACTAGGCATAGTGAGCAGATACTAGTCTGACCCAAGTGAAGCTCATTAGAAAGTAGTAAAGACAATCCTTAAGTATCTATGAAATACTAAGGACCAATGGCTGATATATGAAGAACCTGACTTGAAACTTATGGGGTATACTGACTCCAGTTTTCAGTCAGATAGGGATGACAGCAAGAGTATGTTAGGGTTTATCTTTATCCTAAATGGAAAAGCGATCTGCTGGAAAAGTTCCAAGCAGCCTACTGTTGCAGACAATATACAAAGTAGAATACTTCGCAACATCGGATGTAGCAAAGGAAGTTGTATGGTTGCGAAAGTTCCTAGGCGAGCTAGGAGTGGTACCTTCATTGGATGGTCCTATTCCGGTGTATTGTGATAGCACTGGAGCTATTGCTCAAGCCAAAGAGCCGAAGTCCCATCATCGTACCAAACATATTCTATGGCGCTATCACCTTGTATGAGAAATCATGGAATGAGATGACATTGAGCTTCAGAAGATCGATAGAAAGGAGAACCTGGCTGACCTCTTCACTAAAGCTGTCGGAGTTCAAGAATTCAACAATTGTAAATGAAAAATGAAATAAGATTCTGTACTGATTGGTTTTAGTACAAGTGGGAGTTGTTGGAAATAGTGTCCCAAAGCCAATCATCTAGGAGTAGATGGTTGTGCTATTTTGTAATTGTATATGAATTCTTTAAATGAATAAAAGTTATTTTATTGGCTGCTCATCACATGTGCATTCTCCTGAAAAGAACATTTATGTGATGGAGTCCTTAGAACTACATTATATTTGATACAGAGAGGTTATATCGAGTAGTTCTTAAACTGGTTCACAATCAAAGGATACATTGTTATAGGACGATGATGTATCAAGCATAGGTTGTTGTATGTCATATTGGTTGGTTGTCCTCTAACTTAGGAGTGTAAAGACACTGATATGATATACATGTAAAATGTATGATGTCTCACTGAACATGACCATCTGTGGAGCTCCCTTCTGCCAAAGGTTGCTCGTGAAGGGATATGGGTATATGTGTTCCTTAGACTTGAGGTCACCATGGTAGCTTGCAAGCAACTCACTATACTTTGGTACCATACTACCTGAATTTCTAATCCAGTAATGAAAGGTTTCTGGGTACATCAAGTACTGTGTGCAGTGGTGGATCAAGATGGGATTGACCCCGCCAAATGATTTGGAGTGAATGACTCACTACATCTCAATTTAGCAAAACTTGGTCAGGATAGTTCTTATGAGGAGTTACAGAACTTGTAAGGTTGAGACACGATCTGGATGTACTAAATTAGGGTTGGCAGTCAAATCCAAGATCATCCTGAGCATTATGAGGTCAAATGAATGATTATGCGGTAACCATATGCCAGAGGTTCTAAAGAGTTGCTCTGCATCTTCGACCTATCCGGATGTTGGGCATCATTGCTAGATAATGACTTTGACTGGTACTAGAAATGTTCCAGTGCTACCGGCTTAGTGTTTGAACCTATTGGGTCACACACCATAGGAGTTTCTACCTGATCTAAAGGTCAATCGATGAATGAGAATTGTTTGGCATCACTAAGGGATCAATATGATTGACCATGATCTAAATGTCGGCACTTCCATGAGTCGACACTTAGTTGTGACGAGGATTTTTCAATAATTCAATTAGTGAATTTTTGGAGGACTTATTTGCAATATGATTGCAGCCTGATGGGTCAAGCCAAATGTGATTTGGCTAAGAATCAAATTAGATTTGATTTATCTTGCTCACTTTCCTTTAAAATATTCAAATTTGAATTTGAATTCAAATTTCAAATCTTGGTTGAAATTGGCTCCAAGATATTTATGGAATGCATTATTTAGATGCAGATTTTCTCCTATATAAACCTAGAGCTAATTTGGTTCAATCCTTAACCCTCTCTCCAATCACTCCTTTCATATCTCTCTCCCTCTTTGCTACTACTATAAATAGGTGTCTTTATAGGGGTAGCGAAGTGAGTTGAGATTGACTTTTTGCTGGTCTTTTCATAGAGAGGAAGGGAAGGTATTCTAAGAGTGGGTTTGAAAGGATTAGGGTTTTGGGTGAGAGCCTACCTAGCTATCAAGCTAGGATTTAGGAAGAAAGAGTTAGTTGGAAGGGTTCCACTTCTACTTCCCCCTATTGTCCTTCAACCAAATTTTCTTGGCGACCTCAAGAAAGTCTTGCAGGTCCAAGGAAGGAAAAGTTCAGCCTCAAAGATCCTGAGGAGCTAACACTCCAAGAGAGTTGATTGGGATCGAGCCTTGGTGTGAATACCCGTAGAGGCCAGACACTTATGTGGCTCAATAGCTCTTCATCACCTGTATCCAAAGGTCAAAATAATGTACCCTTTCCTCTTCTTTGCTCTTGATATCTCTACATGCACTTTTATTATGTCGGATCCTATTGCAGGCGGATTGGTAGATTGACTTGATCGATCTACCAAGTCTTTCGCTATGCTGTACTTTAAAATAGTTTTAAAATTAGTCCATCTGCCTGCTATGCCTTTTAAACTTTCATTGGCTTGCCTAGGATTACTTACCATGGGGTCCCCTCTTACCGATATTTATAGGAGTAGATGTAATTGAATGTAGTTAGGTCCGCATGACTTTAGTTAGGGGGTTTAGTTAGTCTAACATCCCTATAACCAAAAGTAGCTGCTATCGGACATTGGTTATCTCCATATTGTTGAAGCCAGTGCTATTGGCCACGTGGTTGGTTATAACAATCAAACCCACTTCCGGTAACTTTAAGTTGAGATAACCAGGAATTTACTTCAAAGCCACTCTTTCAGAAAGGACCGAAATCAGGCTGGCCAATTGCTTCATACCTATCCTCTTCGGAGTAAGTCGAAGATGCCTTAGCCATTCATTTCGGAGCTACCTTTTTTGGAGTAGGCTGGAGTATCTACTTTGAACTTGTCCTCTTCGGAGCAAGTAGGGAGATGAATTAACTATCTTCTTTGGACCAGTCTTCTTTGGAATGATGCAAAGAACTGGCTAATTGTTCAGGAACAGCATAGATCAAGGATATACTTCGGAATCAACCTCTTTGGCACAGGCCGAAGATTAACCCAGTGCTGTGATTAGTGTAGTAATGTCAAATCATCACTTTATCAGGCTTTGGAGTTGTCTTCAGGTCTTCTGGCTGGCTTGGGCGATCGTTCAGAAAGGGTTAATTGTGCCTTTGAACCGGTAACTGCCTTTTATTGAGCCGGCTTATCTCAACACAAATCAAACAGAAATATGAAATAACAAGAGGAATAAGTTATTCTCGGAGAATTCGTATTCCTATCTTAGAAATAATTTTAGGCATCCAAACACTACCTTAGGGTATATCCTTCATCTTTTCTCTATTCTTTCTTTAATTTTTTTGGGTTTTGGTGAAGTTTTTTTTCTTGGTTTATTTACTCTAGATCTGATAGTTCTAACGACGAATCCTATTTCTTTTTAGGTTTTTTATTAGTTCTAGAAAAAAAATAGATTATATGATCCGGTTCTCTAGATAACCCTTGGGTTCTTTGATCTATTCTCTTTCCATTGCTCATCCTTCACTTGATCCTCTTGCCTTTTGAACCAATCTATTCATCAACTCAACGATTTGTCGATCTATCAATCCCTTCTTCCTAGTTGTTGTTGGAACGTCCTCTGATGGTTAATTTTTTTTGCTTCCCTCCTATAACAAATGCAGATCTTCGTCAAGACCCTCACTAGAAAGACCATCACTTTGGAGGTCGAGTCCTTAGACATGATCGACAATGTCAAGGTTAAGATCTTGGACATACTATAAGTCTAATTTTTTTCTCAACAATCAACTATAACTCTCAAGAATAAATTAGTATAGAGCAACCAACACAACCATACAGATCAATATAGATAATTGACTTAGGTAAAAAGATATAAGAAAAATCAGACTGGTGGGACGAACCAATTCCATCATTATCCAACTTACCTATGCCCCATTTTCAAGTGCCCTAAAATCATCTATATCTTTTTATGGGAAGGGAAACCAATAGATGACATGATGGAATTAATTGAGATTTTTCATGAATTACAAATGCATAACACAATAGGAAAAGTTATACCCACAATTTTCTTCCAGAATTCAATAGATCCCTATCCAGCTTATTTTAGAGTGGATGATTCTAATATAGACGACTTTATTACATAAGTGAATAACCCAGCAAAGGCACCCTACTTCGAAAGCACCCCATTTTGGATCGAAAAATATGAACCAGCACCTAGTCCCCCTAATAGCTCCTTTGTTAGAATCACCACTTGCTCTAGAATTGAAGCCACTTCTGGTTGCACCCACAACACATTGCTAATGATCTATAACTAGGAAGCCTGACTTGTATGTATTAAAAGTAAATAAAGAAGCTATAAGATAGAATATCTCTAAAATGAGGGAAAGCTATATTAAGATTTTTTTGACTGATTATTCTATATTTAGCACTACTTTCATGGACTACCTCTAAAATTTATCATAGTACTAAAATAATTTATTGAGATAGACTTAATATTAATTTGGAAAAGGTGACCTACTATAGATCGAGAAGGGTGATGCTAGGACATATCATATCCGAGAAACGGATTGAGGCAAATCAAGTTATAGAAGAAATAATTCCTAAACTACCATCCCCAGTCTTGGCCCAATACATACCATCCCTTCCTGGTTATCAGAAAAACTATAATAATAATTTCAAATCATGCTATAGTATGCTTGCTTAATATATTCTATTAGTCTAGGCTAATTATCATAAATACTCTATGAATGTTTTTCTACCATGATGACAAAGCCTCTTGATTATCCCTATTCTTTTGACACCTTGAGGGATACAATCAAATTCATTATAAGTGAGACTCCTCATAGCATCTAGCTGAAGATGTTAAACTTAGCATTTATTGGGAGGCAATCCAATTTCTTAGTTGTAGTCTTAATAAATATCTGACTAAAGATATTAAACTTATCACTCATTAGAAGGCAACTCAACTTTCTTTTTTTTATTATTTTTTTAGATCTTACAAACAAATCTACTCCATCCTGAAGATTTGGAAGGGCATTTTCAAGCCACATCACCCTAGTTATTTTTAACTCCAAAGCAGCCTAGACCAAGGTGACATCTATCCTTTCTACCCTTTTTATTTTATTTTCCTTTTTCATTAAGGACAATATTGATTAAGTTGGGAGAAGAAAAAATAAAAAAAATTAAAATCCTCGAATAAGTTTGTATTTGGCATTTAGGAACTCGATTACGCTTAAGAATCAAGCTAAACAAAGCAATTTTTTAAATTAATTTGATGCTTAGATAAAGAGTTTGTGAAAATTGAGGGATCAAATATTAAGAAGATCTAATAAAAAGTTAAGTGTAGAACATAAATATTTTTCTTTGAGCATTTTCTAAGTCCTACTAGCATCAAAGAAGAGTTGACTTCTTATGGGCTAGCATAAGTGTTGGCTTATGACTCCTTAGTTTTGATGATTAACAAAAGTTGAGTATATGTTTGGACTAATGTTTCATCTCTAGATAAAGTTTCAGGACTTAGGTTATTCAAAAAGAGTATCAAAAGTACTTGATGAAACTAAGTTTACCTGATTTGGAAAAGAGCTCTTCTACCTTGGACAAGATCAAAATACTCAATTGGACCTTCTTGTTAAGAAATTATGACAAAAGAACAAAGGCTTAGAAACTCAAGCATGGCACGCACATCTCAAGAGTTTCAGAAAATTCAGATCAGAGGTCGACCACCAGAGGTCGACACCTTGTCAAAGGTCGACCACCAGATCGACTCATGAAGAGAAGAAAAGTTCAGCATGGCCGGCACGGCAAAATCTCAGTGGCACGCTCCAGAGGTCGACCACCAGAGGTCAACACCTGTCCAGAGGTCGACACCAGAGGTCGACTCATAGCCTGAGAATTCAAAATGGGCAGAACTATGGTACTCTGAACTTTTGCCTAAAATATACTGGAGGTCGACTCATGAGGTCGACACTTGATCCAGAGGTCGACTCATGAGGTCGACTCATGGCATAACGGCTAGTTTTTCTGAACTTCTGATTTGATTTCTAACGGCCATAAACGGCCATATTTTTGAATCTAACGGTCTTGTGGAGTTGTTTCAGCATGAATGAGGTATTTAACCTCCACCAAACTTCAAAAAGACAAGGAGACAAAGTGAAAAAGTGTTGATTCAAAGTACAAAGCCTTCAATCACTTCCAAGCCAAAAGTGTGAGAAAACCAGAGATTCCCTAGCCAAAAGCTTCCATCTTTGAGGAATCCAACATTCAAGTGTTTGGCATTTAGTGAGGTCCAAAGATTCCAAGGGAAAAGGCTTGAAGAGTCTCCATCAAGAGCTTCAACGAATTTATTATTGCTCAAAAGGAGTTTGTTTAGTTTTCATTACTTGTATATACTCTTTTGTCTTTAGCTAGTTTCAAGGGAATTTGAAACTAGGTGAGGTTTGTTGGTGAGCCAATTGATAAAACCAACTAGGGTTGCTTGTAAGCCCGAAGCCAAAACAGTGAGTGAGTTTGTTGGTGAGCCAATTGATAAACCAACTAGGGTTGCTTGTTAGCCCGAAGCCAAAACAAGTGTGTAAGGTTTTGACTTGTGAGCCTGGTAAAACAAGTCGGCTGTAATCTAAAGATTATAGTGAAATTCCCAAGTGGAGCTTGGGAGTGGATGTAGGTGCTAGGTGCACCGAACCACTATATTTCTTGTGTGTTTGCATTGGTTTGCTCTTTACTTCTTTAGCTCTTTAATTGTCATTTTATTTCATTGCTTCCGTTGCACAATTATTAAAGCACTATCACTCTTCACCTTAAACCTGATAGCACATATATATTGCCTTAATTTTTTAATACCCAATTCACCCCCCCTCTTGGGCACCATATCTGGGCAACAAGTGGTATCAGAGCACCGGTACTCTCTTGTAGGTCCAACGATCTTGAGTGAAAGATCATGGCCGCCCCAATTGGAATGGGTATAGTTGAAGGACAAGCATCAAATCGTCCTCCTTTCTTTAATGGCACAAACTACACTTATGGAAAACTCGTATGCGTATTTATTTACAAGCTGTAGATTATCATATTTGGAGAGTAATCACTAAAGGGCCTCATCAGCCCACTCACTTGGTTAATGGCATTATCACCCCAAAATCTGAAGAAGAATGGGATGACAATGACATCAAACAAGCTGAGTTAAATGCTAAGCGATGAATTTGTATTCTGTGCACTTGATCCTAGTGAATTCAACAGAATATCAAATTGTATTTCCGCCAAGAAATTTGGGATACACTTGAGGTTACCCATGAGGGTACACACCAAGTGAAGACCACTAAGGTGAACATGCTCATTCATACGTATGAGATGTTCAGGATGGAACCAACTGAAAGCATAAGTGAAATGTATACTAGATTTACCAATATAGTAAATGGTATGAGGAGTTTGGGAAAAATTATATCTAATGGTGAACTGGTTAACAAACTTCTCAGGTCTCTTCCGGCTTCATGGGATGCGAAAGTTACAGCCATAGAAGAAGCCAAGGATGTCAACACTCTACCTCTCGAGCAGCTTCTTGGATCACTGATGACCTACGAGCTTTCACTAAAGCAGAAAACAGTGGACAATGACAAGAAAAAGAAAGCCATAGCCTTCAAGTCCACTACAAAAGAAGAGTCAAGTGATGAATCTGAAGAAGAAGCTGATGATGATGAGACAGCCCTAATTACAAGAAAATTTAAAAGATTCATGAGAAGAAGAAGGCTTCTACAAGAAAGGCCACAAAAAGGTGATCACAACAAGGAGAAAGAGAAAGAAAGGGATCCACCCATCTGCTTCGAGTGCAAGAAGCCTGGACATTACAAAACGATTGCCCTTTGCTTAAAAAAAGTAGAAGGATGTAGAAAGAAGGCCATGATGGCTACCTGGAGTGAGAGTGAGGACTCCAGCAGTGAAGAAGAGCAGCAGGTAGTCGCCAACCTATGTTTCATGGCCAATGAAGATAATGAGGTAATTCTGAACCTGAAACTGAATTTACTTTCAATGAATTGCATGATGCTTTTGATGACTTAGTAATGAATATGAAAAATTAAAATTAAAAAATAAGAAATTAAGAAAGCAAAATTTGAGCTTACCAAAAATTCAGAAAAGTTTTCAAGTGAAATTGAAAATTTAACTCAAGAAAACAAGAATTAAAGAACATGTAAAGACTTTGACAAATGATAAGATAATCTTTTAAAGAAAATAATTCTTTGAAAAATAATAGAATCTTAAAACTAATGAGAACATTGAAAAACAAAATAAAGAACTATTGCTTCAAAATAAGAATTACAAGGAAGAGTTAGAAAAAGTAAAACCTTTTGTAGAAAAGTTTACCTTTAGTTCAGAAAAACTAAATATGCTTTTAAATAGCCAACATGCAGTGTTTAATAAAGCTGGACTTGGATTTAAACCACACAATCAGCAAAACTTTACAAAACTTTTTCATACCTGCATCTTCTAATATTACCTGCTATGCATGTGGTAAAGTAGGTCATAAATCATATGTTTGTAATAGAAGAAAATAAATACCTTTAAAATTTGGTTCCAAAAGGAACCAATTGACTAACCCTAAAGGACCCAAGATGACTTGGGTACCTAAAGTTTCAACTTGATCATTTTTTTGCAGGTGTGCCTTGCAACCAAAAATAAAAGAAGAATGTGGTATCTGGATAGTGGTTGCTCAAGGCACATGACTGGGGATGTGAAGCAATTCTCATCACTAGCTGCTATTGATGGTGGAAACGTCACTTTTGGTGATAATGGAAAAGGCAAAATCGTCGGAATTGGTAAAATCCATATCACCCCTAATGCTTATGTAGATAATGTATTATTGTTGATGGCTTGAAGCATAATCTTTTTAGCATTAGTCAGTTTTGTGATAAAGGTTTTAAAGTAATTTTTGAATCATCTTTGTGCATGGTATCTAGTCTAGATGTCGATGGCATCAAGTTCACTGGTCTTAGATGGAAACATTTACATGGTTGATCTTGATGATCTAGCCATGGAAAGTGGTCAATGCCTAGTGGCTAAGGAGCCAAGGCAAGTGAAACTAGTTGGCTTTGGCACCGTAGGCTAGGGCATGCTAGTATGCAGTTGATTTCAAATTAAGCAAAAAGAATCTTGTAAAAGAATTGCCAAAACTCACTTTTGAAAAAGATAAAATTTGTGCTGCATGTCAATTTGGAAAACAAACTAAATCTACTTTCAAACCTAAAGGAGTAGTATCTACTACTAGACCCCTTGAATTATTGCATATGGACCTCTTTGGACCAACCAGAACAACTAGTTTGGGAGGTAAAAAATATGGGCTAGTAATTGTAGATGATTACTCACGATTTACTTGGGTAATGTTTTTAGCTCATAAGATGAAACATTTTCAGCTTTTGTTAAATTTCATAAAAGGTTTCAAACGAAAAGATCTCACTATTGTTTCTTTGCGTAGTGATCATGGAACTGAATTTGAAAATCATGATTTTGAACTTTTTGTAATGAAAATGGTATTAGTCATAATTTCTCTGCACCTAGGACACCTCAACAAAATGGGGTGGTAGAAAGAAAGAATAGGACACTTGAAGAAATGGCACGCACAATGCTTTGCGAAAACGATTTACCTAGATATTTTTGGGCAGAAGCCATTAATTTCCTGTTACATTTTAAATCGTGTTTTAATTCGACCTATTTTGAAGAAAACCCATATGAGCTTTGGAAAAATCGAAAACCTAATCTCAAGTATTTCGTGTGTTTGGTTGCCGCTGTTTCATATTAAACAATGGCAAAGACAATATCAGTAAATTTGATGCCAAGTCAGATGAGGTATCTTTTTAGGATACTCTACTTCTAGCAAGGCATACAGGGTCTTCAACAGAAGAACACTTCTGGTTGAAGAATCAATTCATGTAGTGTTTGATGAATCTAACGAAAAATCTTCTAGAAAAGAAGATTCTATTGATGTTGAAACAGGTACAAAGAAACTTGAACAATTGACAATCAATGAAGATGAGCCCAAAGGAGATGATGATCAAAGATCAAGATCAATTCAAGAAATCAATGCAACTTCACCAAAACCTTTACCTAAAGAATGGAGGTATGCACATGGACACCCTAAAGAGCTAATAATAGGTGATCCATCAAAGGGGGTAAGTACACGCTCTTCTATTAGAAATGTTTGATTATTTAGCTTTTGTATCTCAGATAGAGCCTAAGTCAATAGAAGAAGCTGAAAAAGATTGTAATTGGATTAATGCTATGCAAGATGACTAAATCAATTTAAAGAAATAATGTTTGGACTTTAACTGAAAGACCCCTTAATGTTTCTGTAATTGGCACAAAATGGGTTTTTAGAAATAAACTTGATGAACATGGTATTGTAATTAGGAACAAAGCTAGACTTGTTGCTAAAGGCTACAACCAGGAAGAAGGAATCGACTTCGATGAAACCTTTGCTCCTGTTGCTAGGCTAGAAGCAATTAGACTTTTACTTGCTTTTGCTTGTTTTATGGATTTCAAGTTATTTCAAATGGATGTAAGAGTGCCTTTTTAAATGGATTTATTGAAGAGGAAGTTTATGTTGAACAACCTCCTGGTTTTGAAAATCATGAATTTCCTAATCATGTCTTTAAATTGCATAAAGCATTGTATGGTTTAAAGCAAGCTCCTAGAGCTTGGTATGATAGATTAAGTTCATTTTTGATGAAAAATGATTTTCTAGAGGTAATGTAGATAATACATTGTTTTTGAAAAAGAAAATGATGATCTCTTAGTAGTACAAATATATGTAGATGATATTATTTTTGGTGCTACTAACGAATGTCTTTGTCAAGAATTTGCGAAGTTAATGCAGAGTGAGTTCGAGATGAGCATGATGGGAGAACTCAACTTCTTCCTCGACTCCAAATTAAGCAAACCAAAGAGGGGATCTCCATCAACCAAGCCAAGTACACAAGGGAAATTGAAAAAGTTTGGGATGGAGACCACAAAACCATAGGTACCCCTATGAGCTCTTCATGTAATTAGACAAAGATGAATGTGGTAAATCAGTAGACCAAAAATTATATAGAGGCATGATTGGTTCATTGCTATATTTAACTGCCAGTAGACCAGATATAATGTTTAGTGTTTGTATGTGTGCACGTTTTCAGTCTGCTCCTAAAGAATCACATCTCTTAGCTGTAAAACGTATACTTAGATACTTATCTGGGTCTATCGAAATTGGTCTTTGGTACTCTAGGGAGTCATCATATGAATTAATTGCATATTCTGATGCTGATTTTGCTGGGTGTAAACTTGATCGAAAAAGTACTAGTGGAACTTGTCAATTCCTAGGAGTTAATTTGATTTCATGGAGCAGTAAGAAACAGAATTCGGTTGCTCTATCTACGGCGGAAGCCGAATATATAGCAGCTGGAAGCTGTTGTGCTCAATTTTTATGGATCAAACAACAACTCGAGGACTTTGGCATCAAAAACTAAGACACCCATAAGATGTGATAATACTAGTGCAATCAATTTAACGAAAATCCTGTACAACATTCAAGAAGCAAACATATTGAAATAAGACATCACTTCATAAGAGATCACGTTCAAAACTCTAATGTGTTTTAGAATTTATATGTACTGATTATCAATTGGCTGATATATTCACAAAACCATTGAATGAAGATAGATTTTGTATGATTAGAAGAGAACTGGGAGTCATTGATCCTTTTGCTTGAAACTCTTCAATTTTCATCAAAATTCCTCAAAAATGATTTATAAATCTCAAATATGTTTAAAGGTTTTTTTCTAAATTTTATCAATTTTTTTTAATTTTACAGAATTTATTTTGGGATTTATTGTTGGAGGTCGACACTTGAGATTTTCGGAGGTCGACACTTGAGGTCGACACTTAAGTTTGGAGGTCGACACTTGAGGTCGACCCCTGAAAATTCTCAGAGGTCGACACTTGAACGAAACCTGCTTTTTAAAACCCGTCCGCAAGCCCTTTTCTCCATTTTTTTTTTCTCTCCTTCGTGTGGTCCCCCTACAACTTCCCTAAACCTCCAATAGTGATTTCCACCCCTCTCCTCGTCTTTTTGGAAATCCTCACCTCCTCTCTTGCTTTTCTTGGAATCAACCTCTTTTGACTTGTCTTGATTTTGGACAACCGAAAGCCCTCGATCTTCTACCCTCAAATCTCGGTTGTTTTCAATTGAAAACACTATTTCTTTCGTCCGTTTCTTCCTTTTCC
This sequence comes from Areca catechu, assembly GCA_021397845.1. Taxonomy (NCBI): domain Eukaryota; kingdom Viridiplantae; phylum Streptophyta; class Magnoliopsida; order Arecales; family Arecaceae; genus Areca; species Areca catechu. The sequence goes on along the minus strand of JAHSVC010000021.1, from coordinate 244,345 downwards.
TCATTTACTCTCGTTTTCTCCATCTCTCAAACCCTATCCTCACTCATTTCACATTCTCCTTTTTTTTTTTTTCCAATAGTGAATATCTCTCTGCCTTACCTCTTTGCATTTCTCCCTAAGTTACCCCTCATCCTACACATGGGTCCGAAAAACACCAGGCAGTAAGGAAAAGGAGATTGGAACAGGGCAGGGTAGTACTGAGCGGCGAAGGAAAGTCAGACATGAGCGTGAGCCGACCCCAAGCCACCTGCACCAGTGCCAGCCAGCCTAGTCCGGAAGAGCATTGCTAGTGGGAGGCGTAGATATTCCATTCTGGGATCAGCATCACTTCTTCATTGGAGATGTACTGAGAGATGCAGGTCTGGTTCATTTTTGTACCATGTCCGAGAGATTCTACCCAGACCTCATCAGAGAGTTTTATGGATCCATGGCCACTGATGGCATTGGATGGTCCGCTACAGTTCGAGGGATCGAGATTCCAGTGACACCTGAGGTCATCAGTCGCATCTGGAGGATTCCACTTCATGGCACTGCTGCCACTACGATCAGCGACAGAGAGCACGCCTTCAGGTGTATCCTAGAGCGTGAGGATGTTAGCGGCATTTCCACAGTGTCCGCTAACCAGCTTTCACTGGAGATGAGAGTGCTGCATCACATCATCGCCCGTATCTTGATTCCGAAGAGCGGGAGATTTGATTTTATCACTGAGCGTGAGCTGGTGTTGATGGTGTCCCTGAGCCAGCGGACTCCCATCAACCTTCCCAGGATCATGCTTCAGCAGATGGGTGAGGCAGCTTCTCACAGGAGACTTGTGCAGCCGTACGGATGGGACTGACTCAGATATTCAGAGAGCATGGTGTCTCATTCGACGGCATACCCTTCAGTCAGCTACAGCACACAGATACTTATGGAGAGAAATCCCTACATAGAATGGGATTTCGACTGATTGGCGACCGATGGGTACGACGAGAGTCTGGCCAGGAGCCAGATGAGGAGGATGAGATCCGAGCTGCTGAGGCAGGGCCTTCAGGGCCTACTGATCATGGTACACCTCCTCGCCCAGCACCGGAGACAGAGACTGCGGAGCCTGAGCCATTCACGCCACCACCTTCATCAGCTCCGGTACCTACTGCTACACCACGGAGGACTTCAGTGAGGATATCGGACTTCGAGCAGCGAGTGACTGATCAGATTTCAGAGGTCCGGACAGAGATCACTGGTGTACGGCAGGAGCTTCATGATCTGCGGATACACACAGACACACGCATTAGTGCTCTCTCAGCTAGTATGGATACAGGATTCAGACAGATCCTCAGCTTATTGAGATTAGCACTGCCATCAGGGACTGCAGATCCGACAGTATCTCCTCCACATGATGATGATGATGATGATGATGGTGATGATGATGCTGATGACTCTAGTGGATACAGTGACAGTGATGGAGATCAGCCTGGAGCAGGTAGATCTGATGTTCCACCTGCAGAGCCGATTCCAGAGATTCCCCCTTCAGCTGATCCTCCTTCCACTGATTTTCAGAGTTCAGATCCTCCAGCCACAGCTGTGCCAGTTGATATTGAGCCTACAGAGTCACTATTTGAGACTATCACTGGGATTCCGGATGACATAGATGAGCATACAGAGACAGACATCGATGATCCCACAGCTTATGAGCTAGTCAGCAGGCAGACTCCAGCTCAGTCTACTCAGCATGCTGATCCGTCCACTCCTTCAGCTACTGCCTCTGTCTCGACTTCTGTGGAGCCCTTACCTAGGACTTATAGATCTCGTAGGACTACCCCTAGGTCTGGTCCCTCTCTGAGGACTCGGAGTTCCTCTCATAGGACTCCAAAATCCTCATCTAGGATCATGGCTCCTGTATCTTTTGACATACCTTCTGATGAGGAGTAGCCTCATAGTTTGCTTTTTGTATGATCTGTTGTATCAGTGTTTTGTGCCTATTTTGTAAGCAATTTTGTAACTGAATACATTTGCTTTTATCTATATTGTGCCATTTTATCTGATACCAGCTCTTAACATTTAACTTCTTAAACCCTCAAGTTAGAATATTTTTTTGTATGCACAAATTGAGGGGGCATATATTTTATACTTTATTGTAATTCAACATAAGTTTCATTAATATATCTTTCACTACAAAATGACTTTTTGATTCTTGACAAAAAGGGGGAGTAGAAGTATAATATGTATTTATGAGACTCCGTCTTATGAGTAGAAAAGTTTATAGATTTTTATCTTTTTTGACTTATGAGAATGTTTTCCAAAAAGAAAGAAATAAATAAAAGTAAAATCTCTTTAACTCTTGAAAGAAGATGAAAAGTAAAATTGCATATTAGCTATATTTTGCTCTTGACTTAATTGCATATATACTCAAGGTTTTGTCATCATCAAAAAGGGGGAGATTGTTGGCTTTGACTCCTTAGTTTTGATGATTAACAAAAGGTTGAGTATATGTTTGGACTAATGTTTCATCTCTAGATAAAAGTTTCAGGACTTAGGTTATTCAAAAAGAGTATCAAAAGACATTGATGAAACTAAGTTTACCTGATTTGGGAAAGAGCTCTTCTACCTTGGACAAGATCAAAATCTCAAATTGGACCTTCTTGTTAAGAAATTATTGACAAAAGAAACAAAGGCTTAGAAACTCAAGCATGGCACGCACATCTCAAAGAGTTTCAGAAAAATTCAGATCAGAGGTCGACCACCAGAGGTCGACACCTTGTCAAAGTCGACCACCAGAGGTCGACACCTTTCAAGGTCGACCACCAGAGGTCAACTCATGAAGAGAAGAAAAGTTCAGCATGGCCGGCACGGCAAATCTCAGTGGCACGCTCCAGAGGTCGACCACCAGAGGTCAACACCTGTCCAGAGGTCGACACCAGAGGTCGACTCATAGCCTGAGAATTCAAAATGGGCAGAACTATGGTACTCTGAACTTTTGCCTAAATATATTGGAGGTCGACTCATGAGGTCGACACTTGATCCGAGGTCGACTCATGAGGTCGACTCATGGCATAACGGCTAGTTTTTCTGAACTTCTGATTTGATTTCTAACGGCCATAAACGGCCATATTTTTGAATCTAACGGTCTTGTGGAGTTGTTTCAGCATGAATGAGGTATTTAACCTCCACCAAACTTCAAAAAAGACAAGGAGACAAAGTGAAAAAGTGTTGATTCAAAGTACAAAGCCTTCAATCACTTCCAAGCAAAAAGAGTGAGAAAACCAAGAGATTCCCTAGCCAAAAAGTCTTCCATCTTTGAGGAATCCAACATTCAAGTGTTTGGCATTTAGTGAGGTCCAAAGATTCCAAGGGAAAAGGCTTGAAGAGTCTCCATCAAGAGCTTCAACGAATTTATTATTGCTCAAAAGGAGTTTGTTTAGTTTTCATTACTTGTATTCATACTCTTTTGTCTTTAGCTAGTTTCAAGGGAATTTGAAACTAGAGTGAGTTTGTTGGTGAGCCAATTGATAAAACCAACTAGGGTTGCTTGTAAGCCGAAGCCAAAACAAGTGAGTGAGGTTTGTTGGTGAGCCAATTGATAAAACCAACTAGGGTTGCTTGTTAGCCCGAAGCCAAAACAAGTGTGTAAGGTTTTGACTTGTGAGCCTGGTAAAACAAGTCGACTGTAATCTAAAGATTATAGTGGAAATTCCCAAGTGGAGCTTGGGGAGTGGATGTAGGTGCTGGGTGCACCGAACCACTATATTTCTTGTGTGTTTTGCATTGGTTTGCTCTTTAGCTTCTTTAGCTCATTAATTGTCATTTTATTCGTGCTTCCGTTGCACAATTATTAAGCACTATCACTCTTCACCTTAAAACCTGATAGCACATTATATTGCCTTAAATTTTTAAATACTCCAATTCACCCCCCCCCTTGGGCACCATATCTGGGCAACAATAAGTTAACTATAACGTTTCTTCATATTAAAATAAATAAAATAAAATAGTTTTTAAGTACTTCTCATTAAATAACCATTTTTTTTTGTTTAGAAAATTGAAGTTCACATCAAAGGTGAAGATGGCAAGAAGCTCATGATAAGGCTAGTTCTAACTTGAAACCTGTTTGACTTAAGCAAATAAGCCCGAGGATTATTCTATCCCTAGTATCCTAAGGTCATTTAATTTGAAAGTCATTGACTAAAAACTCGCTACATGGTTAAAGAGAGCTTAAAGGGTTAAGATACTTAATAGTAGTTCAACGTTAAAAAACATGAGAAAAGCAAGATCTAAATATTGCTCTCCTATTGAGTAATCAAGTCCTTTCATCTAATTAAGTATTGTTGTTTATATCAAAGTAGATAATATGAAGATGCTTTAATAATATGAAGGATGAAAGTAACATATATAATATCAGGGAAGGTTAACATTTAGAGATAAGATAGGGATAATTCAGAAAAAGTTAGAAAAAGTTTAATGTTCTTTAATTAATTTTCATATTGGGCAAGTTTTATACTCCAATGACATACTTCACTTCTGTCATACTGAATATCAAAGGCCCTTTAAAGAGAATTGCTTAGTGAAACTTGAAACTTTAAGCTAAAAAGTATCCAACTCTAAATTTTTTTTTATTCAAGGATGAACAAAGTTTAAGTTGGGGGTATGATGAATTAGTCTGTAAATTGATGCTTTCCTACAAAAGATAAATAAAAATATCAATTATTAAAGAATAAAGATAAATTAGTCTATAAATTAATATCTTTATTAGTATATTTGATATACTCATTAATTGGCCAACTAATTCATCTTTTTATTTAGGAATTGATACTTTATTTATCTTTTATAGGAAAGCCCATTTACAACTAATTCATGACATCCCTTAACTTAAATTTTGCTCATTCATGAATAAAGAAATGATTTAGAGTTAGATACCTTCTAGCTTAAAGTTTCAAGTTTCATCGAGCAATTTTTTTCAAAGGCCATTGATGTTTAATAAAGCAGGAATGAGGTATGTCATTGAAGTATTAATACTTAGCCAATATAAAATTAAGTAAAGAATATCAAATCTTTTCTGAACTTCTTTTAAATTATCTTTATCTTTATCTCTAAATCATTAACTTTTTCATGGACTAAGGTATTATTACTTCCATCCTTTATTTATTATAGAAGTTTTTTCACATTATCTACTTTTTGATGCGAGCAATAATACTTACTTAGAAAAGGGACCCAGTTACTCGATGAGAGATCAGTGTTTAGATCTTGCTTCTTCTTTTTTTTAACATTGTACTGTTATTAAATATCTTAATCTCTTAAGATTTCTGTTTGACTTATATAGTAAGTTTTTAGCCAATAACTCCCTAATCAATGACTTTAGGGTACTAGATATAAAATACCCCTCGAACTTACTTGCTCGAATCAAACAGGCTATGAGTTAAGAATAACCTTATAATGAATTTTTTTGCCCTCCTCATTCTTTGACATGAACTTCAATGCTTGCTTAGACAAAGAAGCCCTGTTACTCAATGAGAAGTACTTTGAAACTATTTTATTTTTATTTTTTTATAAATACATAGTTATCCTATGCTAGCCCATAAGAGATAAACTCTTCTTTGATGCTAGTAGAAGGACTTAGAGGTGCTTAAAAAATATTTATATTCTAGATTTAACTCTCTATCCTATTTTTTTAATACTTGATCCCTCAATATCTCACAGATTCTCTAATCTGAGTATCAATTTACTTTTAAAAAAGTTGTTTAGTTCTGCTTAATTCTCAAGTATAATCAGGTGCTAAAATGTTAAATACTAACTTATTTGAAGACTTTAATTTTTTAATTTTATTTATTCTCCTCCTAACTTAATCAACATTATTTTCAATGGAGAAAATAAAATAAAGCAAAGAGAGTGGAAAGGAGAGATATCACCTAGGATTAGTCTTTAAAGTTGAAAATAATTTAATATGGAGGTGACATGCAAATGTTATTTCAAATCTTTAGGATGGGATAGGTTTATTCATAAAACCTAAAAAATAAAAGAAAATAAAGTAAAGATGTAAGGATGTTGGATTACTTTCCAACAAGTGCCAAGTTTAATGTCTTCAATCAGACTTTTATTAAAACTACGATTTTTATGAAGACTATTATTGAGAGATTGGGTTAGCTCCCAATAAGCATTAAATTTAATGTTTTCAGCCAGATGCTTTTAGGGAGTTTCATTGATAACTAACTTTAATATGTTCCTCAAGGTTGCAAAAGGATAAGGCCAATCAGGAGACCTTGCCATCATAACAGAAAATGTTTGTAGAGTATTTTATAATAATTAGTCCACTATTAAAGTGTACTGAGCAAGTATGCTATAACAGGATTTAAAAATATTAGTATAATTTATATGATGACGAGGAAGGAAGTAGGATTGATCATTGGCACATGCTGACGCATTGTGTATTTATTTTCAAATTAATCTTTTTACCTTGTTATGATACTAATTGTGACCGGATGATATAAGTTGATGGATTATGTGTTTTATATTCATGGACCAATTTTTTTTGGATCTTATATCTTATATTGATCATGATAGTAGTCATCGAAGATTGAGATAGAATTTTATATTTTACTACCATGATGACATATTTGAATATTAAATTATTATATATTTTGTTGTTTGACTATCTTGCTGTACGTACTCCAGGATTATATCTTGAATAATCTGATTAATCAAAAAAAATTATTATTGTTGATTCGAACCCCCGATGATCAAACGGAGCAGTAGGATCATCTGTGTGCCTCCCGTGACCCCTATAAACAGGTCCCTGACAGGAATTTCTCCAGCGAGGGACACTTCGATGCCTAAGTCAGTAAAGATTCTAGCAACAGAATGGAGAGTTCTCAAGGAGAAGAGAGTGAAAAGTAGCTCAAGGATGAAATAGCCTCAGCTTCGCTTATCCCGGCCTAGCTTGACTTAACTTACCATGAGTGTCCCCTCTTACCATTATTTATAGTGGTGGTTATATCTAACTGCAGTCGACTCCACTTGCCCTTGGTTAAGCGGAGTTAGTTAACTTAACCCCCCTCTTAACCAAAAGTTTGTTGCTTGAGGTGGCCATTTCGATTCTGTTGGAGCTGGAGTTCATGGCCACGTTGTTGGTTACAACCATGTCCACGTCTAAATATTCGAGACCAGTTGGAGATTTGCTTTAGAGCCACTCCCTCAGAGAGGGTCGAAGTCGAGCTGGTTAATTATCCTGTACCTATCCTCTTCAGAGTAGACCGAAGATATCTCAACCACTCACATCGGAGCTGCCTTCTTAAGAGTGGGCTGGATTGCTTGCTTGTACTTGACTTCTTTGGAACAATTGAAGAAATGAAGTGATCGTCTTCTTTAGACTAACCTTCTTCATATTAACCTTCTTCGGATCGGTCTTCTTCAGATCAACCGATCACATGAAGGTGAACAGTCGAAGGATAGGCTTCGGGGACAGTGTCTTCGGCTTAGGCTAAAGACTGACCCTGGAGGGGTGCCGTAATGTCATTAGGTCATCTTTGATTCTTCTGGTATGGATGCTCGGTTCAAAAGAGACCCGAGCGGACCTTTGAACCTGGGGTTAACCTTAGTTGAGCCGGCGTATTCCAACAATTATACTTAAAAATTATTTTATACTTAATTTCTAAATGTATAAAAGCTCTTTTTTTTTTGTGTCAAATGTAGAAGTATATATTGGGCTCAGGACCAAGCTACGAGGAGTTAATGATTTAGAAGATAATTGTTTAGTTTTCTTTTAAATAAATTTGATTTGAATATATTCTTACCATTAGATTGGGACTCCTTTAAAAAAATAAATTAATTATCTTGTGTCTGAAAAACTGATATAATATTTGGAAAAAAATAGAACTTGCATGCCCTGTAAGGTGGCCGTCCGTGAGAAGAAAATCTCAGAATATTTGGGATACCGTGTTCATCTCAACTTCTTTCCCTCCAACAATCATACCACACCCTCTGTCCCCCACCCCAAACCTCAATCCTCTCACTTCCTTGTTATTGTTGTACACTACTCTCTAGCACCAAACCATATATGCTATTTGATTGTTACAAAGATACATTTGAAATTGAGTAAAAGTATGAGCTACAAGGAACAATAATATCAACGACAAAATGAAGACCAATGATATTAACTATAACAAGGATAGGATAGAGAATGACACGAAGCAAATCAAACATAGGTATTGACAACCTCTGAGAGACATTCGCATAGCTCTTTTGGCCTTGATAGCATTACCATATGATCTGCTTCCTTGATAACCTTCACCTCTTTAACTGGGTTGTTCTTGATCATCCAACGCTGAAAATTCTCTGTAATTCCTAAATCCTGATAACATATAATGTAGACCACATCAACCGATCCATAACGGTCCTTAGAGAAGGGTGGTGCAGATGATAGATCTTCTTGAAACACTGATCCGACCCTGATTAAGGCCAGGCCCAGCGTGAGATCCTAAAATGGAAGCATATACATTAATTATGCCTGTACAACTTTGTGATGAACAAATTGAATGTATACATATACACAAATATATATATACACATATATTTGAATGCATAGATACCTCGGCTGAGCAGAGTTGGTAGAGCTTGAGTGACATGAATTGGGGACCAAACAACAGGGGGTGGGGCTTTTCTCTTGGCCCTTGCTTGAGCCCAGCTGAGTGTCCATCCAATATGACATCGGGGTCTCTTCGACAAGCTTCACCCACAACAAGCTAAAGTATATCAGTTTGTGAACATGGTTTCTTTTTTCCTTTTTTTTTTTTTAATTTATATGCATGCAATAAAGACTTTATTTTTTTTTTTTTTTGGTTGTAGTAACATGAGGAGGAGAATACGTGGCTTTGACACAAGCATCCAAATTTAAATTCATGATCATATGTTATTTTTTCAGCCTCCACCTCTTTTCTTCAGTTATGTAGTGAGGAAATTCCAATCTTATTAGAGATAAGATAGCATTTCGGTCAACCTCTATCTTGGTTGTGCAGAAATGTAATAAGATATATTGTATCTATCTTTGAATAAAAAATGAAAGTCTTTTTTTTTTTGGAAGATCATGAAAGCAAAGAGTCTAAAAATAGAGAGCTAAGAAACAAAAAAGCTTCATAGCCTAGTGGCCTTTTATCCTGGTCTCCTGTGAGGGCATTCTATGTTCTAAACTTCTAACATGATTTCCCAAAGGAAGAGAATTAATAATTAGGTTCCTTGGAGCAAATTAGATGAACCAAGAGATAGTAAACACTTGGCAAATACTAGAGATTGATGGCTATAGATGATGCCCAAATTAATACATAAATTTGGATATCTAAGAAATCATAACTCACAACAATCAATATAATAAATAGTTTTTTCATACCTTAGGAAAATATGAATACAACCTTCTTTTGCTAGATAACCATGAATACAATCTTTGGTTGGATCAATTGGCCGATGCTTTGCTATTCTACCATGTCAACTTATATACTACAAAACAACCATATTAATCGATGATAGGATTTCGTTGCTGACTAGGAAAATTAATGTGTCACACCCACGAAGGAGATTTTGATCATTTCTATTAAAATCATGGCAACTCCGTAATGCTACCACTTTGACAGTTCCTCCGACAACTCAAAGAAGAGGGCCAGTAAAACTTAACCTATACATGACCAGCTAATCTAGATCTAATGATGATGATGTTGTACAAAGAAAATAGTCTAGATACAATACGGAAAACTAAGAAAGTGGAGAATACATAGATTTACAACATGGTTCATCTATGCTCATGGGTGAAGATGACCACAAAAACCTTCACTAATGATAGAGAAAATTAACAAAATAAGAAAATTCCAATACAAAACCTTCAATCTCTCAAGTATTTGAAAGTTCCAAAATACAAATATGCAATCCCAGAAGCCCGAGAATATAAGGAACCTCAAATTTCAGGTCCAGCCCTTCCAGTGGGCTGTTGCTCCCATTTGTTGAAGGCTTAAAAAGAGAGCTTTTTGGTAACCTATCCTACAACTACAAGACACATAACAATTTACAATCATGTTTTGCTTTAAAAATAACTTACAGCTAGATTTACATGGTTTCGAAAGGAAACCTCCTAGATTTTGGCTAGTGTAGATTTGGATTTGCTTCTTTGAACATCCACGGTTTCATGAACCTTATTCCATCCGTACTCAAATTAATCACTCAATGTGCATATTCGACTTGACAATCTATATTACTTCTAATATTGCAAATGGATCGGGTTGACCCATGATTCGATCTGACTTGATCCACTTATATCCGATCCAGTCTATTTTTAAGGACCCATGGATCTAGGTGGATTGGATCCACTCCATTTTTCGAATTGGATCTAGGTATACTAAATTCAGACCCGACCCGATCTAAACCTGCTTATACTATTAGAATCCAAACATATTTAGACCTCTAAATTAAAATTTTAAAATTACATGAAACTTATTTTTAATATAAAAATATATTTATAATTATTTTTTTATTTTATTTTATTTTGAGAATAATGTTGTTTGCTATCTTTTTATGATTAATAATAGTTGACTATATGATAATTAAAATACAGTTATATGTATTTTGTGTAGGTTCGATCCAGATCTAAATTTCTTGAATTATGATCCAATCCAACCTGAATGATCTATTGATTAGAAATTATGATGATTGACCGAACCCGATCTGATTCAATTTTTTATTGATTTAGATCTGGATCTAATATGAAAACCCGATAAAAAAGATTGAATCGAGGACGCTCATGTTTCTGTTTGATCCATCCGTTCTCATTCTAATACTATTACTTCTAAGCCTTTACCCTGTATTTCTTTCTATAAATTTAATCAAAATCATTATTTTTAATATCTATAAGGGGTTGTCCCTGATTTGCAAATAATTTATGATGTTAGAATACAAATATAGCATTCACATGTTTGTAGAATTTTTTTTTTTTTTCATTTACTTATAAATACAATGTTCATATATTCTTGCATGTCCGGCATATGTATTCACGTGCGTTCTGTACCCATCTTCCTCTGTCGCAAATCTTTGGAGCTGTTCTGGCTCATAAGTCAGAATATTCATATTTAAAGCTTACCTTATCTTGAAAACCCCATTAAAGCTTGCCGGGTGTTTGAATTTTTGATATTGAAATATCCAGTACCTTACCTTGTCTCCCCTATCCCTTTTGATTTAAAAATAAAAAATAAAAAAAAACCTTACCTTGTCAATGACCTGGGAAGGCCGAGAATCCGAAGCCGGCATATATGCTGAAACGAAGACGGCCGCAGCTATTTTCTCGGGGAACCTCTCCATGGCCAGGGCCACGCTCATTCCCCCGAAGCTGTGGCCCACCAGGATGACCCTCTTCCCATGTGGGAGTGCGGCCAGGATGTCCAGCAGCGGTTGGGAGTAGTCGGCAAAGGTGGACACCCTCGTGTAGCTTCCTCTCGTCGATGCCGGAAGCTGCGAGATCGGGCACCGTCACCTGGTACCCGGCGCATCTCAAAAGTGTTGCCACTTTATACCAACTCCAGGCTCCATGACAGGCACCATGGACCAGGATGATGTGCTTCTGCCTCCCATCGTTCTTTTCCATATCCTTTCCTTCTACAGGGATGATGTGCTTCCGCCTCCCATCGTTTTTTTCCATGTTCTGTGTCCTTCTTATGATTCCCAAAGCTGGTGTATACGTGGGTGTACTTGTAGCCTCAAAATTTAAAGGATAGGTTTGGCTGTGCTTTTCATCATTTTCTTCCGCATCTACAGTTGAAGCGCTGTAAGGAGGCCCCGTCTCGCGGCCGGCATACAGTCCACATTGATGGCGGTGGTTCCATTCGTGGCGTGGCGCGAGCGATTACCACCTGGTAGTACCCGCTTGCTTTACCCCCGTTGGCGCTGGATAAATTTTTTTTTCTCCGCTCGTTTCATTAAAAAAATATAAAAAAATAATTAGTTAACTCGACCTTTCAAACAAGTTTATCTAATTCAGATAGCAACATTTAAAAATATAACAAAAATCCACCTACCTTATACTTTTCTTTCCGGCACTCCATCCTTCTTTGAACGGGACAAAATGCGAAGTCGCTTTCGAAGACCTTAATATCTATCTAATTCAGATACAAAATTTTTAAATATAAAAATCTATCTGCTTTATGTTCTTCTCTCCGGCACTCTAATCTTTTTTTCTCGACACTCCATCCTTTTTCAAATGGGACAGCAATGCGAAGTCCCTTTTGAAGATGTTAGTATCTCGCTTATTGTAATTTCAATCTAATCTAAATAGAACCTTTTAAAATATATAGCAAAAATCCACCTACTTTATATCCTTCTCTCTCGGGCACTCCACACTTTTCCGAATGGGACAACAATGCGAAGTCTCTTTTGAAAACGTTGGTATCCCACTTATTATAATTTTGTTTAAATTTATTTTTTTAAAATATTATTTTTTAAAATAATATTAATGAAATAAAGTGTTCCAAATAAATTTATAATTTTACCATTGTTTCGCAATGTTGGGTCTTTTTTTTACAACATGTATAAAGTTTTAAAATCATAAAGTTAAAATAAAATTAGCTGAAGGCATAAGTTGAACCTGTACCTTTTCATAAAGTTAAAAAAAACTTAACTGAAGGTGTAGATTGAACCTACGCCTTCTCACAAAATGCAGAAAAAAAATTTCACTGAAGGCGCAGGTTGAACCCGTGCCTTTTCATAAAACTAAAAAAAATTAACCTGAGGCACAGGTTGAACTTGTACCTTCTAAATCGGGGGCAAATAAAAAAAAATAGATTTTATATAAAAACTCGAAAAAATTCAAACGAGTGGTAGAACCTTGCAAGCCGGACCGGTGGCAGGATCCTAGTGACCGGACCGGCGATTAGACCGTTGAAAGGACCCTAGCGATTGGATCAGTGGTAGGACCCTGATGTTCAAATTGGCAATCAGACCAGTAGCAAGATCCTAGCGACCAGATCGGTGGCAGGATCATGGCGGCTGGACCAATGGCAGGACCCTAGCAACTGGACCGACGGTTTGACCGGTGACAGGACCCTAGTGGCTGGACCTATGGCAAGACCCTGCTAGCCAGATCGGTGATCAGATTGATGACAGGACCCTAGCGACCAGACCGATGGCAGGATCCTGGTGACCGGACCGGTGGTTAGATTGATGACAGGACCCTAGCAGCCAGACCTGTGGTAGGACCTTGTCGGCCAGACCGGCGATTAGATCGGTGGCACGACCTTGCAGACCAGACCTATGGTAGGACCCTAGCTACTAGACTGGAGATCAGACCGATAGAAGGACCTTGCAGGCCGAATCGATGGCATGATCGTGCTAAACTGACCGGCGGTTAAACCGGTGATAGGACCCTAGCGATCGAATTGGTGGCAGGACCCTGGTGTCTTGATCGGCGATCGGATCGATGGCAGGATCCTAGCGACCGGACCTATGGTAGGACCCTGCTGGTTGGACCGGCGATTAGATCGGTGGTAGGACCTTGCAGGCTAGACTGGTGGCAGGACCCTACCGATCGAACCAGTGGTTAGATCGATGACAGGACCCTAGCGATCGGACCTATGGCAGGACCTTATCGACCGGTTCGATGATCAGATCGGTTGCAGGACCTTGCAGGCCAGACCAGTGATAGGACCCTGCAGCCAGACCAGTGATCAGATCGGTGGTAGGACCTTGCAAGCCGGACCGGTGGCTGGACCCTGTCGGTTAGACCGATGGTTAGATTGGTGATAGGACCCTAGCAACCAGACCGGTGGCAGGACCCTAGCGGTCAGATCGATAATAGGACCTTGATGGCTGGATCGGTGGCAGGACCCTGATGACCGGACCGGTAGGTAGACCAATGATAGAACCCTAGTGATCGGACCTGTGGCAGGACCTTGTCGACCGAACCAACGATCAGACCAATGGCAAGACCTTACATGCCAGACCGGTGGCAGGACCCTAGCTATCAAACTGGTGATCAAACTAGTGGCAAGACCTTGCAGGCCGGACCGGTGGCAGGATCGGTGGCATAATATTAGATAATGGCCTTAATGGATTTGAAATGGATTGGACCTAATTTATATAAATTTGTAATATTTAAAAGTATTTTATAGATATTTGTTGATATAAATAAGTTTAAATAAAAATAGTGATATAGAATTTTTAGGAAAAGTAATTAAAAAAATAGATTTATTTATTTAAATTAATTATTAATTAAAATTCAATAATAGATATTATAATTAAAAAATATATTATAATTTGTAAAAAAATATCATAATATTAATAGAAATTAGTAGTTGGGATTATTAAATGAAAATAATATAAAAATATTATTTTTGTAATAAATAAAAATTCAGACATGATTGTTAGAAAAATATAGCTTAATGAATTTTTAAAATATGGGTGATATTTTTAAAAAAATTATTAGTATTAAAGTAATAAAATGTATAATTTCTTTTAAAAAATATAATATAATTTTTTTTAAAAAATAATATTAAATAATGATACATTAACAAATTACTTATAAATTAATAAATAATCATAGATTATATAATTAAGATTAAAAATTAATTGTAGTTAAAATTAAGTAGTAAATATTAAATTTAAAAATTATATGATAATATATGAAAAGTATTTGATAATATTTATGAAGAGTAATAGTTGTGTTTATTTAAATATTTTTAGTAATAGTTGTGTTTATCGGTAAGGGATCGACATATGAGGGTGTTATACATGAGCCAGTTCACACTGAGATAAAGCTTTCAACAGGGTATCAGGGATCGAGTGAAGCAGAATCTTCACATCATCAGAGGCAATCTCCGAGTAGGAGGTGACGACCGCCTTGTGGAATGTAGGATATATGTTTTTACTCTCATTTATATATGGACCATATTATTGTACAGATCAGGCATTATAATGAAGTTTTATTTTAATAGATCCTTTTAAATTTTTGGACATACAATGAGGTACATGCAACTAAATATTCATATACTACATTACATTATTGTTTATTTATAAATATTATTGAATATTTCATAATTTCACATAATCAAATTCAAAAATAATAAATTTTAAAAAGTTTTGGGCCAGTCATTAGGTTGAAACCCGTTCGGTCCGGCTGCCAAGGTCCGGCCACCATCATCCGGCCATCTCAGCCCCATTAGCAAGGGATCATTGACAATCAAATCCATCTTGACACTGGTCCGGCCACTAATCCAGGCATCGGTTTGGCCACCGATCCGGGCACTGGTCTAGTTATCGGTCTGGGCAATATCTGGCCACCGTCCAAGCACCATCCGACCACCAATCCGACCATCGGTTCGGCTAGCAGTCTATTTTTTTTTAATTTACAACAACATAAGACAAGTATTTTTTTTAAACCGTAGGGTCTTGCCACCGGTCTGATCGTTGGTCCAGACACCAGGGTCCTGCCACCGATCCGGTTGCTAGGATCCTATCACCGGTTAACATCAATCCGGCCACCAGGGTCCTACCACCAGTCCGATCACTAGAGTCCTACCACTGGTATGATAGCCGGTCCGGACACCAGGGTCCTACCACTTGTCCGGTCGCTAGGGTCCTATCATCGTCTAATCGCTGGTCCGACCAATAGGGTTCCACCACAGGTCCTGCCAACAAGGTCCTGCCACCGGTCTGATCACCAGTTCGGTAGCCAGGGTCCTGCCTCTGGTTCAGCTTGCAAGGTCCTACCATCGATCTGATCATCAATCCGGCAGCCAGGGTCCTGCCACAGGTCCTATTGCTAGGGTCCTGTCACCGGTCTAATCGTCGGTCCGTCTACTAGGGTTCTGCCACCAGTTCGGCTTGTAAGGTCCTGCCACCGATCTAATCACCGGTCCGGCCAGTAGGGTTCTACCATCGATCCGACCTGTAAGGTCCTGACACTAGTCTAATCATCGGTCCGGCTGACAAGGTCCTACTACAGGTCTGGTCGCTAGGATCCTGTCATCAGTCTAACCGCTGATCCGGTTGTCAGGGTCTAACCACCGTTCAGCCTGCAAGGTCCTGCCACCAGTCTGATCGCCGGTCCGGCGGTAGGGTCCTACCACTGATCTGGTCACCAGTCCGAACACTAGGGTCCTGCCATAGGTTTGTCGCTAGGGTCCAGTCATTGATCTAACTGCTTGTTCGACCGATAGGGTATTACCATCGGTCCGGCCTGCAAGGTCCTGCCACCGGTCTTATCACCGATCTGTTAGCTAGGATCCTATCACCGTCTGGCCTGCAAGGTCCTACCACCGGTCTGGCCAGTAAGGTCCTGCCATAGGTTTGGCCACTAGGGTCCTATCATCGGTCTAACCATCGATCTTGTCACCAGGGTTTGACCACCGATCCGACCGCTAGGGTCCTGCCACCGATCTGATCGCTTATTTGGTCGATAAAATCCTACTACAGGTCCGGTCGCTAAAGTCCTGTCACCGATCAAATCGTCAGTCCGGTCTTTAGGATCTTGCCACCGATCCAGCCGTCATGGTTCTGCCATCGGTCCAGTCGCCAGGGTCTGCCATCGATTTGATTACCGGTCCGGATATCAGGGTCTTGCCACCGATCCAATCGCTAGGGTCCTGTCATCGGTCTAACCACCGGTCTGGCCATCAAGATCCTGCCACCGGTCTGGCCTGCAAGATCCTGCCATTGGTTTGAATTTTTTTTGAGTTTTTATGCAAAATCTTTTTTTTTTTATTTGCCACCAGTTTACAAGGCATAGGTTCAACCTGCACCTTCAAGTCAATTTTTCTTAAGTTTTATGAGAAGGTGCAGGTTCAACCTGTGCCTTCAGCTAATTCTTTTTTAAACTTTATGAGAAGGCGCAGGTAACCTACACCTTTTGGTCAGTTTTTTTTAAAGTTTTATGAGAAGGTGTAGGTTTAACCTGTGCCTTCAGCTAATTTTTTTTAACTCTACAAGAAGGTGGAAGTTTAGCTAAATTTTCTTTTAACTTTATGAGAGGCGCAGGTTCAACTTGCACTTTCAGTAATTTTTTTTAAAAAACTTTATAAGAAAGTGCCAGTTCAACTTGCACCTTCTCCATGTGGTGTAAAAAAAAAATCGATCCAACATGGCAAAACAATGGTAAAATGGTAAATTTATTTGAAATGGCCATATTTCGATAATATTATTTTTAAAAAATAATATTAAAAAAATCCCTAATTTAGCACCACTTGTTTTGTTAAAAAATAAAATTATTTTCTATTATGATTGAGCATGACTAAACAAAAAATAATTAGTCAAACTGGATATATCAATCAAAAGATTTTTTTAAAATAATATTTTTTAATAAATATTTATTAAGATAAAATATTTTAAGTTATATTTATCAAATTAGTGTAGTTTGATTTAAGTGAATGCGAACCCAGGAGCCACAAATTGAACATGCGGCTTTATTTTAAATAAAACCAACTATGATTTCAAGTTTCAAAAAAATATAAAAATAATATATTAAAATAAAAAAAATAAAAAAGACATGGAGCTTTACTATATTTTCTTTTAAATAAAAAATTTAAAACTATTTAAAAATATAAAAATATAAAAAAAAATAATAAAATCATAGGTGATTATCTTAATAATATTATAAAATTTTAATATTATAAAATAAAATTTATTATAATATATAATAAATAAATAAAAATAAAATAAAAATAATAACTATATTATATATATTAAATTATATAGCATATATTATATTATAATATATAATATAAAAAATATTAAAACTAGCTTGGCAACCGGACTGGTTGCTGGATTGGCACCTACCTGGCGATCGGAATGGCAATCAAACCGATAATTGTATCAATGGCTGGATCGATGGCTAGACTGGTGATCGGATCGATGACCGAACTGGTAGCCTCTTTGAAAAAAATTCCTATATCCATGACTTCACTTGTACCTTCCTTTTTCAAATAAAATATTTAAAAACATATAAATAATTAAAAATTAGAAAAAAAAATAAAATCATAGATTGTTATCTTAATAATATTGTAAAATATTAATATTATAAAATAAAACTTATTATAATATATAATAAATAATATAATAATTATAATATATATTATAGTATATTATAATATAATATAAAAATTATTGAAGCTAGTATGGCGATCGAACTGGTAGTTGGACTGGCACTTACTTGGCATCAGACCGGTGGCCAAACTGGCAACTGGATCGGTGGCCCAATTGGTGGCCGGATTGGCATCGATCTTACGATCGATTAGCACTGATTTAGTAACTAGACTGATAATCAGATCGATGGTCGGATTGGCTGTTGGATCGATGGCTAGACTAGCACCGACCTGATGATAAGACCGATGGCTAGACTGGCTATCAAACCGGTAACTGACTAGCGACTGGACTGGTTGTCAAACTAGTGATCAGATTAGCGATCAAACTAGCACTGAGTTGGTAGCCAGACTAGCTATCAAACTAGGGGCTGGACAGGCTGTCAGGCAGAGGGTGATCAGATTGATGCTCCGACCGACTGCTGGATCGATAGTCGGACTAGCACCAACGTGGTAGCTGGACTGGTTGTTGAACCAGGGACCGGATTGGCAATCGGACTGGTAGTTGGACTAGCACCGACCTGGCAGCCATACTGGTTATTAAACTAGGGGCCGAATTGGTGGCCAGACTGGCATTGCAGGACCTGGTGTGGTGCTTCCAAGGCTCACGGGGCCAAGGCTAAGGCTAAGGTCCAATGCCCATGAGGTGGTCATGGGATTTCTAGGGCTAGTTTGGGCTCTAGGGTGAAAGGCTGTCAGCCTTTCGGATTTTGAGGTTCAAGGGTCTTGATCCTCAAGGGGTTAACTTGTATTGGGCTATGTTTGAGTCCTAGGTAGGTGAGATTGAGTCAAGACCAGGGTGTACATGGGCTTGGGTAAACACAATCTCTTATCAAGTTAGCTAGAGGGAGTTTTTGGGTTAGGTCAAATTGACCTAGTATATATATATCTTGTATATGGGGCTGATCAGAGTCAAGTTAATAAAAAATTATTTTCTTCCTCATAATCTCTCTTCCCTTCTCTCTTCCTCTCTAATTGTTGTTCCATATCAGAAGATAAACCCTAGCCACCACGTCCTAGGGCAAGGAAGAAGGAAACATCAAGGTATTTGGATTCCTTGTCAACTAAGAATCCCTAGCGCCTAAGGAGTTGGAGAGCTATCCCATGTTCCCTACTTTTGGAGTTCGACTAGGGGCGTTTGAGGTCTGATTCCTACTGGTTTTAGGTGCCAAAGAAAGGAGTTTCAGATCTAGAATAGATCTGGAAGGTTGTGGGGGTGTTGGATCTCTTGGAAGCATTCTAGGCATCAAAGATTCAGGCTGTTTGTCTTTTTCTTGTTCAAATCCCTATTGCTGCGATCCAAACTAAGATTTCCATGTCTTAGATCTCAAGTTTGAAGGTTTGGTGAGTGGGGTTTCTGATTTGGAAGCAAGATCAACTCGTTTCAAAGGTCTTCTCAAAAGCACAACTCTGAAAACCTTGATTACTAAAATTCTACATAGGCGGTTTTGTATTTTTTGGTGTTTGTTTTCCATCAAAAGTACTCCAACCCTTTGTAATTGGTTCCAAGATCACCATAAGTAAAGGGGGTTTTTACAACATCTAGTATTAGAGCAAGGTTGCTTGATTTGGTGGAGGAAAAGCCGAAGTTTTGCTAGGATCTTTTCAAGGTGCTGAACAAATTTTGTTTTAGAACACTGTGGTGATTATTTGGTATTGGTTTTATAAAATATGTTTTAGGATAGAATCTAGTAGCATTAAAGTAGACTTTGGAAGTTCGATGGTAAGGGAAACTTTAGCCTTTGGCAGCTGTTGCCGCCAAGATCGCCATGGCCTACAGCTCGGTCACGCTGGGGTGCTCCTCCTCCCCCATGCCGTAGTGCATCCTCCCTTCCTTCCTGCAAAACAGGGGAGACCCAGGCCGGGGATTCCGGTGAGGACACTCCGATGATCAAGTCAGTGGGACGATCGAGGGAATAGACAAGACCTCCATGGTGTAGGGCTCGGGGGATCCGTTTGCCAGGAGAGAGCATGTTGGACAGATATATAAAAGAAATGGAAAGAGTAGGGATCGAGAGCGGGGAATGAGGACTTACCTCTCCCTCGCCTTCTCTCGCGTTCTTACCTTCCTTACCTTTCAACTTCTCTTTAGAGGCGGGGCCGAGGCTCTCTCCGAGAAGGGTCTCAGGGAGCCCAGAGAAGTCCCTTGGATGCGAGCCCCTGCGAACCTCTCGAGGCTCTAGAAGTTCTCCCTTCCTCTTGGAAGAAAGTCTGAAAGAAATGCCCTCCTTCTTGAAGGAACCTCTGAAAGAAAGACCCTCTTCTCTTCTTTCTTCTCCTATCCTCCTTATAGGAGGGGCACTTCTATTTTAGGAGGGACCGCCCAAGCGTTGCAAGTCCTAAGGCCTTGACTGGATTCCTCTCTTGGGAAAGCTCTGGGTGTCATGCCATGGTGGGGGCGGTAGTTGGCGGTATGACTGTGGTGTGGTAGCATGCCACTGGGCCTAGGGCCTGGGGGTACCGGTATCGTACCTCTAGTAGGGCTGGCACTACCTGCAGAAGGCTATGGGTGGCCAGGCTTTTGCTGTGGCATGATTTTAATATCTACTTTCTGGCAGGGACTCCATGCTTGGGACTCCCCCTTAGGACACGAGCATGGCCCTAGCCAGGAGCTGACCTCAGACGGGGGTGCGCCTTGTGAGCCTGGCTTTGGCTGGAAGCTTGACCTCAGATGGGGGACTCGCCTAATGAGCCTGGCCTCGGTTGGGAGCTTGACCTTAGATGGGGGGCTCGCCCAATGAGCCCAGCCTCGACTAGGAGCTTGACCTTAGACGGGGGGTTCGTCCAATGAGCCCGGCCTCGGCTAGGAGCTTGATCATAGATGGGGGGCTCACCCAATGAGCCCGGCCTCAGCTGGGTGCTTGACCTCAGATGGGGGGCCCGCCTTGGGTCCTCATCAGACCACTTCGTCTAAGTGGCGGGTCTCTTGTCATCATGGCCGTTCACTGGCTCCTTGTCAATGGATGCTGCCAAATCAGATGCCCCCCCTTTCGAGCCCAGAAGGCGAGACAATGCTCAGGGCGAAAAGGTAATAACCTCGCTGACATGGAGGGATGCGCTTGTGGTGTCATTAATGCCTCGGGTGCTCGCAGCCTGAAATTCATGCTCCTGTGCGAATGAAGCGATGCTCTGCTCAGTTTTTCAATGAAGGGTCATGAATGCTCCATCTGGATCGAAGTAACTGCCACAGTTTGATGTACCTGAGATGTCCGGTTGGGCCACATGGCAGTCTCCAGTTGGCCAAAGAACTAAGAGGGTGCGTGCCTTGCATTGGGATGAGGCGACAGTGGGTGGTGACCTTTATTGCAAAGGGTCTACATCCTCTCCCTTTTAAGGAGTCCTTGAGCGTTGGCCTGCAATATTCTGTAGTGCACTCCTTTTCCCTCTAGTTCTTCTCCTGCTCAAGTGTTGAGAGCTCTTGATAGGCTTGATCCTTCCCCCATGCTTTCTTCCTTCACTCCCTCTCCTTCGGGCCGCACCAAGGGAGGGCTCTTGGTGGACTTTAGGCTCTCAGCCAAGGAAGGCTCTTGGTGGACTTTAGGCTCTCAGCCAAAGAATCAGAGAGTCGAGCGAAGACCCTCTAGGAGGGATCAACCGGTCGTCAAGGCAATGGCATCTGGCTTGGAGAAGAAATCTGCCAAGCTCGAAAACTTCCTCCAAGGAGGACAAGGGGAAGAGCCTCTGGTCGCATAGCTGGAAAAGACTAGAAGAGGGAGAAAGAGGCCACTCATGCCTCCTCTCAGTTTACAAGATCGGAGGTCTTCGATGAGGATGTGGTGGTCGGGGTGTGGTCGTTGTGCGATAGATCATGACCTGTCTGATGCCGTTAGAGATGGCATAATGAGGGGCTGCTATAGCTACCCTTGGAATCATGGGATTGGTGAAATCCAAGGAGGAGGCAGTGGAGCCGATGCCAGACTTTAGAGATCTGGCAGACACTTTAGGAAGGGCCCCTATGGGCACGGCCTGTCCTGCTAGTGCCTTCTACGTCGATCACGGAGGTTAAGGTCAGGGCCAGGGCCGGAGCGAACCAAGCTTCCTTCCCTTTCTATTTGTAATCTGGCTTTTGAGAGATTTTCCCGACCTATCGGGGATCTCCCTTGATGTAAGACCTTTTGATTAATGAAGGCATCCTTTTCTATCATCTGACGCACCTCCGTCTTCTATTCCTCTAGTCTTCATCTTCTTCTTTTTTTTCTTTTTTTTCTTTTCTCCCTTTTTTTTTGAAGGACTTTTCGTGAGTCCTTTGCCATGGGGATGCGATCTAGCCCGATTGAAGCATTCAGCCCGGGCTTTGTCTTTGGAGGATGAGCATGCCTTTCTTAGGCCTTGGCTACTTCAGGCCAGCCTCAGGAGCTTAGAGCTAGCATGAAAGCTTCAAGGGGTGTCCCATCCCCATTTTCCTGGCCTCGAAGTTGCACTAGTCCAGGTGCCAGACATCAGGAATTCTTGGACCTCCTGCACTCCCAGATTTGGTTGAATTAGCTGAGAGGCTTGATCTGCCAAGCTATGAGTCAGGCGAGAGATGGCCGGACTTCTGAAGTCTTCTAGCTGGCATCTCCGGACTGTGAGCAAGGCGATTGAAGCTGAGAGGCTGTATCTGTCAAGCTATGAGTCACGCGGTAGATGGTCGGGCTTCTGGAGTCTTCCGGCTGGCATCTTCATACTGTAAGAAAGGTGGTTGAGGCCAAGAGACTGGATCTGCCAAGCTGTGAGTCAGGCGATAGATGGTCAGACTTCTAGAGTCTTCCAGCTAGCATCTCCAGACTATGAGCAAGGTGGCTGAGGCTGAGAGGCTAGATCTGCCAAGCTGTGAGTCAGGCGGTAGATGGCCAGGCTTCTGTATTCTTTTGGCTGGCATCTCTGGATTATGAGCAAGGTGGTTGAGGCTGAGAGGCTGGATCTACCAAGCTATGAGTC
The DNA here is from genome assembly GCA_021397845.1 of Areca catechu. Lineage (NCBI taxonomy): Eukaryota > Viridiplantae > Streptophyta > Magnoliopsida > Arecales > Arecaceae > Areca > Areca catechu. Next base: position 221,363 of record JAHSVC010000021.1, on the reverse strand, counting down.
AGGTGGTAGATGGCTGGGCTTCTGGAGTCTTCCGACTGGTAACTCCGGACTGTGAGCAAGGTGGTTGAGGTCAAGAGGCCGGATCTGCCAAGCTATGAGTCAAGCAGTATATGGTCGGACTTCTGGAGTCTTCCGGTTCGCATTTTTGGATTGTGAGCAAGGCAGCTGAGGCCAAGAGGCTAGATCTGCTAATCTATGAGTTTGGCGATAGATGGTCAGACTTTTGGGGTCTTCTGGCTGGTATTTTTGGACTGTGAGCAAGGCGGTTGAGACTGAGAGGCTGGATCTGCCAAGCTGTGAGTCAGGCGGTAGATGGTCGGCTTCTGGAGTCTTCCAGTTGGCATCTATGGACTGTAAGCAAGGCGGTTAAGGCCAAGAGGCTGGATCTACCAAGCTATGAGTCAGGCGATAGATGGCCAGACTTATAAGTCTTCCAGCTGGCATCTCCAGACTGTGAGCAAGGCGGTTGAGGCCGAGAGGCTGGATCTGCCATGCTATGAGTTAGGCGGTAGATAGCCAGACTTTTGGAGTCTTCTGGCTGGCATCTCCAGATTATGAGCAAGGCAGTTGAGGCCAAAGGCTGGATTAGAATGCCAGGTTTCAGGAGTTACCGGGTTGTGAGCACAGCACACACCAAATTATGAGTCTTGGAGTCGCGAATAGGAGGCGACTGAGCTCTGCTGATCCGCTACGCAACGACTGCTCCGCGATGGACTGTGGAATGAGCTGAACTGTGAATCACGCGGTAGATGCGGGGCCCTTGGAGTTTCCCGGGCATCTCCTGACTGCGAGTGTAGCAGATGCCAAACTGTGAGTCAAGCGATGGATGGTGGGACCTCCAGGGTTCTCATGATATCTCCAGACTGTGAGCTCAGTGCACACAAACTATGAGTTTCGCGGTAGATGGCGAGACTTCTTGGAGTCTCTGCGGACATCTCTGGACTGTGAGCAAGGCATGAGCTAAACTATGAGTCACGCGGTAGATGGCAGGGCCTTTGGGGTTTTTCCGGGCTTCTCCAAACTATGAGTTGGATAGACACTGAACTGCGAGTCAAGCAGTAGATGGCGGGACTTTGTCGAGTCTCCACAGATATCTCCAGAGCTATGAGTTCAGTGGCGGGCATAGAACTATGATGCTTGCCCTTGGTGGTGATACAGAAGCCTTTCTTGTGAACCTATCACATAGCTCTTCATATTGTGAGGGTAATAGGGAAGAGAGCTAACTGTTGAGCTCTGGTCATATGGATAGGGGCGTGTTACTCCCTCGTGGGTGATCCCTAGTCTATCCCCCCAGTGGTGAAGGTTGTCGCTATCACTCCGTCAGTCGAAGATCCTTGATCCCTAGCGCTCGATCGGATCGCTTCAACTCTTGAATCTTTTTCCCCCTACCTGGCATGCCAATCTATTGCCGCCAAGATTGCTGTGGCCTGTAGCTCAATCATGCTGGGGCGCTCCTCCCTCGTGCCGCCGCGCGTCCTCCCTTCCTTCGTGCAAACAGGGGAGACCTGGGGTCGGGAATTTCGATGAGGATACTCCAATGATCAAGTCAGTGGGATATTCGAGGGGAACAGACAAGACCTCCATGGCATAGGGCTTGAGGAACTCGTCTGTCAGGAGGTTGCATCTGGATAGAAATATAAAGGAAATGGAAAGAGTAGGGATCGAAAGCGGGGAACGGGGACTGACCTCTTCCTCGTCTTCCCCCGCATTCTTACCTTCCTTACCTTCCTCCTTCTCTTTGGAGGTGGGGCCAAGGTTCTCTCCGAGAAGGGGTCTTAGGAAGCCCAGAGAAGCCCCCTGGATGCAAGCCTCTGCAAACCTCTCGAGGCTCCAGAAGTTCTCCTCTTTCTCTTGGAAGAAAGTCTGAAAGAAAATCCCTCCTTGAAGGAACCTCTGAAAAAAAGACCCTCTTCTCTTCTTTCTTCTCCTGTCCTCCTTATAAGAGGGCACTTCTATTTCAAGAGGGACTGTCCAGGCATTGCAGGTCCTGGGGCCTTGGCTGGATTCCTCTCTTGGGGAAGCTTCGGGTGTCGTGCCATAGTGGTGGGGGCAATTGGCGGTATGGCTGTGGGCGTGGTAGCATGCCACTAGGCCTGGGGCCTGGGGTGCCCATATCATACCTCTGGTAGGGCTAGCGCCACCTGTAGAAGGTTGCGGGTGGCCAGGCTTTTGCTGTGTCATGATTTGAATATCTGCTTTCTAGCGGGGACTCCATGCCTAGGACTCTGCCTTGGGACACGAGTGTGGCCCTGGCCGGGGCTGACCTCGAATGGGGGCGCACCTCTTGAGCCTGGCTTTGGTTGGAAGCTTGACCTCAAACGGGGACTTGCCTAATGAGCTCGGCCTTGGCTAGGAACTTGATCTCAAACAGGGGGGCTCGTCCAATGAGCCCGGGCTTGGCTGGGAGCTTAACCTCAGACGGAGGGCTCGTCTAATGAGCTCGGCCTCAGCTAGGAGCTTGACCTCAGACGGGGGGCCCACCTTGGGTTCTCATCAGACCATCTTGCCAAGTGGTGGGTCTCTTGTCATCGTGGCCGTTCGCGGGCTCCATGTCAACGGATGCTTCCACATCAATAGCGAAGGATGAAGGATTTATTAGTACAAAACATAATCTTTAAGGTGTTGGTATGTGAAAAGCTTGAGAAGATGAGTTTGGAAGATTGGGAGGAACTAGAGAAAATAGCTTTTAGCATGATTAGGATGTGCTTGGCTGGTCAAGTCCTACCTGACATTAGTGGTGAAACCATGGTGAAGGGGCTTTGGAAGAAGTTGGAGAACACATACATGGGCAAAAATATGACAAACAAGTTATGGTTGAAGAAACATTTGTACAGCTTGCGAATGCCTGAGGGAGGAGACTTGATTGCCCATATCCAAAGATTAAATCAAGTATGCTCGGATGTTATGAGCCTTGATGTGAAGATAGATGAGGAGGATAGGGCTCTCCTGTTGTTGTTCACTTCCAATATCAAATGATGGTCTCATAACAACCCTGGTGTACGGAAAAGAGACCTTAAATTTTGAAGAAGTGGTTGGAGTTCTCAGGTCAAATGAGCAACGGAAAAGCTTTGTAAAGGAGGTTCAAGTTTAGAAGTTCTTGCTATAAATGAGAGACAAGGCCCAGAGAGACAGCTCGAGCAAATCAAGGGTAGGTCAAAGTCTCGAAGCAGTCAGAAGGGCTGAAGGTGCGACAAGTGTCATTAGCTGGTCATCTAAAAAGGAATTGTCCACTTTTGAAGAATGAAAAGGGGAAGGGCTTTTCCAAGGGTGAGTCGACCAGCAGGAGTGGTGCACATTCATCTGAGAATAGTGGAGATGACTTACTAGTTGTATCAGATGGGACCATAGAGTATGATAGTGAATGGACACTAGATTCAGCATATTCGTATGATTACACTTTACATTGAGAATGATTTGCTTCTTATACCAAAATCAATGGTGAAAGTGTGAGTCTTGGAGATGATCATCCATGTAAGGTTGCTGGTGTTGGTACTATTAGGGTGAGGATGTATGATGGAGTTATACGGATACTTACCAATGTCAAGCATGTGCCGGAGCTGAAGAAGAACCTAATTTTCCTAGGTTATTTGGAGAAGCAGGGGTATGCCTTTAGCAGTCTACCAAGCAGCGGGTGCTTGAAGATAACCAAGGGTGCCTTAGTGGTGATGAGAGGGAGAGACCGAGCAACAATCTATATAGGATGGAAGGCTTAGTAGTGATAGATACTGCAGAGGTACTTGCAGCAACACAGGAGGAGCAGCTTGCCTACCAGTTATGGCACTATTGTATGGGTCACATGAGTGACCGAGGGCTCATGGAGATCAGCAAGAAGGGTCGGATTCCAGCACTCAAGAAAGAGTGAAATGACTTATGTGAGCCTTGCATGTATGGCAAACAGCACAGGATAAAGTTTTCCAGTAGTACCAAGTAGAGTGAAGGTGTCTTGGAGCTAGTTCACTCAGATGTATGGGACCGGCGCCTATTTTAGCTAAGGGTGGAGCTAGGTACTTTGTTACCTTCATTGATGACTTTTCTAGGAGAGTGTGGGTGTATCTGATTAGGAAAAAATCAGAGATCCTTGCCCGGTTCAAAGCCTGGAGAGCTGAAATGGAAAAGGAGATAGGAAAGCTAGTCAAGTGCCTGCGAATCTGATAATGAAGGGGAGTACACCATTTTGAGCTTAGAAGCTACTATGAGGAGAATGGGATCAAATGCCAATTTATAATGAAGATGACTCCCCAACAAAATGGCATGGCTGGGAGGATGAATAGGACATTGATTGAGAAGGCCAGGAGCTTGAGGCTGCAAGCATCATTACCCAAAATTTTTTGGGGTGATGCTTTAATTTTTTCTTGTTTTCTTGTAAACAAGTCCCCAAATAGAAAACTCAATAGAGGCATTCCAGAGAAGGTTTGGAGTGGGAAGAAGGTGGAGCTTGGCCACCTAAAGGTTTTCGGCTGCCCAGCATATGCATTGGTGGAGGGAGCCTATAGGAGCAAATTGGGCCCGAAGTCATGCAAACTGATCTTCATCGAATATCCACAGGGCATGAAGGGTTACCTACTGATGGATCTTCATTCTCAGAGGTCCACAATTAGTAGGAATTTATATTTGATGAGAGGACTTCTGAAAAAGCTTGGGGTTGTAGATGGAGCAAAAATGTCTACATAGGATAGCAGAGTGCAGCATTCATATACAGGTGATGTGCCATTAGTTTCTACTTCGAATAATGTTCACTTTGAGGTGGAGACTTGCAAGCATGTTCCCACACATGTGAAGGACCAGCGAGGAGGAACATCTAACCAGAGGAGGTGCGGGAAGAGCCAGACACTGCAGACTTGTAGGAAAGCACAAGAGGAGTGGCACTACACAAGCCAAAGCATACAATACGAAAATCGATACGATATGGTATGGATGAGACCATTTCTTATGCTCTCATCTCTGCCAATGGAGATCCAGAGACATTCGAGGAAGCCATGGAGAGTTCAGATAGGGAATCATGGATACAGGCCATGATGGAGGAGATGGAGTCTCTCGGAAAGAACAAGACATGGTAGCTTGTGGATCTACCTAGAGGAGCTCAACCCATTGGCTCCAAATGGGTTTTCACTAAGAAGGAGGGACCCTTAGAGCAAGGTGGAGTGAGGTACAAGGCTAGGCTTGTAGCCAAAGAGTACTCACAGAGAGAAGGAATTGACTACTCTAAAGTTTTCTCTCCCATTGTCAGGCATACGTCTATCAGGGTGCTTCTAAGCATTGTAGTAGCTCAGGATCTGGAGCTAGAGTAGATGGATGTCAAGATAGCATTTCTCCATGGACATCTAAAGGACAGCATCTACATGGAGCAATCATAGGAGTTCAAAGAGCCTGAGTCAAAGGACAAAGTGTGTTTGTTGAAGAAATTATTATACGGGCTAAAGCAGTCATCGAGGCAATGGTACAAGCGGTTTGACACCTTTGTAAGAAGCATTGGACTTTCCAGGTGCAATTTTTCTCCATGTGTTTATACTAAATCTCTAAAAATGGATCCATGGTATACTTACTCTTATATGTAGGTGACAACATTCTAATAGCAGCAAGAGTAAGAAAGTTGTGCATGAATTGAAGGCAACCAGATTGGCTGTCAGAGCTGGTGGTTGGACGGGCTCTCGACCATGATTCATGCGGGCCACTAGTCTGATCATCAGGCCGGTGCCAGTTGATCACCAGTCTGGCCTCCATGTCTGTGCTAATTATTGGGTCATCAGGTTGGTGCTAGTCCAATTGGCCAGTTTGACACTACCGATCTAGTGCGCTAGTCTAGCCACAAATCTGATCGTCAGTTCCGATTGCTAGAATAGTGCCAGTCCGGTCACCAGAACAATGCAAGTCCAGTTGAAAGAACAATGCCAGTCCAGTCACCAGCCCAGTCATTAGTTTGATGGACAGTCATGCCATTGATTAAATCGATAGTCTGGCTGTCAGTCCAGCCACCAGTTCGATAGCATTTTGATGGCTTTGTCGGTGCCAGTCCAACACTAGTCTGGCCACCAGTCTGATAGCCAGTTTGATTGCTTGGTTGGTGCTAGTTTGACCACTGGTCTGGCTACTAGTTTGGCCATCGGTCCGATAGCTAGTCCAGTAACGTAGTTGGTGCCAATCTGGCAACCGTCTAGTTGCCAATATGGTCCTTAGTTGATAACCAGTCTGGCTACTAGGTTGATGCCAGTCCGATCATCATATCGGTAGTTGGACTGTGGTCGAACTGTTGATTGGATCGATGGCCTGATTAGTGGTTGGATTAGCTATCAAATTAGTGACCGGATTGGAGACAGAACCAGTGACCGGACTGGTTATCAAATTGGTGATCGAACTGGTATCGACCTAGTAGTTGGACTAGCTATTGGACCAAGGGCTGACTGATAGCCAGACTGGTGGGCTGGACTGGCAACCAGATCGATGGCCAAACTGGCACCAAGTTGGCAAACCGACTGGTAGCTGGACTGGCACCGACTTGGTCACCAGACTAGCTATCAAATTGGTGGCTGAACTGGCAGCTAGACTAGCAATCGGACTAGCATCAACTTGGCAGTCGAACTGGCTATCGGACTGGTGGCTAGACTAAGGCTGGACTAGCACCAACCTGGTCATCACTGGCTGTCAAACTAGTGACCGAACTGGCAATCGAACCAATGGCCGGGATGGTGACCGGATAGCCGAACTAGCAATCGGACTGGCACCAACCTGGCAACAACCAGACTAGCAATCAGATCAGTGACCGAACACGGCCAGATTAGTAATAGACTGGAGATCGAACTAGGACCAACCTAGTGACTGGACTAACACCGACCTGGAAGCCAGATTGGTGACCGAACTAGCACCGACCTGATGGTCGGATTGGTGATCGGATTGGTGGTTGTAGCATAATCATGGTCAGTGCCAATCCGACCACCAGTTCGATAGCCGGTTTGCTACCAGGTCGGTGCTAGTTCGATTACCAGTCTGGTTGCCAGTCTAGCCACTGGTCCAATAGCTAATCTGGCTACCAGGTCAGTGCCAGTCCTACACCGGTCCGACCACCAATCTGGCCCATGGTCTAATAACTAGTCTGACTGCCAGGTCAGTGCTAGTCTGATTGCCTATTCGGTAGCTAGTCCGACTGCTAAGTTAGTGCTAGTTTGGTTCCTAGTCTGACAGCCAATCGGCCCCCCCATTTGATAGCCAATTCGACCCCTAGTCCATTAGCCAATTCGGTTGCAAGATCGATGCCAGTCCGATCGCCAATCTAGTTATTAGTCTGATAACCAGTCCGATCGCTAGTCTGGTCATCGATCTGATTGCCAATCTGACCATTGGTCCGATAGCCAGGTCGATGCTAGTTCGATCATCGATTCGATAGCTAATCCGACCATCAATCTGATTACCAGTCCGGTCGCTAGGCGGTGCCAGTCTAATCGTAAGGTCGGTGCCAATCTGGCCACCAATCGGGCTACCGGTCTAGCACTAGTATGGCCACCAGTTCAACCACTGGTAGGTGCTAGTCTAGCTTCCAGTCCGATCGCCAGGTCAGTTTCAATATTTTTTATTTATTTTATAATATATTATATATTTTTATTATAATATTTTTTATTATTTATTATTATTATAATATTTTATTTTATAATATTATTAAGATAACAATCTATTATTTTTTTATTTTTTAAATTTTTTAAAGTATTTTTTAAATTTTTTATTTGAAAAAGAAAGGTACAGGTGAAGTTTATACGGATTTTTTTTAAAAGCTACCAATCTGATCATCGGTCCAATCATCAATTCGACCACTGGTCCTGTTGCTGGTATGGTCACCGGTCTAACTACCAACCCGATTGCTAGGCAGGTGCCAGTCCAGCCACCAGTCTAGTTGCTAGGCCAATTTTAATATTTTTTATATAATATATAATATATACTATATAATTTAATATATTATAATATATTTATTATATTTATGATAATATTTATATTTATTATTATATATTATAATAAATTTTATTTTATAATATTAATATTTTATAATATTATTAAGATAATCATCTATGATTTTATTTATATATTCTTTAATTTTTAAAATTTTTTATTTAAAAATACTAAAGTTCTGTAACTTTTTTATTTTTTTTTTTTTTATTTTAATATATTATTTTTTATATTTTTTGAAACTTGAAACCGTGTTTGAACCTATGGTTTCACTTAAAATGAAGTCACATGTTCAACTTGCAACTTTTGAATTGGTGTCCATGTAAACCAAACTATCTTAGTTTGGTAAATATAGTTTAAAGTACCATATTTTGGTAATATTTTTTAAAAATATTATTCAAAAATAGTCTATCTAGTCCCACTATGCAGATAGAACATTTCAACTTGTGTTTAAAAATAAGGCTATTTACCACCAAGATGGTAGCTCAAGTAAAATTGATTAAAGCTCTATATTCTATATGTTTCACATTTGAAAAATGATTTTGCAGTTAATTCAAGTAATTTTAAAATTAGTCATGAAATCTAGATACAAGTACGTGGAATTGTTTATTGATACATATGATATTTTAGCAGGGCCAAGATGATGTACTCATCTATTTCACTTAAAGTAAAGTAGGAAAGGATCGACCCATCTTTGTTACCATCTTGTATCAAATATTTTCTGGTAGAGTGGGGACCTTTATGGTCATATCCAAAGAGAATAGCTGATGGGGATCCAGGGCAGGTCCAGGTTCTTTTCTATTTTTTCTTATTTTCTTGAATTTTTTTTATTTTTCCTATTCCCGCTATTCCATCTATTCCCAATATCCCAGCTTTATCGCCAACCTATTCCTACTTTATCCCAATTTTATTCCATCTTCACCATCTTTCTCCCATGGTTTTAAAACAAATTTCAAAACCCTAGCCTACGCCTCGTTGGCCCAAATCCGGGCCGCCTGACCCCCGGCCGCCCTCGCCGGACCGTCGCCGATGCTCGCCGGCCCCCGCCCTCGCCAAAAAAGTCGCCGCCGCCTAGGAGGTCTCCCACGGTCGTGGGAGACCAAACGGCATGCCCAGCGTGCCGTGCCATTCCCGTGCCACCGCCTCGCCTGCAGCCCGCTGCCAGCCGTCCGCCGAGCTCTTCCACCGCTTGCTTCCCGGTTGCCGGCCGTCTGCCAGTGCTCAGTCGGGAGATCGATCCTCTGCACGGCCATGAGATGAGTTTGCATGGATTTCGAAGCAGTCCAATTTTCAGAGCAGCACACTTTTCAGCATAGATCATCAAGTCGACACACTTCTTAAAGCAGATCAGCATCACTTTTGATGCAACATGAATTTTAATGTAATTTATTTTCCTTTTTGTAGTTTTCTTGGAGGCTAAGAAACTGAGGGTTTTGGTTTTTCTATATAAAAGCCTTTTCTCCCTCTATAATAATTATGATTTGATTTAAATTTTTGGGTTCTCCAAAAAAAATCCAAGAAAATAAGAAAAAATAGAAAAAGAACCTGGACCTGCCCTGGATCCCCATCAAAGTAGTAATCTTATGGCCTCTAGTCTTGCTACTGGTGCATAGGTTTCATCAAAATCTATTCCTTCCTCTTGGTTGTATCCTTTGGCTACTAATCTAGCTTTGTTTCTAACTACTTTACCTTGTTCATCCAGTTTATTTATATGAACCCATTTAGTTTCTATAATGGGATGGACTGATGGTCTATCAACTAGACTCCATACATTATTTCTTTCAAACTAGTTTAGTTCTTCATGCACGACCATCATCCAGTTTGGGTCATTTTCAGCTTCTTCTAAACTATGTGGCTCTATTTGTTATACCAATGCTAGGTAATCATGTGCATCTCTAGTGATGACCTAGTCCTAACACCTTGAGAGGGATCACCGATAATTAAATCTCTTGGATGAGAAATCTCTAGTGATGACCTAGTCCTAACACCTTGAGAGGGATCACCAATAATTAAATCTCTTGGATGAGAAGTTACATACCTCAATTCCCTTGGTAGATCAGCATGGTCTTTACTTACCATCTCTTCTCCTTCTTGAGTTGGTTTCTCTTGTATGCTCATATCTTCCATTTTCTTTCAAGTGTACCTGCATCATTATCTATACACTCTTCTTTCTTGGAAGGTGAGGGATTAGTTTCGTCAAATATAACATGTATTGATTCTTCTACAGTTAATGTTTTTTTATTAAATACTCTATCTGCTTTGCTATATATTGAATAACCAAGAAAAACTGCTTCATCAGATTTAGCATTAAATTTTCCTAGATTATCCTTTCCATTATTTAGCACAAAGCATTTACAACCAAAAAATGAAAATAATTAATATTTGGTTTCTTTTCATTCCAAAGCTCGTAAGAGGTTTTCTTCAAAATTGGACGCATCAAAACACGGTTTTAAAATATACCAAGTAGTGTTCACCGCTTCTGCCCAAAAGTACATTAGAAGATTACCTTTACATAGCATTGTTCGGGCTATCTTTTTCAAAGTCTTATTTTTTCTCTCTACAATACCATTTTATTGTGGTGTTCTAGGAGTGGAGAAGTTGTGATCAATGTCATTTTCTATGCAATAATCATCAAAAAATGATTTTCAAATTCCGTGCCGTGATCACTCCTAATAGATATAATTGAAAGATTTTTCTGGTTTGAAACTTTCTTGTGGAATTCTCAAAAAATTTTGAAAATTTCATCTTTATGTGCAATAAACAAGATTCATGTAAATCTTGAAAAATCATCTACTATCACAAGTGCATATTTCAATCACCTAAGCTTGTGGTCCTAGTTGGTCCAAATAAGTCCATGTGAAGTAGCTCAAGGGTCTAAAAGTTGAAATCATATTTTTAGATTTAAAACTCTCCTTAGTTTGTTTACCCATTTTGCAAGCATCGCAAACATGTTCAAAATCAACCTTAAATTTGGGCAAACCTCTAACAAGATTCTTGAAAATTAATTTGGCAATAGTATGCATGCTAGCATGACCTAATCGTCTATGCCAAAGTAAACAAGACTCTTTGGTCTTAGCATTCATTGTTACTAGACTGGAACTACTAGACATGGCTAGATCATTCAGATCTACTAAACATGTCCAAGTATATGTCCAATGAATTTGTTGCTAGAATCAAGTGAGTTAGTTACTATACACATAGATGATTCAAAGACAACCTTGAAGCCTTTATCACACGATTGACTAACACTTAACAAATTATGCTTCAATTTGTCTACTAGCAATACATTTTTAATAAAGGTAGAGGGGGTTATTTTGATCTTACCAATTTTGATTATTTTTTCCTTGCTATTATCTCCAAAAGTTACCAAACTTCCTTCTTTCATCTTTAGGATGATGAATTGATCCTTGTCACCCGTCATATGTCTTGAACAACCACTATCCAGATATCGTCTTTTCTTCATTTTTTGGGCTGTAAGACATTCCTGCAAAATAATCAATAAGTTCTTTTAGGTACCCAAGCAATCTTGGATCCTTGCAGGTTAGCAGAGGTGATTCCTTTGGAAATCCAAATCTTTCTAATTATATTCTTTGTATTTTTATTTTTTTTAACAAATTGCATTGAAAAAATTTGTGTCCAACCCCATGACATGCATAACAAACAATTCTAGTATTTTGAAAAGATGTAAATTTTAAAGTTCTAGATGTAGAAGCATGTGATGCAGATGTAGAACCATTTGACTTAAAAAACTTTTGATTTGACATTTTAGGTATGTACTTTGAAGCTCTTGAAATGGATATGGAAGCATTTGATACAAAAGGATTTTGAGAAATAGATTTTGGTATTGCTTTTGAAGATACAAATTAGTAGTTGAAATTCAATTTGTATTCGAAGAATTGTAACCGATTCCAGCCTTGTTACTTGAAATTCTTTGCTCTTTCAAAATCAACTCAAGCTTATCTGAAGGTAAGCTTTTCAACCAAAGGCTTAAGTTTTTCCATCTCCTTTTTCAAATTAGAATTTTCATCAACCAAAGCTTTGTTTTTCTCAAGATATAGATTTTTCTCAATTTCCAAAGCTTTGTTATTTTCAAAAAAGATAGTTAATTATTTTTGCAATAACTTATTCTTTTTTGAAATATCTTCCTTTTCTTTTAACAAAGAATCATTATTGTTCTTTAAAGCTCTAATTTTTATTCCAACCTTTTTAAATTCAGAAAGCAAATCATGGAATGCAGAATTTAGTTCATCAAAAGTAAATTCAGCTTGAAGTTCAGGGGACATTACCTCATCTTCGAGACCTATAAAGCATAGATTAGCAGTTTTGTGGTCTCTTCCTCCTCACTGTTGCTCCAAGTCGCTACCATCGCTTTCTTTTTCTTCTTCTTAAATATTTTCTTTAGCAAAGGACAATCGGGATGTATATGCTCAGGTTTCTTACACTTATAATATGTGGGCATTTGATCCTTTTCTTTTTCTCTTTCTTTGTCCTTACCGTGTTCACCTTTCTTGTAAATTTTTTGAAGTACCTTCCCTTCTTCTTTTCCATAAATCTTTTGAATCTCCTCATGACCATAGCTATATCTTCATCTTCTAAGTCATCTTTGGAGGAGGAGCAGTCATCTTCCGATTTCTCTTCTTGTTTCTTTGATTCTGATGCAGCTTTGAAGGCAATAGTTTTCTTCTTTTTCTGATCATCTTCATTCTTGTGCTGCATGGCCAGCTCATGTGTTATCAAAGAACCCATCAGTTCATCCAGAGATAGAGTATTTAAATCTTTTGCTTCCTGGATGGCAGTTACTTTGGGATCCTATTTGTCTGAAAGTGATCTTAGAATCTTCTATACTAAGTCTGCATTAGAATAAACCCTGCCAAGACTTTTCAAGTCATTAATAATATCTGTAAACCATGAAAACATGGTAGAGATAGTTTTATTTTGCTTCATCTTAAATAATTCATAGTTATGTACTAGAAGATTGATTTTTGAGGTCTTCACTTGGAAAGTTCCTTCAAGGATTACTTCGAGTTTATTCCAAATTTTCTTAGCTGAGTTGCATATGAAAATTTGGTTAAATTCATTTGCATCTAAAGCACAATAAAGTAAATTCATGACTTTGGCATTTAGTTTACCCATTCTCATGTTGTGTTCATCCAATCCTTTTTAGGTTTTGGGACATCCATGCCATCAACTTTAATCATGGGTGTATGTGGACCCTTAAGAATGACCTTCCATAATTGAAAATCAACAGCTTGAATGTATATCTTCATTCTAGCTTTCCAGTAAGAATAATTCGTGCTAGTGAAGAGTGGAGGTCTATTAGTGGATTGGCCTTCGACCAAGGAGGTACTCATGGGATGAGCCATCAATCTTTACTCTAATCAAATTCAGAGACACTGCTATGATACCAGTTGTTACCCAGGTAGCTTTTCCAAGAGGGGTGAATTGAAAATTTAAAAAACTTGAACAGATATGTACTCTTTTAATTCTTCTTTAGTGTGGAGGTGCTGTGTTTCAAATGATTAAAAGTAGAAGAAAATACAAACAGAAAAAGCACAATGTAAACACAGTAAATTTATAGTGGTTCGAAGCACCCTTGCTCCTACATCCACTATCTAAGATACCATCTGGATGAGCTACGAGCTAGACGGGGAGGATAAGCTACGAGCCAGAGGCAGGACCATTTGGACCTACAGAGCATCTTACGCCTCCGAGACCTACACCCATTCCTGCCTCAGGGTCTGAGCTAGCCACTCCAGTGCTGGTTCCTTCTCCAGCTGTTACTTCTCATACTACTACAAAGTCTACTTTTGAGGAGCATATCAGGCATTAAATTATAGAGGTCAGAGATGAGATTATTGATCTGGCAGTCAGGACTACATAGCTCTGGATAGAGGTACAGGGACTGAGAGCACACACAGATGATCAGCTCTCTTAGGCATTAGGCAGATGATGGAGGCCGGTTTCACTAAGATACAGGATCTTCTGAGATCTCTTGCCTCCAATTGCACCTTCAAGACCTCCACCTCCTCCGCCAGCAGATGACGACGACCACCCTGACACACATGATGACACTCTCTGTGGTGATGGTGATAGGGATGGTGGTGGTGATGATTGTGGTGATGATAGTGATGGCAATGATGATAGAGCTGGAGATTATCAAATTGTTAGCAGGGAGACTCATACACTAGATGCTCCTACAGATGCTCAGCTTGGCACTGTCTCAGCATTTCAAACACCTGCAGAGACCTTTCCTCCTCCTTCTACTTGAACTTTTAGGGTTATACCCCGTTCTAGACCTTCTACTAGGACTAGAAGCCTAACCCATAAGACCGTAGGCCTTCAGCTTCTAGGAATAGATGTATGGCTCCTATCTACTTTGAGCTTCCATCTGATGAGGACTAGCCTCACAGATGTTTATCATGTTATTTATGATTATGCATCAGGTTCTTTTCTTTATGTATTAGTCTTTTAGTCATGTATCAGACTTTGATTGTGCTTATGTTTTAACTTATATTTGCTTATCTTCTGTAACCACTTTTGTTATACTAAACTCTCCTATATATATGAAAGTTCACTTTTGTTTCATGTTTACTCTTCTTTCTGTCAAATTGCTCTGATACCAGCTATAGGATTGATGCCCTAACTAACTTTGTATGCTTTACTATGATAAAATGCATTAATTCAGGGAGAGAATACTCCTTTGAATGTTTAATGTTGACAAAAAGGGGAGTAAGATCTATATATAAGCATTTTCTAAAATTCTGAAATTTTCATAACTTACCTCACATAGGGGAGAGAAAATGAATTTCACATTGCTTGGCACTTCTCCTTTATGAAATTGTGTTATATAAACTTTGATATGCTGAACTTAACTCAATTCTCATGAGCTTTAAGTGTATGCTTACTTGAATATGTGGTATAATACTCATAATTGAATTTAAATGCTTATATACTCAAGGTTTTGTCATCATCAAAAAAGAAGAGATTGTTGACTTTAGCCCTTGATTTTGATGACTAACAAAATATTGATATATGTTTTATACTAATATTTCAATTGTAGTTGTGAGTTTCAGGATACAGGAACATCAAGTTTTCCCTACAAAGGTATCAAACTAACTAATTTTGAAGACAAGTCAATTTCAGTGTATAAGGAGTCTTCTCACCTTTAAAGCTTTAAAATAGGTCAATCTGGGCTTTATGAAGATATTAAAGTTTATTGAAGAACACCTTGAATTTTGAAGGTTGGCACAAGATTTTTTGAGTGGGACAATCAAGTGTCGACTCATGGCATGCAAGGTGTCGACACTTCAGAAGGGCTGGCATGCAGAAATCTCCTTGGCATACCATGAGTCAACTCATAGAATTCAAGTATCGACTCATGAAGAAGTCAAGTGTCGACTCACAAGAATCAAGTGTCGACTCATGACCTAAAAAAAGCAATGATACAGAACTTGCTACTTTGAGATTTTTTGTCAAGTGTCGACTCAGAAGACTCAAGTGTCGACTCACAGAAGTCAAGTATCGACTTAGAGGTCGACTCATAGCCTGAGAACAAAAATGGTACAGAACTAAGTTTTTTTAAAATTTATATCTTGAGTCGACTCATGCAGATCCAAGTGTTGACTCATGAACAAATTCAAGTATCGACTCATGGGTTCTGACAACAATAATGGCTATAATTTCTGAGGGTCAGATTTAAATCCTACAAGTTCCAAACGGCTAGTTTTGCTCCACCAATGGTCATAAACTATTTTTTGAAAGTTTTTGAAGTATTTAAGCCTCACCAAACTCATTCATGAAGAACTAACTCATAAGAACAAGACATACCTTTGAGAACTTCACTTTCAAAGTCAAAAAGAGAGCAAAAGAGAAGATTCCCATTGAAAAAGCTTCCAAGCCTTCAAATCAACACTCCAAAAGTAATCTTTGAAGTGATTCAAAAGAGAAGACAAGTCAAGAAATCATTAAGAGCCTCAAAGCTTCTACTTTCTACTCTATAAGAGAGTTTGCTTGTGCTTTATCCTTGTATCTTTGATTTTTTTTATTGTGACTAGTTTCAAGGGTGTTTGAAACTAGGTGTTAGGCCCTTCCAAGTCATGAATTGAAATCCAAGCCTAGGTTGGTTTGAGTAAAGGTTGTTGGTGAGCCTAAGTAAGAACACCAACTTTGGATTTGACTTATGATCCCTGAAAATAAGTTGGCTATAATCTAGGTTGATTATAGTAAAATTTCCAAGGGATAACTTGGGGAGTGGATGTTGGTGCTTGGTGTGCACCGAACCACTATAAACCTTTGTATTTGTGTGTGTGTTCTTTGCTCTCTTGTATTAGCTGCTTATATTTATTGCATTACATCTTATTCATTGTATGCTCATTTGCATAGCTTCACAAACACTATAAAGTGCAGCACATATTTGCTTTAAATTTTTAAAGAAACCCATTCACCCCTCCTCTTGGGTTGCTACGCTGGGCAACAAATATGTAGAAAGAAAAATATACTCTTTTATTGCAGAATGAGAAGTACAAAAGACTGAGAACCAGCTCTTCCCTCCCGCACTTCAACACTAACTCATTTTAAGTAGATCCTCTCCTGCCACTATAAGGGACTCCGGGGAGATGTGATGGGTAGTGAAGAATGGGAACCAGTGCCAGTGTGGTCGAAGGTGGGACCAAGCCAGTGCAATGGAAGTGGTCACCAGTCAGGGATCAGATGAGCAGAGAAAGGAGAGAAGAGGAATAGAAGTAGAAAGTAGAAGAATAAAGGTGGAACAGGGGAATAGGAGTGGAATAGTGGAATAGTAAAGTAGAGGTAGAATAGAGATGGAATAGTAGTGGGATAGGAGTGGAATAGGGAGAATAGAAAGGGAATAGGGAGAATAGAATAGGAGAAATGGGGAGAAGAGGCTTGTTGATCTCTCCTCCCCAAGACTCGATGGCTCCCCGGATGCCTTCTACTCTCCGGACTCCCTCCCTTTTATAGTTTCACAGTTCCAACTGAGCCCAACTTCATTCAATGGAATCCAATGGCTTCAACTAAGCTCCAACCGAATGGGCTCATAGCAGGTGATGGTATCTTGGAAGACTACAGCATGGGCGGCTTCTTGGATAGCAGGGAAGTGGCATGCTATGGGAATCTCAGGGGAAAGAAGCCAATGTCCGGGTGGCCGAATCAAAAGGAAATGGGTACGATGACTGACGGCTTTGGTGGATTCTGGCCTCGTTGGCAGTGAAGGGAGTGGCGCTGGCTGCTAGTGCCAAACCTGCTTTGAAAGCCGTGGGGAAGAAGACAGTGAAGGCCATAGGGAAGAAGTAATGAAAGGCTGGCATTTTCGGCCATTTTCTGACCAAAGTACACCTCTCAGATCAGCAAGGGGGTTACTGGCGGCCTAGGCGACGTCAAGGGAGCATCTTCGACATGTTTGGGTGCATTTTGGTGGTGCTCGACGGAGAAAAGGAGTTGGCAATGGCAGTGGCTTTCGGCTGGCGAGGGAGGTTCCAGCAGGTTAGTCGACGGCTGGGGCATCTCTCCAGCGAATCCCGGCATAATTCGAGCACTGTGGTCCACGACTCTAATCCGGGGACCACTGGCCATGGCAGCCATGGACCCATGATCAAATGGTGGACCAAGCAGCCAGTCCATGGTGGACGGCTGCTTTAAATTTCATGCTTTTTCAGTTAATTCATTCAAAAATCAATTTCAAGCCCGTTTGAAGTCTAATTTGAGTACCGTTTGTGTCGTTGGACTTCTAAAATCAAAATCTTCATGTTGGTAGTATTCTTTCTTATAAATGATATGTAAAAGTATTAATTTTAAAGGAATAAAGATAATTAGGTTATCAAATTAATACTTTTATACATGTGTATAACGTAGTTATCACACCCCCTAACTTGAAATTTGCTTATCCTCGAGTAAAGCAAATAGATTATCTATGTATATCAACCCATCCTTGAATTGGATGTTAACCTAAGCAGCCCTAAAAGTAGATGATATCTGGTTAGACCACTATTAATTACTTCATCGGATTATTAACTCAACTCATTTAGTGGTCGAGTAGAGCTCATAAAGATTTCTAGAGTTCTTATTTTGCCAACTTTCCACCTCACTCATAAAATCCTCTAACTTTCTTGGATTTAGTTAATACCTTTTGGATAGCTGGTTTTTCCCTCTTCTCTTTTTTTAATATTTATTTTAAGTATAGTGTCATGTCCAAGCCTCTTAAGTGTTACTATTCTTTCCTTTTGATGCGAACCATAATGCTTATTTAGGTAAAGGGGCCCGGTTACTCAAGGAGGTACCATTGCTTAACAAATTTCTTGACCTTCTCACCTTTTGACATGAACCACAATGCTTACATAGGCGATGGGGCCCGGTTACTTAGTAAGAGTTCAAGCAAAGTTGTGAGGCGGGACTAACTTTTTTTTTAAGAAAAAATTTTAGCATACTTGATCTTTTGATTATACCCCATAAAGTAGATTCTTTATTAAGATCAATGGTTAGAAGGTTTTGGAATTACTCCATAAAATTATTTATGATCTAAACCCTGCCATTTATTATGTTTCTTTAATAATTTATCCCTTAGCATCTCTAGTATTACCTAGACCATTAATCAATCATTGATTAAGGTGCATATGTAACTCCAATTCGAGAAATAATTAGGTACACATAACATGATCATTTCTAACTGTACTTGAAGATCTAAGCAAGTCAAGTTTATCTCTCCCCCCAACTTAATCGATATTGTCCTCAATGGAGTAGGAAAGAAAATAAGAGGTATAATAGGAAAGAATACACCTGGTGTTAATGTGCTTTGGGAGTTGAAGAGGGCTTCATGAAGTAGCGGGTTCCTCTTTTGCCACCTAAGTTCCTGTAAGTATGCTGAAAAAAGATAGATGAGATTGTTGGATTGCCTCCCAACCAGCACTAATTATAACATCTTTAGCCAGACATTATGAGGGAGTATTATTGATATTGAGCTTGAGTAAATCCCTCCAGATTTTTAGAAGACAAGGTAAATCAGGAGGCCTTGTCATCATGGTAGAAAAACGTTCGTAGAGTTTTTGGTGATGATTAATCATAATCCATAAAGTACAGTGGGCAAGCAAGCTAGACTAAGATTTAAAAATTTTATAACAATTTGGCTTAAGATTAGGAAGGGATTGTGTGTTATGGGCCGAGAGTGGGGGTGGGGGCTTGAAAATTTTTCTATCTTTAGAAAGGTCTATCCTAATTTCATTCTTAGGTATGATGTGTCTTGACATCATCCCTTCCTGATGGCACTTTGTCCAAGTTAATTGTAGGTTTGTCTCCATACATCATTTCAGAATAAAAGATAGATTTTGAAGGTGATCCTTGAAACTAGTGCCAAAAAAATCAGTTATAAAATCTTTAAGATCATTGTCCCTTATTTCATAAACATCCCATCCAGCAGCTTGTCTATGCATCTTTAGAACACAACTATTAGGTCTTCCTGATTAGAGATCACTGGTTGGGTGTCAGTAAGTGTGACAGGAAGTGGCTTCAATTCTAGATATGGTGGTGATTCTAACAAAGGTGCTATTGGGGGGCTAGGTGTTGGCTCAACTTGTTCAATCAAAAGTGGAGTGGGTTTGAAATGTTATGTATCGAATAAGTTATCTCTACCTATGTCATATTCATCTTCTTTAAAATTATCTTCCTCATAATGAGCCATAAAGGGATCTAATGACTTCTAGGGACAACTTGGAGGTATGGCTTCCCTTGTTATGTTATTTTGTTGTGGTTCTTGGGGATCCTCAATTACTTCCATCATATCATCCATTTCTTCTTTCATCCCATAAAAAGAAGGTGATGATTCTAAGGCACTTGGGAAGGGACTATTGGTGAGTAAGATGATGATGGAATTGGGTCATCTCACCATTCTGCCTCAATCAAATTACTCATATTGGTTTCTATGATAGTGCAGGGTTGTTCCGTAACCAATTCATTCCCGAGAGTTATGGTTGATTATTAAGAAAAAATTAAAGGATCCTTAGAATCTTCAACTTGGTAGTGTCCCTCTAAATTACTCTCAGACTGCTTAGGCAGTGTTCCAACCTCCTCTCTATTAATTTTAGCTAATAATCGGTCAGTCTGATCAAAAAGTTCATTGAGATGTTGCTGTTGAAGCATCATCATTTTCCCAATTCGGTCCATGACTTGCAAGGCCTTCTCTTGAGAAGGTTGATAACATGGATAGGGCTAATCATAATAAGGCTCATCTATGAACGGAGGTCATTGGGATACCGGGGTAACCATTGGGTGTGGTTGCCACGACAAATCTAGTTGAATCCCCTAACCTTGGTTGTAAGCATTAAAGTGTAGATTTCCTCCTAGTCTATAAGCCATATAAGTTTGATCTTGATAAAATTGGTCATACCTAGACTCAGGGAATTGATACGTGGTTGGGAACTCACTTACAAAGTGAGTTGGACTCGAATATGTGAAGCATACCTGTTGTGCAAGAAAAAAGGATTGAGTAGAAGAGTATCTCATATTTTATAGAAGATCGAGTTTATAGGATATGGCATCGAGAGCATGGGACAACCTATCCACTCGACTATTATGATACATGTTCCTAGCACTGCTCCAATCCATAGAGAAAAAAAATTTTCTGTTATATTTTATTTTATTTTTTTTATTTTTTTTAAAATCACAACCATGCCTATAGTTCCCAGCAATGGTGCCAAAATTTGATTGCTATCATAGGCGGTTAAATATAATTCACCAACTCAACTCTATAGTTAGGATGAGTCGGGATCTTATCCTCAAGGATCTTAGGGCTAAGTTATGATTTAAAAGAAAAAAAAAGTATTTGTTGTGGGAAAATAAAAGTGAGTAAGAATTAAACTACTTCTAAGGTGAAAAGCAAGTAGGAGTGAGTATTTTAGGAGAGGAAAAGTGATTGTGCAGTGCTGAATTGCATTTCTCTTGTAATTGATTTTAGAGATCGACCTGTCTTCCCTTGGCACGCCCTGTACCTATGGCAGATCATGGCGCGTCTTTAGTAGGCACTAAGTATCCAACTCTTCTTTCCTTGGCACGTCCCGTACCCGTAATGGATCACGGCACATCTCCGGAAAGCAAGAACTGTCACAACCTCAATCTAACATTAAAGCATAAGAAACAGAGAACAAAAGAGAACAATATATAGAAAAAGAATATACTCTTTTTATTACAGAACGAGAAGTACAAAAGACTGAGAACCAGCTCTTCCCTCCTGCACTTCAAGACTAACTCATTTTAAATAGATCCTCTCCTATCGCTCTAAGGGACTTTGGGGAGACGTGATGGGGACTGAAGAATGGGAACCAATGCTAGTGCAATGGAAGGTGGGAACCAAGCCAGTACAATGAAAGTGGTCACCAGTAGGGGTCAGATGAGCAGAGAAAGGAGAGAAGAGAAATAGAAGTAGAATAGTAGAAGAATAAAGGTGAAACAGGGGAATGGAGTGGAATAGTGGAATAGTAAAATAGAGGCAGAATAGAAATGGAATAGTAGTGGGATAGGAGTGGAATAGGGAGAATAGAAAGGAAATAGGGAGAATAGAAGAGAAATGGGGAGAAGAGGCTATCGACTGATCTCTCCTCCCCTAGACTCGATGGCTCCCTGGATGCCTTCAACTCTTCTCTTTGGACTCCCTCCCTTTTATAGGCTTCTTCCAAATGATTCAGTTCGATCGTTCAAACAACCAATTCCAACTGAGCCCAACAATCTTCGAACTCCAATGGCTTTCAGTTCCCATAGTTCCAACCACCCGAACTTCGTTCAACGGCATCCAACGGATTCAAGTGAGCTCCAACTGAATGGGCTCATAGCAGGTGATGGTGAAGTGGCCTGCTATGGGGATCTCAAGGGAAAGAAGCTAGTATCCAGGTGACCGAATCGAAAGGAAATGGGTATGGCGACTGATGGCTTTGGTGGATTCCGGCCTCCTCGACGGTGAAGGGAGCTTCGCCGGCTGCTAGTGCCATATCTGCTTTGAAAGCCATGGGGAAGAAGACAATGAAGGCCATGGAGAAGAAGTTATGAAAGGCCAGAATTTCTGGCCATTTTTGGCCAAAGCACATCTCTCCGACCGGCAAAGGGGTTGTCGGCGGCCTGGGCAACATCAAGGGAGCATCTCCGGTGGGCTTGGGTGCATTTTGGTGGTGCTCAGCCTAGAGAAAAGGAGGTGGCAATGGCAGTGGCTTTTGACCACTTTTTCGGCCATTTAGAGCTTCTCCTACCGGTGAGAGAGGTTCTAGCGGGTTAGTCGGCGGCTGGGGCATCTCTTCTGCGAATCCCGGTATAATCCGAGCACTATGGTCCATGGCTCTGTTTCGTGGACCACTGGCCAAGGCAGCCATGGACCCATGATCAAATGGTGGACCAAGGACTGGTCCATGGTGGACCGGTTGCTTTAAACTTCATGCTTTTTAAGCTAATTCATTCAAAAATCAATTTCGAGTATGTTTGAAGTCCAATTTGAGTGAAGTTTACGCTGTTGGACTTCTAAAATCGAGCTATTCATGTTGGTGGTGTTCTTTCCTACAAATGGTATGTAAAAGTATCAATTTAAAGGAGTAAAAGTAATTAGATTATTAAATTAATACTTTTATACATGTGTATAACTTAGTTATCAACTACATCAGTCAACTATTCTTTAGAGAAAGATTTAAGGGCAGTCCAGATGTATGCGATGAAGCTTGCACTGACTTGGAGAAAAGGCGTAAAAAAATAATGTCGGCCGAATTGTTGGTAAAGGATAGTTTTCGAAATGTCAAAGAGGCGGCAGCTTATAGCCAAGCTAGAGAAAAGAATCACCATTTTGGAGCAGGAGATAATATCAGCTAAACAAAAAGTAGAACAGGCCGAGAAAGATGATCTGGAGCTATCGAGGCGTATAAAAGATCCAAGGCCTTTGATGATGAAATACATGAAGTAGGAGCGGAGAGTTACCGCATCGACTATACCGACTGCTTGGAAAAAATCATGGAGATTTACCCAGACTTAAATGTTTTCCTTATTGCCATACTTGGTGATGGAGAAAAGAAGTGGAAAATCCAGCCAAAGAGACATCGACTCCTCTTACATATGAAGGGGTTGCAAAGGAAACTTCTATTCCTACTTCAGCTTCTGGATCAGCCAAGAAGAAATAGTCTTTTGATGTTACTCTTCTTTTTATTGATGTAAATCGGCTTCCTCTCGGGAGTATGTATTAAATTTCTTGATGAATGAAAATTTCTTTGCTTGATGTAGAAGTCTTTCCTTCTATTAGATAAGTGTGCTCCAAAATAACTCTAAGTATAAACTATTCAGCATTATAAATACTGAACTAGGGCATTTTTATAAAGAATCCCAAGACCTCATGGTGGCCTTGATTAGATTTGTCTCTATCTTGAACAAGAAAGTCTGAACTTGTTGAAGCTGCCTTGATCGGATTTGCCATTAGAGTAGGTCGATAAGGCCATTTTTAGAAATTTTTATTAATAGTAATAAGGTAGGCTAGTTAGGCCCTCCTCGGCATGTCATCGATTTTACCGTAGGGTAGGTTGCTTAGATCATCCCTATGCCTTCGATTGATAGTAAGATAGGCTGGTTATGCCCACCTCGGCACGTTATCAAATTTACTGTAGGGTAGGCCATTTAGGCCATCCCTGTGCCTTTGATTGAAAGTAAGATAGGCTAGTTAGGCCCACCTCGGTACGTCATCGGATTTACCGTATGATAGGTCACTAAGACCATCCTTGTACCTTTAATAGAGAGACAGATAGGCTGGTTAGGCCCATCTCAGTACGTCATCGGATTTACCATAGGGTAGGTCACTAAGACCATCCCTGTGCCTTCAGTTGATAGAGAGTAAGGTAGGTTGGTCAAGCCTGCCTTTGCATGGATGCTTCATTGAAGTCTTTCAAAGAGAGATCTTTTATTGATAGTACTTGTGAAGATTTTCTACAATCCAAGGCCGAAGTAGTAGTGATCGTCCAGAGTTTCAAGCTGATAAGCTCTTGGGTATATGACTTCTCTGATTTGGTAGGGGCCTTCCCAACTAGGGGAGAGTTTGCCTTGTTCCATTGGTCTAGATACTTCAGTTCTTCATAGTTGGTGCGGGCACCAGAATCAGAAGAAGACTTCAGGGTTCCATCTGGATCTCTGATTGACCTTGCCCGAGAAAATTAGGGTTGTAATAAGGATTGACCTGATCAACCCAATTTTGAGTCTGTAATTTTGTCATTTCAATTTTTGTTGAGTCATGTTGACTCAGTCCAAGTCCAGGTCCAGGTTGGCGCCATTCCCTCTGCCATAGGGTACCACATTTTTTCTTCCATGATCCAGCTACAAGTGGGTGCCACACTCCCTGCCACATCTCCATCCAGTGTCTTTGGTCCCCACACCATAAGAAGTAAGTTCCCCTTTTTCTTGCACCACTTGGGGGAGAAATCCATCAAGATACCTCAATCCAAGGAGGAGCCAACTTCTTTCCAGATAAACCCAAGCCAGGATGGCAAGAATTTTTCTTGAAGAGAGGATCAAGGATGTGCCCTACAATGTTCCATAAAAATCCAAGTTATAAAAGGAAAGAGAGCATGTCTTGGAGAGAAATTCAAGGAGGTTCCCAAAAGTTTCCAAAAGTGCCAAAGCCATGAAAGGAAGAAGCCTAAACTTGTGGAGCAAGACTAGGAGGTGTCCAAATGAGCCAAACCATGAAGGAAAAATCCTTGATTCATGGAGAGATACTAGGAGACACCCCCATAACCTGCCATTTGGAGCTGATTTTCAAGTTTTCTTGGAGTTTTTGGGCTGCCCACTCATGGAAGGAGTCTTGGGAAGAGAATTTGATGCCTAAAGTGTGGGTTAGTCCTATTAGTCCCACATGAGAAATGTATAAAATTTTATTTCTTTGTTATGTCTATATATTCAACTCTATGTAACTCTTGAATTAATGATGAATGAAATCAATTTCTTTGTGAGCAACTTTGTGTTTCTCCCTTTCGCACTTGTATTCAAGTGTTGAGCTCCGTGAGGAGTAAATCCGGGTTCCCGAGGAACCTTGAGGAGGTGTGAGATCTCCAACCCCAAAACCCTAGCTTAGTCCACCCATCTCTACTCCACCACCACCAAACCTAATTTTCCATCTACATCCCACGGCCCCTCTCTTCCACATAGAGGCCGGCCACCAGCATCCAGGTTCAGATCAACTGTTTCAACTATAGAGCAAGTTCAAAGAAGAGTCAGATCAGTATCAAGATCTCCGGAACTTCTACATCCAACAATCTTCATTAAGTCCTCAGGTCAGTGTCTTTCTTTGAGTTTCTGGTTCTTTTTTTTTTTTTTTGTTCTTCTCTTCCAGATCCTGAGTTCGAGAAGAAGGCCAACCTTGCCATAGGACTACAATCCGAGGATCCATTGCAAAGATACCCCGTCTCCAAGGATCCTACAATCTGCTCGAGAGTGTCCTTCAATTGAAGCAATGAGAGATATCACAGTCAGGTATAAAACCTTCTCTTCTCTCTTCGTCTGTTTCTTGAAAGAGGAGTAAACCCTAGGTATGGGGGTTTTTCAATCCCCAGCGATCCTACTTCTGAGTTACTCTGATAATCCACTCCTTTTAATTGTGCTTTCTGTCATTTCTTAGTTTCTTTCAACATTAGTTTATCTTTCCTTTGAGTCAAAGCCGACTTCTGAAAATAAATAAATAAAAAAATATATATATATTAATTTTAATTTACTTCTGCATGCATCATCTTTTTTGTTCTGCATCATTTTTGGTATCAGAGCTTTCATGCTGCATCAATTTTGGTATCAGAGCCCAGTCTAGGGTTTCTGTTTTGCTTGCTTGTTTTAAGTCTCTCTCCTTTTTACTTTGTCTGCTCGAAGTAGACTCCCCAGGACGTCCGATCCTAGGAACGAAGCGAGGTGCAAACCTCCTCTTCCCATTCCACGGGGTGTTCCTAGGGCGTGTAGGGGATCCGTTGGGTTACAACTTCGTAGCAGGAATTGTAAACGGGGGAAGCACCCTGTTTTCAGTCCGTAACTATCCTATTGCAAGAATTGTTTCTCAGTGCAGGTAACTCTGAATTATGTGATTTTTATTTTGCTGGAACTAGTATAATTGAAGCTATTTTGCATAATTTTCCTGTGATTTATTGGTTTCCGTGAAATTTCTGAGAGTTAAATTACTGCAACTCTGTTTTTTGTGTTCTGCAATTCAATTATCTTGCGTGAACATCTCCTAACTCATCCTAAGGGCATTTGAGTATCTAAGATAAGGGAAGGAGTTGATAACCTCTCCTTAGCCCAAAACCACCACCCACTCATTCGATCCTAAGCCTAACTCTAAAATTTATTAGACTTAATTTGCCCTAGTGGGCTAGGACATCAACAAGTCGGGTCAAGGCTAGTGTTGAGTCAGTTTGTCTAGTTACTCTGTGTGTGCTTTGTACTCAGTGTCTAGAATGGTGGTTCAGGGACTATGTCCCGAAGGGCTTGTGTGCTGGTCCGCCTACCTGGCCAATCATTGATTGGTGTCTAGGATTGGCATTTAGGGACCTAACACTCCCCTTACACCTGCCTGGCTGAGTCCCGAGTTACTACAGGCTAGCTTGCCACTCTGATTGGGCATCTAGTTTGGACTCTAGGTCTAGTGAGTCAGTAGTCGCTTTAGTCTAGTCACATTCTGTGTGCTTGCTTGCATCATCATGTCCACCCGGAACGGAGTACCCTCCCAACCTGGTCAAACCCAACCTGATTTAGAGGCCATGGTTAGAGCTCTTATTGAAAGTATGAACAAATTGAGTCAGGATATGACTGCTACTGTTACCCAGTGTAAAGAACAAGTCCATGAGAATTTTACCCAGCTTAGGGATCGAGTCCAAGTACTTGAGAACGTAAACATCAAAATTGGACCCCTGATCCAAAATTTAATAGGCCCCAACCTCATCCATGCCAGGAGCCTAGGAGGACCTTATACCGTGATCCCGAGCATAACCTTAGGAAGCCTAACCATGATATCTATAGTGTGGATCGTGTCTATGAGAGGTCCTTACAATATTCTAGACCAGTCACTCAACAACCCAAGTCTTCTAGATCAAACCATTTATATCCACACCCATGCCCAAGTAAGGTCTCTACTAGCTTGAAACCCAGTGTGACCCAGGTTCCTATATCGCAAGAATGTTTGTTTTGTGGAGAAAGAGGCCATAAATCTAGTCAGTGCCCATGCATAGGACTGGCTTGTGCACAGCTAAGTGGTAAGAATCCTAAGGATGACATTAATGAGGGAGAACCCAAGCCTACCAATGAGGAAGAAAGGTTAGGTATGACAAGCCTAGAATCAGTTGACCCGATTACCACTGACCCGAAACCCATTGAAGATGGCATCGAGGAAGTATATGATGCTGGCTTGAGTCTAGTTGATGAATATGAGGGGGAAGAACTTGAAGAATGTGACATCGATACTATTGGTTCCTTACCTGAGGAGACCTTGGAGAGCAACCAAGTGGTAGGACCTAGTTCAAAAATTCAAGAGATTTGTGAGAATCAGGTTCCTTTAGTCAAATACCCCCAGGAAGAACTCATAGTGTTAGCCCAAGCTATCAGTTCGTACCCTCTAATGCAGTCATTCCCCAAGTACCAATTGAAGATCTTTGCACTGAACAGTTTAAGTTTGCTCACCCTATGGTAGATCCTCTCCTTAGGATGACTGAATCAAGCCTCTTACAATTGGACCTTGTCCCATGCCCAGCCACTAAGGTCTCTCCGTAATCTCAATTGAACATCCTTGTCTTGAACGGATTGATTCACCCAGTCCTGTAGAAGTCCTCCTTATGGCCCCAGACCCCTTCCTTCGCATGACTGACCTACCCTTCTATAGAGTATACCTTTCCGCACCCATAGGTCAAATTTCAAGTCTTGAGGTCATCATCCATAGGCCCTCCCATGAATCATTCTCTAATCCAGTTCTTGAGAAAGTGGATCATTATTTGCTTAGAGAACAAACCTTAACTATTGCAATCATATGTCCTAGGCTATTTCCCGAACCATCTCTTGATCCATTCCTGGGAGTAGCAAACTTTTCCTTTCGTAAGGATGACCAGTTGACACTCATAGATCACCTTTCAAACCTTCAGGTCACCACCTTTAGTCAACAGGTAATTCGAGACTCCACCTCATATCTCCTCCCTTTCTCTAGGACTTCCAATGCTTCTTACACCATCCAAGTATACTTTGTCGAAGCCTTTAGAGTGAACCACGTGTCAGAACCTATTAGGTTTGCCACCTACTTCTAGAAGACCTTATGGCACCTACTAGGCATCCATAATAAGTTTTCATGCTCTGCATGCCCTCCTCCGACCCAAGGTCAAACCTAGAGAGCCTTAGTTTGTTAGGTTTAGACCTAGGGTTCCTTTGTAAAAAAGTCCATTCTTTAGGAATGCATCGTCAATCTAGTTTAGTTTTCTTGACCCTTTACTAGGCTTTGGCTCAGATTTGGTTGGATTGAGAGCACCAGGAATTGGGATTTGTATTTTGTCCAGGCTGAAATTGCATTCAATGTTTCGATCAATAGGTCTATAGGCTAGAGTCCCTTTGAAATTGTGCATGGTTACAAGCCTCACACACCTCTTGACCTAGCTCCTTTACCAGTCCACACGAGTCTTCAGAGTCTGCTGAAGTTTTTGCACAGCATATAAAACTTGCATAAAGAAATTCATGCCAAAATAAATTTAAGTAATGAAACTTATAAGAAGTTGGCTGATTCTCAAAGGCGAGTCAAAACTTTTGTTGAGGGAGACTATGTAATGATTAGGTTAAGGCCTGAATGGTTTCCTCCTGGAACCGTTAGAAAGTTACATGCTAGAGGAGCTGGTCCATTTAGAGTAGTGAAGAGAGTAGGGTCCAATGCCTATGTGCTCGAGTTGCCTTCAGAACTAGGCATTAGCTCCACTTTCAACATTACAGACCTAGTAGAGTAGAGAGCCAGCTGTGATTCCCAGTGAGCCTTTTTGAGCCTAATCCTGCTCTTGAGAGTGAACCCAACCCTGTGTGTCCACCAACAAACTGGCCTGTGAGGAAAGAACAGATTGAAAAGATCCTGGATGATCAGGTTATCTCTACTTGTAATCGAGGATACCAAAGATACCTGGTTCGCTGGCAAGGAAGGCAAGATTCTGATGACTCTTGGATCTCCCGAGAAGAATTACAAGAATTGGATCCAGATCTCTTGGAGAGATACCAAATCCAACTTGAGCCTTACTCGACAGGGTCGAGTTCCTCCCACCCCAGGAGAATTGGTGCAGGCACCAGAATCAGAAGAAGACTTCAGGGTTCCATCTGGATCTCTGATTGACCTTGCCGAGAAAATTAGGGTTTGTAATAAGGATTGACCTGATCAACCCATTTTGAGTCTGTAATTTTGTCATTTCAATTTTTGTTGAGTCATGTTGACTCAGTCCAAGTCCAGGTCCAGGTTGGCGCCATTCCCTCTGCCATAGGGTGCCACATTTTTTCTTCCATGATCCAGCTACAAGTGGGTGCCACACTCCCTGCCCATCTCCATCTAGTGTCTTTGGTCCCCACACCATAAGAAGTAAGTTCCCCTTTTTCTTGCACCACTTGGGGGAGAAATCCATCAAGATACCTCAATCCAAGGAGGAGCCAACTTCTTTCCAGATAAACCCAAGCCAGGATGGCAAGAATTTTTCTTGAAGAGAGGATCAAGGATGTGCCCTACAATGTTCCATAAAAATCCAAGTTATAAAAGGAAGAGAGCATGTCTTGGAGAGAAATTCAAGGAGGTTCCCAAAAGTTTCCAAAAGTGCCAAAGCCATGAAAGGAAGAAGCCTAAACTTGTGGAGCAAGACTAGGAGGTGTCCAAATGAGCCAAACCATGAAGGGAAAATCCTTGATTCATGGAGAGATACTAGGAGACACCCCATAACCTGCCATTTGGAGCTGATTTTCAAGTTTTTTTGGAGTTTTTGGGCTGCCCACTCATGGAAGGAGTCTTGGGAAGAGAATTTGATGCCTAAAGTGTGGGTTAGTCCTATTAGTCCCACATGGGAAATGTATAAAATTTTATTTCTTTGTTATGTCTATATATTCAACTCTATGTAACTCTTGAATTTAATGATGAATGAAATCAATTTTTTTGTGAGCAACTTTGTGTTTCTCTCTTCCGCACTTGTATTCAAGTGTTGAGCTCCGTGAGGGAGTAAATCCGGGTTCCCTAGGAACCTTGAGGAGGTGTGAGATCTCCAACCCCAAAACCCTAGCTTAGTCCACCATCTCTACTCCACCACCACCAAACCCTAATTTTCCATCTACATCCCACGGCCCCTCTCTTCCACATAGAGGCCGGCCACCAGCATCCAGGTTCAGATCAACTGTTTCAACTACAGAGCAAGTTCAAAGAAGAGTCAGATCAGTATCAAGATCTCTGGAACTTCTACATCCAACAATCTTCATTAAGTCCTCAGGTCAGTGTCTTTCTTTGAGTTTCTGGTTCTTTTTTTTTTTTTTTTGTTCTTCTTCTTCTAGATCCTGAGTTCGAGAAGAAGGCCAACCTTGTCATAGGACTATAATCCGAGGATCCATTGCGAAGATACCCCGTCTCCAAGGATCCTACATTTGCTCGAGAGTGTCCTTCAATTGAAGCAACGAGAGATATCACAGTCAGGTATAAAACCTTCTCTTCTCTCTTCGTCTGTTTCTTGAAAGAGGAGTAAACCCTAGGTCTGGGGTTTTCTCATCCCCAGCATCCTACTTCTGAGTTACTCTGATAATCCACTCCTTTTAATTGTGCTTTCTGTCATTTTTTAGTTTCTTTCAACATTAGTTTATCTTTCCTTTGAGTCAAAGCCGACTTCTGAAAATAAATAAATAAAAAATATATATATTAATTTTAATTTACTTCCGCATCGCATCATCTTTTTTGTTCTGCATCATTTTTGGTATCAGAGCTTTCGTGCTGCATCAATAGTATAAAGTTTTTAGGTCGGAAGGTTCGTTCTTTCACCTTAGAGTTATAGTATCTAGCGACTCTTTACCTGTATGCCACCATCTTTATTTGGACACGAAGCTTGGTGCCTTGTAGCAAATCTAGATCTACTTTTCGACACTCCAAATTTTTGGGCTCCTTGTAGCGGTCAATCCTTAAGGATTGTAAAGTGACATCAACAGGGATGACTGCTTCAGTGCCGTAGGCTAGGTGGAACGGAGATTCGCCAGTAGCTGTTCTGGGAGTTGTTCGATATGCCTAGAGAACTGAATTCAATTCTTCGATCCAGAGTCCATTGGCATCATTTAGCCTAGTCTTAAGCCCTGAAGAATAGTCCTATTGGTCACTTCGGCTTCTCCGTTGGATTGAGGATGACCGATAGAAGTCAGTTTATGAAGTATTTGATACTAGGCATAGAAGCTTTCAAACTTTGGATTATCAAACTACTTTTTGTTGTCAGTGATGATGGTATGAGGGATTCCGAACTGAAAGATAATGAAGTTTCTGACGAAACCTTCAACTTTTCCTTCCGTAATGTGTGCCAAATGTTCGGCCTCAACCCATTTGGTGAAGTAATCAATGGCTACGATGAGAAACTTTCGTTGTCTAGAGGCTAGGGAAATGGGCCAAGAATGTCCATCCCCCACTGGGTGATAGGCTATGGTGTCGTCAACTAAGTTAGCTGATTTGCATATCGCCTCTGGATATTGGAGTACTTTTGAAATTGATCACATCTTCGGACGAAGATGGCAGAGTCTTTCTGAATAGTTGGCCAATAATAACCTTGACATATTATTTTGTAAGCTAGAGATATGCCCCCTAGGTGGTCTCCACATATACCTTTATGCATCTCTCTTAGGGCATAGTCAGCATCTGACAGTCCTAGACATTTCAATAGAGGCTATGTAAAGGATCTCTTGTATAAAGTTCTGTTTAAGATAACATATTGGGATGCCATCCAATGAACTTACATAGCTTCAATCTTATCTTCAAGCAATATACCATCATTCAGAACTTGAGAATAGGATCCATCCAGTTGGGCTCATGCTCAACCTGATGTACCTCCAACATTTCTTTCACTATGCTCGAAGTTTCAAGATACTCTATGAAGGTGCGATCAAGGGAGTCTAGAGTGGGGTGGCAAGCCTGGATAGGGCATCGGCTCGGGAGTTCTCTGTTCGTGGCATATGGGCAATCTCAAAGAGTTCTAGCTGGGAAACTAAGGCTCACACTTTTTTCAAATATTGGATCATAGTAAGATCTCGAGCTTCAAATTCATCTTTCACCTGGTTCACTACCAGCTGAGAATTGGAAAAGATTTGAATCTTCCAAATTCCTAATTCCTTAGCGATTCGGAGTCCTGCTAATAGGGCTTCATATTCTGCCTAGTTGTTCGAAGCATGGAAGGAGAAATGGATAGCATACTCTACGGTGTGTCCATTTGGACCAGCCAGTATAAGACCAACTCCACGTCGCATAGAATTGGAGGCTCCATCTACATGAAGTATCCATATGGATTTAGAATCCTTGTTGGAGGCTTCCTCCTCTTCGGCATTCTATAGAGTGTCCTCTTGCCCCCATGTGCATTCGGCTAGGAAGTCGGCTAATACTTGTGCCTTCATTGCAAATCTAGGTGTATTGACTCCGTTATTGATTTTGATGATAAGCAAAATAGTTAAGTATAAGTTAAGGACTAATGATTTCCTTTAAGTATATTTTTATTGAAAAAGGTGCTTACAAATTTGAAGAAGCTCATTTGTTTGAAGAAGCCAAGTTTGAATGAAAAGATTACTCAAAGAGGACTTAGACACTCAAGAGTTGGTTGATTTGATGGTTAAGTTAAGTGGAAATATGTTTCAGCTAAAGTTCAGGCCTTTCTGTGAAGTTTTCAGAGAAGTGTCGACCCAAAGTTTTGACACATGATATGAAATGTCGACACATGGAAGTGAAGTGTCGACTCAGGCTGGTACAAGAATGTTTTAAATGGTATAGATAAAGTGCCAACACATGGACCTGAAGTGTCGACTCAAAGTATCGACACATGGATTAACACATCACCTGAGATTTTCAAGCCACATAACTTACTGAAATTGAAGAAGCAGCTAAAGTGTCAACACATGGAAACAAGGTGTCGACTCAACTGAGTAAGTGTCGATACATCTGAGATTTTCAGAGAATTAGTTTGGAGCAATTTCAATTGGGTGTCGACTCAAGAAGTTCAAGTGTTGACCTTATGTATCGACTCAGCCAGAAGTGTCGACTCAAGACTCTGACAACAGTAACTGCTAGTTTTTCAAGCGCAGAATTCACCCATTTTGCCCTCCAATGGCTAGATTTTCAAGTCTAATGGCTAGAAACCAGATTTGAGGCCTTGGGAAGGTATTTATATATTCCAAATCAAATCAAAACAAGAATTATTGAAGACCATTAAAGAGTTTTGAGAAGAGAGAAGAAAAGTGAGCTTTAACTCCTATTCTTTGAAGTTTCAACCACTCTCAAGTTAAAGCAAGCCTCCAAGCATTCAAGAGCCTTCAAGAGCGTTGAAGATCATCCAATCTTGGGCATTCAAGAGGCTTTAACAAGTTCAAAGCATCTCTACATCGAGCTTCAAAGAGATACCCAGTTTGTTTTAGAAAGCTTACTTTGTTTCATTACTTTCAAACTATATTTGTTGTAAGGGTTCTTGGTTAGCCTATTGTAAAACCAAGTGAGGTTATTGGTGAGCCTTTGCAAAACAAATTAGGTTGGTGGTTAGCCCGCAAAACCACTAAGGTTCTTGGTTAGCCCAGAAAACCCAGGAAGGTTGTTGGTTTGCCTTTGAAAACCAATTAGGTTCTTGGTTAGCCCGTAAAACCAAGTGAGATTTTGACTTATTGGACTTATGAAAACAAGTTGAGTTTTTGATTAGTGAGCCCGCAAAACTAATCAACTATAATTAGGTGTGATTATAGTGAATTTCCAAGGAGATCTTAAGGAGTGGATGTAGGTGCATAGATAGTACCGAACCATTATATTTCTTGGGCTTTATGATTGCTTGATCTCTCTTCTTGTTCTTTACTTATTGCTCTTTAATTTTGCTGCACTCTTATTTTAGAGCATTACAATTGAATTGATAATACATTGCTAATTTATTTGTTGAATTGGATTGTATTGCTTAGTATCAAGTAATCTTAAGTTTTAATTTTTAGAGACCCAATTCTCCCCCCCTCTTGGGTTGCTTATTGGGAAATAGGTTGGAAGATGATGTTGAACTTACCTAGCTTAACAGCTCATTTGGCTATCCTTCCAGATGTATCTGGATATCGGAGGATTGCTTTTAGAGGCTGGTATGTCAAGACTATGATGGTGTGGGCTTGGAAGTAGGGTCGCAAGCATTTCGCTATGATCACCAGTAAGTAGATAAGCTTTTTCACTCTGGGATATCTTACTTCGATATCATGTAATACTTTGCTGGTATAATAGATCAGCCTTTGGAGATTATCGGCTCCCTTTTGAACAAGCACTAAACTGACTGCCTCATCCAAAGCAGAGAGGTATAAATAGAGGTTTGCCCTTCTTGAGGCTTGGAAAGTAAGGAGGATTCTCCAAGTATTTTTTCAGTTCTTCAAAGGCAAGCCGACAGTCTTCGGACCATTCGAAACATTGGGATTGATGAAAAGCTTTGAAGAAAGGAAGACATCTTTCGGTTGATCGGGAGATGAATCGGCTTAGGGAGGCGATTCTTCCCGTCAATTGCTGTATTTCTTTTTTCAAGAAGGATGCCTAATGCTTTGGATAGCTTGAATTTTTTTTTAGATTAGCCTCTATTCCTCATTTAGTAACCAGGAATCCCGAGAATTTCTTGAAGTCATCCCAAAAAGCATTTGGTAGGATTCAGCTTCATCCGATGACATCGATGGGCATCGAAAGATTCTTCTAAATCCTTGATGTGATCATCTTTAAGGAGGCTCTTTACAATTATATCGTCGACATACGCCTCCATGTTCCTTCCTAACTACCTTTTGAAAACTTTATTTATCAGCCTTTGGAATGTCGCTCCAGCATTTTTTTGTCCGAACAGCATTACCTTATAATAGTAAAGCCCTTTCTCTATTATAAAGGCTATCTTCTCTTCATCTTCGGGGTCCATCTGGATCTGATTATATCTAAAGAAAGCATCCATGAAGCTCAGTAGCTGATGACTTGCGGTGGCGTCGACCAGCTGATCTATCTTTGGAAGAGGAAAACTATCCTTCAGGCAAGCTTTGTTAAGATCCGTATAATAGATGTAGATCCTCAACTTACCATTAGCTTTCTTCACCATTACGACATTAGCTAGCCAATTAGGATAGTATATTTCTTTGATGAATATGGCATTAAGAAGATTGTTGACTTCTTCGTCGATCACTTTCTATCATTCTAGGATAAAGTTTCTCTTCTTCTATCGAACTGGCTTGCAACTAGGGACAACTTCCAGACGATGAGTGATTACTTCGACCGAAATTCCTGGCATATCTAAAGCCGACTAGGCAAAGACATTGACGTTACTCTGAAGAAAGTGGATCAGCCTTGTCTTTGTTTCTTCATCTAGTAGACTTCTGATCTGTACTATTTTTGTTGGATCTATACTATTTTTGTTGATCTAGTACCATTGGATCAGATGATTTCTTATCTTGTATCATCAGACACTGTCGGGCAACTTTTTGATCTGGTTTCACTTCTTCGATACCATTTCTAGTGAAAAACCATACCAGAAGATGATATGTCGAGACTATGTCTCGGAATTTATTTAAGACGGGTCATCCCAAGATAGAGTTATAAGCCGACTGCATTTGCACAACTATAAAATTGATGGAAAGTATTTTTTGGAATCATTCAATACCGAGGGTTACTGGCAAGATTATTTCTCCTTCGACTTCGACTCGGTTGACTCCGAACCCAGTCAGAGGCACAAGAGACTTTTGTAGTTGATTTCGTGGCAAACCCATTCGAAGAAAGGCATCATACAACAAAACTTTAGTAGAGCTTCCATTATCCACCAGGATTCTTCTTACATCGTATTTGGCTATGACAGCAAAATTACAACATGGTCTTCGTAGGGGACATGGATTCCTTGTAAATCATCGTCGAAGAAGCATATGGAATTATTGCTTTTGAATCTCTCCGGAGCGTCTTCTTCGGCTTCGCTTCTCTAGTTAGTTCATCGATGGAGCATGCCTACCGTCCCATCAGTTAGCCTCTGGTTGGGTAGTTCAGCTTCTTCCATAGTCCTTTGAGAGGTAGTAGCTTTGGTTCTAGGTTCTGGGGGGTTGACGTACTTTTTCAGATACCCTCTCTTGATTAAGTCTTCTATGCATCCTTTAGTTGGAAGCATTCTTCGATATTGTGTAGTGATCCCTGTGGAATCGATAATATTTATTTTGTTCCTTATAGTGGAAGATGTCTTCAAAGGATGCAGCCTTTGCAAGTAGCTTTCTTTCTCTATCTCCATCAAGATTTTTTCCCTCGGGAGGTTAAGAGGGGTGTAGGAGTCGAATCTTTTGCCCAATACCTTGGGCTTGGGACTACATCATCGAGTAGAGTCATCGTTGTTGGGGGGTATAGGGGGACTTGACCCTTGTTGCTTTTCTTTTTGGGAACGGATTTCCCTTTAGTTAGATGTTGATTGGCTGCTTTTTCTTCAGCAGCCACATATTTTTGGGCTCTTGGTAAGAGTTCGGCATAGTTGTTGGAAATCTCTTATCTAGGAAGAATTTGAACCTGGATGATCGGAGGCCTTTTTTCAAAGCATAAATGGCCACGTACTTATTGAGATCGGGGATCTCAAGGGTGGTAGAGTTGAACCTCGCAATATAATCTTTAAGATTCTCTCCTTCATTCTGGTGAAGGAGGAACAAATTATCCATGTTGCGGGACATTTTGCGACAGGTCCTAAAATGTGAGATGAATAATTTTTTTAATTCAGAAAAAAAATTGATGGTACATGGGCATATGCTCGAATACCATATTCGAGCTGCCTTCTTCAAAGTAGTGAGAAAGGCAAGGCAATGTAATGCATCGAATGCTCTTTGTACCATTATGTGGGCCTTGAAGCTATACAGATGATCGAGAGGATCAGTAGTCCCATCGTAAGATTCTATTTGAGAGACCTTAAAGTAATGAGGGATGATTTCCTCCATTATTCTAGAAGTGAAAGGAGGTCACGAGTCATAAGCTATGATCTCACTATCCCTTCTTGATCATGGAGCCTTGCAATATGTGATTCAAGCATTTTGAACTTCTCTTCATAGTCATAATGGTTTCTTTTCACCCAGCACTTCCAGGTGTAGAGTCCTCGAAAGAAATCAAGGGAGATCGCCTGGTTCTCTTCCTATCGGGTCGGTATTGGCTTGCCTGTGATGTAGAAGTTTCGATGCTCGTGGGATAGTCGGTCACAAGAAGAGTGTCTGGTGGGCATGTAATGACGATCTCTTCTCCCCTCGGATTGGTGGCTAGTCGGGAGGTGGTTGGCGGTGTCTCTCTTGGAGTGCAGCTTCTTAGAAGTTCTGAACCATGGTTGTCAAAGCATCAACCCGATTCATGAGAGCCTCAAATTGCTATTGTCCCACAGCAAGTGTTGGTGGTGGCATGTTGTTTTCCTCTAGGGGATCATTCCTTTGAAAGGAAGGGCATCCCCTGCTTGCTGAAGCATTTTGGGCCTTTTCTTTCACCATTTTTACTTCTCAAAATTCTCCTTTCCAAGAGGGGAATGTCGCCCCCCCTTCTTGGCATGCCAATCTATTGGCGCTGAACCCTCGTGACCGGATAGAGTGGCTAGATTGCTAGTTTGCCTCCTGGAGTTCCTGCAAAACAAATCCCCAATTGGATTTTCTCTAGTGGGGGACACTCTGATGCCTAAGTCAGTAAAAATCCAGGCCACAAGATGGAGAGTTCTTAGGAAAGGAAGCAAAAATGAAAGGAGTGAGAGCTTGCAAGAGCTTAGTTGTGAACTGGCTATAGCTATTGGGAATAGTGACTCAAAGACAATAATCTAGGATGTAGATGGTTGTGCTATTTTATAATTATATATGAATTCTTTAAATGAATAAAAGTTATTCCTTTGGCTGCTCATCGCATGTACATTTTCCTGAAAAGAACTCTTGTG
Source organism: Areca catechu (assembly GCA_021397845.1). Classification (NCBI taxonomy): domain Eukaryota; kingdom Viridiplantae; phylum Streptophyta; class Magnoliopsida; order Arecales; family Arecaceae; genus Areca; species Areca catechu. The sequence goes on along the minus strand of JAHSVC010000021.1, from coordinate 183,318 downwards.
TGATGGAGTCCTTAGAACTATATTATATTTGATACATAGAGGATGTATCAAGTAGTTCTTAAACTGGTTTACAACCAAAGGATACATTGTTATAGGATAATGATGTATCAAGCATAGATTGTTGTATGTCATATTAGTTGGTTGTCCTCTTAACCAAGGAGTGTAGAGATACTGATATGACATACAGGTGAAATGTATGATGTCTCATTGAACGTGACCATCTGCGGAGCTCCCTTCTACAAAGGGTTGCTTGCGAAGGGATATGGATATACGTATCCCTCAGACCTGAGGTCACCATGGTAGCTTGCAAGCAACTCACTGTACTTTGGTACCGGACTACTTGGATTTCTAATCCAGTGATGGAAGATTTCTGTATACAGTTAAGTACTTATGGAGCAGTGGTGGATCAAGATGGGATAGACCCCTCCAAGTGGTTTGAATGAATGACTCACTACATCTCAATTTAGCAAAACTTTGGCCATGGGTAGTTCTTATAAGGAGTCACAAAACTTGTAAGGTTGAGACACGATCTGGATGTACTAAATTAGGGTTGGCAGTCAAACCCTAGGTCATCCTGAGCATTATGAGGTCAAAGGGATGAATTATGCATAACCATATACCAGTTCTAGAGAGTTGCTCTGCATCTTCGATCTATCCAGATGTTGGGTATCATTGCTAGATGATGACTTTGATTGGTACTGGAAACGTTCCAGTGCTACCGGCTTAGTGTTCGAACCTATGGATCACACACCATAGGGGTTTCTACCTGATCTAAAGGTCGATCGATGATAGAAAATCGTTTGGCATCATTGTGGGGTCAATATGATTGACCATGACCCAAATGTCGACACTTCCATGGTCGATACTGGCTATGACAAGGATTTTTCTATTTCGATTAGTGAATTTCTAGAAAACTTATTTGCAATATGATTGCAACCTAATGGGTCAAGCCAAATGTGATTTGGCTTAGGATCAAATTAGATTTGATTTGTCTTGCTCACTTTCCTTTAAAAGATTCAAATTTGAATTTTGAATTCAAATTTCAAATTTTGGCTAAAATTGGCTCCAAGGTTTTTATGGAATATATTATTTGGAATGCAGATTTCTCTCATATAAACTTAGAGCTAATTTGGTTCAACCCTTAACCCTCTCCCCCAATCACTCTTCCTTCCATATCTCTCTCCCTCTTTGCTACTACTATAAATAGGTATCTTTGTAGGGGCAGCGAAGTGAGTTGAGTTTGACTTTTTACTGGGCTTTTTATAGAGAGGAAGGGAAGGTATCCTAAGAGTGGGTTTGAAAGGATTAGGTATTTGGGTGTGAGCCTACCTAGCTATCAAGCTAGGGTTTTGGAAGGAAGAGTTAGTTGAGAAGGGTTCCACTTCTACTTCTCCCCCATATCCTCCAACCATTTTCCCGGTGACTTCAAGAAAGTCTTGCAGGTCCAAGGAAGGAAAAGTTTGGCCTCAAGGATCCTGAGGAGCTAGCACTCCAAGAGTTGATTGGGATCAAGCCTTAATGTGAACTACCCGTAAAGGCCAGACATTTGTGTGGCTCAGCGGCTCTTCATCACCTGTATCCAAAGGTCAAAGGTAACGTACCCTTTCCTCTTCTTTGCTCTTGATATCTCTACATGCACTTTTATTATGTCGGATCCTATTGCAGCCGGATTGGTAGATCAACTTGATCGATCTACCAAGTCTTCACTGTATTGTATTTTAAAATAGTTTAAAATATAGTCCGTCTGTTTTCTATGCCTTGTAAACTTTCATTGGTATTAGAGCCAGGTTGTTGTAGCATAATAATAGTAGCATGTTAAGATATCATTAGCTTTCCTCACAAAGTACTTGGATTAAGGTGGATTTGCCATGGTCGTCTGGTTATAGGAAAAAGTATGGTTTGAAGGCCATCATTTTTCATTCAATGGGGTTCTCCTATGGCATGTAGGGGTACCGCTATATCATGACCTTATGAAGAAGAAAGTGAGGGATTTGATAGGTTAAAATTATTTTAATCTATGGATGTTTGATCTAAAAACTTTGAATAGTTCAAGTAAAATGCATGAATTTGAAGTCACTATTTTCTGCAAACAGAACAGTCCATCTGTTCTGTGTTATGGATGAGTTGACTCGACCCCTGCTCGAGTCACATCGTCTCTGCAGACAGAATAATCTGTTTGTTTTTAATTCTAGACGAGCCGACTCACATTTTGCATGAGTCGACTCGACTAGAAAATCTTGAAATAATAAATTCAAATTCTATATGCTTGTAAAGTTATTTTACAATATAAATTAAATTATTTCGACTTATGAAGATTATTGAACTTAATTAAGAATTAAGTTATCTTGAATGACAAAGTGATATACGAATATGATTCAAAGACTCTAAATTTTTCATAACCTTTAAGGGTCATGGGTTAGCTTCAATTAGATCCTTAATTGGGTTAGACCTAATTTTAGATGAATGGATTAAATAGATAACTAATCTAATCAAATATTGAGTTAAGATTTCATCTCTATAGATCTCTCTAATAGTTAGATTGATTAGTCCATAAATCTAAATGGACCTGATTTATGGCTCAGTGGTCAGGCCGAGTCTTTAAGCTAGTCTAATTGAGTCTGATGAACTAATTAGTATCTAGGGTAAGTATGGCTAGGCCAACCCGGTTGGTGTCTAAGGCAAGATGGTTAATGGTGAAACCCATCCCATTATCTCACTTACCTAGCCAATGTGATCAATCAAAATTGATTGGGTAGCTCACTGACTCATGTTAACCCATGTCACCTAAGGTTAACTAGTCTTAACTGATTTTAGGTGCCCATGGATCATTAGTTTATGAAACCCTCTTTTATGACTAATGTAGTCAGTGGGAGGTTGATCTATGTTTTCTTATCTATTTCATCTATCACATTAAAGTTAAACCCTCTAAATTATTAGGTCCATAAAAGGATGAAGTTATGAGGATAACTAAGTCCTAGCCTTCCATTAAGTGGAATGATAATGGGTCCAATAGTTGGGTGTTCATCGGTAGATCCAAAGATCGGGTGTTCATGAAGCTATTGGAATTGCTATTCCTAATATGATGGCTCGATGCGACTCTCTTAATGATGGTCAGGTGGGCCGGCCAAAGTCGGGCTTGACTATTCATTGGTTGGAAGCATTGAATTTTGTCATGTTAATGGTTGGACCTAACCGGGACCTTCAATAGGAAGCCCAAAGGTCGATTGAAGTGCACCTTAGGGCAAAATCTAAATACTAGAAGTTACTTGGAGAAGTAATCGATTAAAGAATCTACCTTTAGATGCATATGGGTGGGTGATAATTATTAAAATAAGGACAGTTAAACCAACTTTATTTGGTTGAAATTAATAGTTTTACATGACATTTTGTAGAAATTGATTTCATAAATGTGTAAATCTTGAATTATGGAATCCAACAACGCAAACCGGACCCAAACATGAGCCCGACACAGTGTTTTCCATCTATAAAACATTCGGTCATTCTTCGCTCCGAGAGAGGATTTAGACTTCCATTCTGCAGACTTCCATTCTGCGCCCCATTCCACTCCGACCCCACTCTTCGCTCCACTCCACCTCTCCTTGTATTCCATTCCATTCCACTTTCAATTCTTATATTTCTGCGAAGCTGATGTCTAGGATGGAAGGCTGAATCATATTCTTGGGATTCCACTATAGTGCTTGGCACAGGAGGTTTAGTTTTATTTTTAATCTCTTGTACTTACTTTCTATGAAATAAAATGAGTGTCTTTTCAATATTCTATAAGTCTTTATTTAATTCTTATTAGGCATAGTTTATGTTTGGGACAAGCTGTATTCGAGAGGAATAGTTTGTGCTCTTGGAATAAATTATCTCTAAAAAGATTTTTATAATTTGTATGTATTAAATTTCTAACTAATCTATATTTCAGGAAAATGGGCCATGATCAAATAGGTACGGGTCGTGATCGCCAAGAATAGATTATATCTAGATCAAAATATACAGATCACATAGAAGTGAAGTGCCTGCCACCTACAAGTAACCAGTTGGGATTCCAGGATTTTTATCTATTGCATTTATACTCTTTCATATCTGTTTTAGTTAATTAAATATTAGTTTTTACTCTTCAAAATTATTTTTGAAATAATCCAAAGTCCTTGTGGGTTCGACCCTTACTCCCACTATTTTACTCTCAAGAGTAGTGGATTTAAGATTTCAAATCGATGCATAGTGACACGCATCAGATTTTTGACACCATTGCTGGGAAACTTTTGGCGTTATTTTAAAAAAAAAATCAAAAATCAAAAATCAAAAATCAAAAAAAATTCAATTTCAAAAAAATTCGAATTTCAAAAATTTAAATTTCAAAATTCAAAATTTGAAAATTAAAAAAATTAAAAAATTAAAAAATTAATTGTTAGTAATTTTTGATCTTGAGTGCCCTGACATAAGGTTGTCCTGGCATAACTGGAAAGTTATGTTGAATGGTTGTCCTAGGATACAAAAAGGTTGAGCAAAAAAAAAATTATGCTTTTTGCTTTCCATGTTTAGATTGACTTAGGTAAATTTATTTTTTTGCAAAACTAAAAGAAAATTTACCCTGACATCTCATAATTTATTAGGATTAGAGACTTAATCACCAAACTTTAAAAAAAATAATTAGTTTTAGTTTAATTTTGTTTGTTTATAACTTTTATTTTGGACATATTACTTGTTGCATTTTGTTTTTCTATAATCAACTTAAGGGCATAACCCAATTAATCATATAAAGTGGGGAGTTCAATACCCTTCCTTAGCCCACAAACCACCACCCAGCATTTGCATTGACCTAAGCCTTTAATTCTAAAATCAATTAGACGTCAACCCTAGGATTTCGAGCTCAATAGGACAAGGGAATCCTAGAGTTGGACCAGGTTCGGATCATTTGGCTACTTGGTGTCAAAGGAAAGTGGTTCAGGGACAAGAGCCTGAAGGAAGGTGGTTCTTTAATTGGTTCCGTTCGCTTATCTGGCCAATTTTAATTGATGTCTAAGGCAAGTAATGGGGGCCCCACCAACCTTATACTTACCTGGCCGAGTCAGTTAATTGATCTTAGGCTTGGAGTGCTCGAAGGTAACCTTGGATCAGTTAGAAGCTATCTAGATCCAGGTTAACCCTAGGATAGTGATTTTGATTGTTTACTTGTTTTGAAAAAAAATTAATTAATTAACATAACTCTCTTTTCTCTAGCCTAGGACTCTCTTAGGAATCTCTCCTTTAGACCTCTTCTCATTCTTCTACTTTTAATTAATTTTTTTTAAAAAATTTGAATTGCTATTTGCTTTAGGAGGGTGTATGTTAGTGTATTCCAGGCGTCGATTTCAAGAACCTAAACACATATCCCTAGATCCAAAATAGAAAGAACCAGTAGAGCAAACAGTCTAGGTACTATGGATCCCAATAAAGGAAATCAAGGAATTGACCCTCCACTGAAGGAGTACTTCACTCCTTCAAAATACACCTATTCACCTTGTATCCAAGTATCCCCTGTAGAGGATATCCAATACAAAATCAAGTCCAATGTAATCCAGATATTACCCTCTTTCTACAGACTTGCGAATGAAGATCCTTATAAACACTTAGACAAATTTTGGGAGATCTGTTCAACCATAAAGATACAAAATTTCTCCGACGATGCTTTAAGGCTTAAGTTATTCACATTTTCCTTGAAAGACAAAGCTAAATACTAGTTGAATTCCCTAGATACTGTAACTGTTTCAACTTGGGATCAACTTCAGAGGGAGTTTCTTAAGAAGTATTTTTCATAGGAAAGACGAATCAAATCAGAAAAGCCATTACCAGTTTTTTCCAATTGGACGGAGAAATGTTTCATGAAACCTGGGAGAGATTGAAAGAGTTGATTAGGAAATGTCCTCACCATGCCATACCAAAATGGCAATTAGTCCAGTGCTTTTACGACGGTCTGTCAGAAAGGCACCGGCAAATGGTGGATGCTCATGTGGAGGAATGTTCATGCTTAAAAATGAACATGAGGCATGGCAGCTATTTGAAACCCTGAGTGAAAACTCCTTGCATCATATGTCTGCTGCTAGTAGAGATCCTCCCATAGGACCCAAGAGAGGGAGAATGTATGAAGTTGGTCATGCTATAGATATCTACAGCAAGGTAAATGAGCTATATCAGAAGCTCGACCAAATTTTGCAAGCTGGAAATAATTCCTCCTCATCTTATCACAATCATGATGTCTGTATTATCTGTTCTAGTCCCAATCATTTGATAGGTGATTGTCCAACCGCTTACCAATTTCCTGAGCTACTTCAGGAGCAAGCCCATCAAGCCCAAACTCGAATGGCTCTTAGACCAGGAAACAATCCATACTCGATCACATACAATCCTGGCTGGCGCAATCATCCAAATTTCTCTTGGAAACCCCAACCTGGAATCAATTCATCTGTTAGGCCCAACTATCAGGAGACCAACTTTAGAAGCATGCCATTTCCACAGTACACAGGTGCCCCACAGCCTTTACAACCTCTATCGAACAATCATGACCCTTTGTTTGAAGAGAAGGTGCTCCAAACATTGAAGGGGCTGGAAATGAATACCCAACTCCTCCACTCCCACACACAATACATTGCCAAGCTAGAGACCGGATAGGTTAGGTAGCTACAGCTTTTAATCGGAGGGAGGAAGGTAAGCTACCTAGCCAGCCCATTAGCAATCCCAAAGGTCAATACATGGCTGAGAGCTCCACTGGACTTGCAAATTTTTCTAAAAATACTAAATCTGTCATAACCTTAAGAAGTGGAAAAATATTGAACCAGCCTGACCTGACCCAAGAGGTAGAAGTGGCTATGCCAGAGAAGAAGAATGAAGAGGAGAAGGAATCCATTAGACAAGCACCTTTACTTAAGGCTTCATTCTCTAGAGCTTTAGAATTACCTTTACCAGTGGATAAGAAGAATCTAAAAATGAATGAGATGCTTGAACTATTCAAGCAAGTCCAAATAAACTTACCTCTTCTCAATGTCATCAAGCAAGTTCCGGCTTATGCCAAATTCTTAAGGATCTGTGCACACAGAAATGGAAATCTAAGGCACACATCCCTAAGAAATCTAGTTAATTGGGCAAACCAGCTCAGTTTTTCAGCAGATAGCTCCACCTAAACTCAAAGATCCTGGTACCCCAATTATATCTTGTGTCATAGGGGATCTCACAATCAACCTTCTCACGAGCTCAATGTATGATTTGTTCAGATTTGGAGAACTGAAACCCATGACGGTTACTATACAATTAGCAGATCGATCAGTCAAGGTACCTCGTGGAGTATTAGAAGATGTGTTGGTGAAAGTAGATGAATTCTACTTTCCTGTTGATTTTCTTGTCATGGACATGGAAACAAGCAATAATCTTAGCCAAATCCCCATCATTCTTGAAAGGCCCTTCCTAGCAGCTGCCAATGCTTGTATAATTGTAGGATGGGGGTTATGGATGTTTTATTTAGAAATAAGAATAAGGCTGGACATTTTTAATGCATGCCAAGGACCTCCTATGTATGATTATAATGAGGTTAACATGGTAGAGGAAGTGCTAGAGGAAGTTATCGAGGATAAAACTTCTAGTTTGCTTGACTCAAATCCTCTACAGCATGCTTAACACATTTCAAAGTGGATGATTTTAATTTTGATGGGTATACCGAAGAAGCGAACATGTTGTTAGAAGTACCTGATTTTTTGCACCACTCCCCCATGGGCCAAGAAATATGAGCAGATAACCTCTCCTTTCGACACATTGATAGCTTCTTCACGTGAGACCTTACCTACACTGGAACAAGAGCATACTTAGTCATGGTAAAGGACCCCTCTTTCGAGCATGATGCCATTCCTAACCAGGAAATCCAATTGGTAGGTTCATCAAATGAATTCAACGAAGCTATTAGAGAAATAATCTTGAATTTGCTAACAGACTACCTAACCAAAATGTCACTACAAGAATCGAGTAATGCAGTCTATCAGCATGATAGCTTTGATAATTTGATTGAGGATCTATTTTCCAAACATCTAAATTTTACTAGATTTGATAATTTTACTGGATTTGATGGTTTTATTAGATTTGATATTGATTTGATGATTTGGATTTGATGGTTTTATTAGATTTGATGATTTGCTGGATTTGATGATGTTACTAGATTTGATGATTTGGTTGGATTTGATGATGTGGAGGAGCTAAGTGATCTATTAGATCCATTTGGATATCAGATAATAAGCAATTTGTAGCATCCTCCAACCCTTACCTAGCCTTTGCACTAGTACCCGTATTTTTATTGCATATTAGCCACACCCTTTGGAAACGTGTCTGGAAGGTGTGTATAGGAAAATATCATGTGGAACATTACTAATTGGACTTCGTCCAACCATCCACCAAGGTAAAAGATCAGCTTAGTCTGGCTGAAGACTATAAACTTAGTGCTCCTAAGCGGTAGCCTAGTTCTTGCCTTAGTTCATGCTTTTAGTTTAAGCAACCCAATCATGCTTTTAGTTTTAACCTTTTATTTCTTGTTTTTAGAATAAATCGAGAGGAGTAATAAGAGAAGAATGCGAGGAACATGGCAACAAAAGAACATCCAATGCTTGAATACCTTACCAGGTTGTACCTTTTTTGTCATTACATTATTAGTATCCTCTTCCATTGGGGACAATGAAAATTAAGTTGGGGGGATAATTAAATTGATCTAATCCTCGAGTAAAACTTTAATCAATTTTTGTGTACAAGATTTATCTCGAATTGAAAATAATCATGCTCGCTAAATGAGGAGTGATTAACGGTTTAGATAATTTTAGAGGTACTGAGGGATCCTTTATCAAGGAAATCCTATAAATGGTAGAGTGTAGACCAAAAGTTTTTTTTGAATAATTCCAGACTCTTCGGCCTATCATCTTGATAAAGAATCCTACTTATAATGGTATAGGCATCATAAAAAGTCTCCAAGTTTAATAATTAAGATTTTTAGCATTTCTCACTGAGTAACCGGGCCCCTTCGTCTAAGTAAGCGTTGTTGTTCGCATCAAAAGGTAGGATGTAAAAAATTTTTTTTTAGAGTCAGTCTTAACTTAAAACCTTTTGACTCGAGTCAGTAAGCTCAAGGGGTGTTTTACACCTAATGTCCTAAAGCCAATTGGTTTAGGAGTCATTGGCTTAAAGCCCGCTAACTAGAAAGTAAGATGTCAGGACATTGCACTGACTTTACGATTTATTTAAAAAAAAGAAAATAAAAGGTGGGGACTAAATAAATTACACCAAAATCAAAGTAAGTTGGAGAATTTGAAGAGAGATAGAAAGTTGAAAAAGAAAAACTCTTAAAACTTCCATGGACTTCACTCTACCACTAAATGGGTAGAATTGGTAATCCAATGAAGTACCTTTTTAATAGTCCAACCGAGTATCCTCTGATTTTAGAGTCAGTAAGATGATTTTCACTTCTTGGACAGGTTGAATAGTCCTCGAGACAAAGTTAATCACTCCTCATTTAGCGAGCTGGATTATTTTTAATTCGAGACAAAGCTTGTACACAAAAACTGATTAAAGTCTCACTCGAGGATTAGATTAATTTAATTAGTGGGCCAGCCAAAGTTAGGCTCATGTGTTGTCTATTAGGTTCTAGTACCCACTAAGGAAGTAAAGTAATTCCTTAGATTGGAGATAGAGGCTATCAGTCTCAACAAAATAGTGGAAATGCCTTTAGACTAAAGTCCATGTCTTTAGATTAATAATTCATATACACTAACAAGTTTTGATTTTCCTTTCAAATGTCTACCAACTTGTTGCTCCGATCCCTTCTCGATAATGAAAAGCTCAAGGGTCCCAACTTCGATAGCTGGTATCGAAGGCTTAGGATTGTCCTGGAGCATGAACGGATCTTATATGTGATATCAGATCTAGCACCTGAAACCCCTACTCTCAATGATCGGGGCTCCATAGAGACACTTATCAGAAGTGGCTCTCTGATAGGACCACTGTCGGATGCATCATGTTGGCAGCGATGAACAACGAGTTCAGTTGCAAATTCGAGGAAGCCCAACCAGAGGAGATCCTTCAAAAGTTAAAAAAGACTTTTAGTACACCAGATGATGTTGAGAGGTACAGGGTCTCCTGTGCTATCTACAATGCATGGATGCTTGATGGGGCCTCAATCACTGATCATGTATTGTACATGATCAAGATGATTGAGCACCAGGGCAAGCTTGGATATCCCTTGCATGAACAGCTCGGAAAGATGCGATACTGAATTCCCTGCCCTCTTCTTATCTAGACTTTCTTGATCATTTTAGAATGAATAAGCCTGCAGTTAACTACCACGGTCTGTTGGGGTTACTACATACTTATGAGAAAGATCACTAACTCAATAAAGGGGTGGTAAATCTAGTGGGAGGATCCTCTGCAAGGCGTCGTCTCTTTAAGAAAGGAAAAAAGAGAAATAAAGAAAAAAATATGTAAAATGCTTCTAAGCCCAGCCAGGTCAAGAAGGTGAAGGTTGATAAGAGCCAGGCGGAGTGCTTCTTCTATAAGAGGCAGGGTCATTGGAAGAGGAACTGTCCTCTTTATATTGCATCCATTGACCCGAACAAGTCTAAGAAGAGGAAGCAGCAGGGCAGTGTTGGACAAGATATTTATATGATAGCACTTTGTAGTTTCTCTATTTATGATACTATTAACTGGGTATTGGATATTGGAAGTCCAATTCACATTTGCAATTCTTTGTAGAGACTTTAAATTAGTAGGAGATTCGACGATGGTGAGAGATCCTTGAACATGAAAATGGAAGCCAAGTTCCAGTCCTGGCATTGGGAACCCTCAAATTAGTTTTCGAGTCTTGTACAATTATTTTGAATGAGTGTCATTATTGTCCATCTTTCATTTTGAATATCATTTTTATAGGCCAGTTGGCCATGTATGGTTATAAACTATCAATAAAAAATGACATTTGCAAAATTATTAGGAATGGTTCTGTTGTGATGAATGGATACATGAATAATGGTATTTATGTACTATCGTGACCTGTTAGTATAGTGTACACATCTAGCAAATGCCCTAAGATAGATAATGTCAGCAAAGCATATCTATGGCATTGTAGACTAGGTCATATCAATAAGAACAGGATAAATAGGTTGAAAAGCGAGGGTCTTCTCTAGATTAGTGAATGTGATTCGCTACCAACCTGTGAGTCCTGTCTTCTTGGAAAGATGATAAAATCACCTTTTACTAGAAAAGATAAATGAGCTAAAGAAATTCTAAGTCTGGTACATATTGATATATGTGGACCTATGAATAATAGTGCCAAAGGTAAGTATAATTATTTCATATGTTTATAGACGATCTTTCGAGGTAGGGTATGTCTTATTGATGAGACATAAATCTAAGTCATTTGAAATGTTCAAATGATATCATAATGAAGTAGAAAAATAAACTGGAAAGTATATCAAAACTCTTCGATCAGATCAAAGTGGTGAATATCTTTTTGATGATTTTCTGACATATCTTGAGGAGAATGGGATTCTATCTTAATGGACACCTCTAGGGACATCTCAGTTAAATGAAGTATCCGAAAGGAGGAATTGAACTTGTTAGACATGGTTCGGTCCATGATGGGCTTTACTTCTTTGTCGCTATCCTTTTAGGGATATGCTTTAGAGTCAGCCTGCTACCTTTTAAATAGGGTTCTGAGTAAGCTTGTTAGCAAACCCCATATGAGATATGGATTGGACGTAAGCTGACACTTGCACACCTTCGGGTCTGGGGTTGCCCGGTTTATGTCAAAATTTGGAAACGGATAAGCTTGGACCTAGGTTTGACAGATGCCTATTTGTTGGATATCCAAAAGAGTCTAAGGGGTATTACTTCTACTTGGCTGAGGAACAAAAATTGTTTGTCAGTCTTAGGGCTATCTTTTTGGAAAAGGAATTCCTTGGTGAAGAAATTGTAGCTGTTAAGATTGAACTTAGTGAAGTTCAACAAGTAGAAGAACCGACATACTTAAGGGACAACATAGAACCGGTTGTGATTAGATCACACCTAGAGCCCATGCGAGAACTATTAAGGAGATCCGTAGGATACCGCATCGACCGGATGGATGCTATGGTTTCTTGGTCCGGGATGGTGATCCCATTGAACTTGATGAGAACAATGAGGACCAGATCACTTATATGGATGCAATGCAAAGGTCCAACTTGAACTGTTAGGAGCCATGAGATCCAAAATGGAGTTCATGGAAATCAATAGTGTATGGACATTGGTTGATCCACATGAGGGGATAAAATCTATTGGATGCAAATGGATTTTCAAAAGGAAAAAGGGCACAGACAGGCAGACAGAGATCTATAAAGCCGTCTGGTTGCCAAGGGGTATCATCAACGTTTTGGTATTGACTATAACGAGATGTTCTCTCCTATGATAATGCTCAAATCCATTCAGATCATGCTTGCTTTTGTAGCACACTTTGACTATAAAATCTGGCAAATGGATGTCCGAACAGCTTTCCTGAATGGTGAGCTGGAAGAGGAGGTGTACATGATACAACCTGAAGGGTTCACATCCACAAACGAGTCAAAGGTGTGCAAACTTCAAAAATCCATCTATGGACTAAAGCAAGCATCTCAGAGTTGGAACATGTAATTTGATAAGTGTATCAAGTCATATGGCTTCGTTAGGAATGGAGAAGAACCTTGCATTTATAAATAGGCTAATGGTTCTGTGATTATATTCCTTGTATTGTATGTAGATGACATTCTCTTAATCGAAAATGAAATCCTGGTATTACAAGGAATAAAGGTCTGGTTATCATCTTAGTTCTCTATGAAAGACTTAGGTAAAGCCTCTTTCATACTAGGTATGAAGATCTATAGAGATAGATCTAAGAGGCTTCTGGGACTGCTCCAGTCTACGTACATTGATACTATGCTGAAGCGGTTCAGCATAGAGAATTTCAAGAAAGGGTATCTCCCTATAGGCCTTGGAATTACACTCTCCAAAAAGGATTATATGATAACTCTTGAGAAGAGAGAGCATATGAGTAGAATCCCATATGCTTCGATAGTAGGTTCTATCATGTATGCTATGACATGTATCAGACCAGACGTGGCATACTCACTAGGCATAGTGAGCAGATACTAGTCTGACCCAGGTGAAGCTCATTAGAAAGTAGTAAAGACCATCCTTAAGTATCTATGAAATACTAAGGACCAATGGCTGATATATGGAAAACCTGACTTGAAACTTATGGGGTATACTGACTCCAGTTTTCAGTCAGATAGGGATGACAGCAAGAGTATGTTAGGTTTATCTTTATCCTAAATGGGAAAGCGATATGCTAGAAAGTTCCAAGCAGCCTAATGTTGCAGACTCAATATATAAAGTAGAATACTTCGCAACATCAGATGTAGCAAAGGAAGTTGTATGGTTGCGAAAGTTCCTAGGCGAGCTAGGAGTGGTACCTTCATTGGATGGTCCTATTCCGGTGTATTGTGATAGCACTGGAGCTATTGCTCAAGCCAAAGAGCTGAAGTCCCATCATCGTACCAAACATATTCTACGATGCTATCACCTTGTATGAGAAATCATGGAATGAGATGACATTGAGCTTCAGAAGATCGATAGAAAGGAGAACCTGGCTGACCTCTTCACTAAAGCTATCGGAGTTCAAGAATTCAACAATTGTAAATGAAAAATGAAAATAAGATTCTGTACTGATTGGTTTTAGTACAAGTGGGAGTTATTGGGAATAGTGTCCCAAAGCCAATCATCTAGGATGTAGATGGTTGTGCTATTTTGTAATTGTATATGAATTCTTTAAATGAATAAAAGTTATTTTATTGGCTGCTCATCACATGTGCATTCTCCTGAAAAGAACTTTTATGTGATGGAGTCCTTAGAACTACATTATATTTGATATAGAGAGGATATATCGAGTAGTTCTTAAACTGGTTCACAACCAAAGGATGCATTGTTATAGGGCGACGATGTATCAAGCATAGGTTGTTGTATGTCATATTGGTTGGTTGTCCTCTAACCAAGGAGTGTAAAGACACTGATATGATATACATGTAAAATGTATGATGTCTCACTGAACATGACATCAGTGGAGCTCCCTTCTGCCAAAGGTTGCTCGTGAAGGATATGGTATATGTGTTCCTTAGACCTGAGGTCACCATGGTAGCTTGCAAAACTCACTATACTTTAGTACCATACTACCTGGATTTCTAATCCAGTAATGAAAGGTTTCTGGGTACATCAAGTACTTGTGATGCAGTGGTGGATCAAGATGGGATTGACCCCTCCAAATGATTTGGAGTGAATGACTCACTACATCTCAATTTAGCAAAACCTTGGTCAGGATAGTTCTTATGAGGAGTCATAGAACTTGTAAGGTTGAGACACGATCTGGATGTACTAAATTAGGGTTGGCAGTCAAATCCTAGGTCATCCTGAGCATTATGAATCAAAGGGATGAATTATGCGGTAACCTATACCAGAGGTTCTAAAGAGTTGCTCTACATCTTCGACCTATCCGGATGTTGGGCATCATTGCTTGATAATGACTTTGATTGGTACTGAAAATGTTCCAGTGCTACTGGCTTAGTGTTTGAACCTATGGGGTGACACACCATAGGGGTTTCTACCTGATCTAAAGGTCAATCGATGAATGAGAATTGTTTGGCATCACTAAGGATCAATATGATTGACCATGATCTAAATGTCGGCACTTCCATGAGTTGACACTTGGTTGTGACGAGGATTTTTCACTAATTCAATTAGTGAATTTTGGAGGACTTATTTGCAATATGATTGCAACCTGATGGGTCAAGCCAAATGTGATTTGGCTTAGAATCAAATTAGATTTTATTTATCTTGCTCACTTTCCTTTAAAATATTCAAATTTGAATTTTGAATTCAAATTTCAAATCTTAGTTGAAATTGGCTCCAAGATTTTTATGGAATGCATTATTTAGAATGCAGATTTTCTCCTATATAAACCTAGAGCTAATTGGTTCAATCCTTAACCCTCTCTCCCATCACTCCTCCTTTCATATCTCTCTCCCTCTTTGCTACTACTATAAATAGGTGTCTTTGTAGGGGTAGCGAAGTGAGTTGAGATTAACTTTTTGCTGGGCTTTTCATAGAGAGGAAGGGAAGGTATTCTAAGAGTGGGTTTGAAAGGATTAGGGTTTTGGGTGAGAGCCTACCTAGCTATCAAGCTAGGATTTAGGAAGAAAGAGTTAGTTGGAAGGGTTCCACTTCTACTTCCCCCCTATTGTCCTTCAACCAGATTTTCTTGGCGACTTCAAGAAAGTCTTGCAGGTCCAAGGAAGGAATAGTTCAGCCTCAAAGATCCTGAGGAGCTAACACTCCAAGAGAGTTGATTGGGATCGAGCCTTGGTGTGAATTACCCGTAGAGGCCAGACATTTTGTGGCTCAATAACTCTTCATCACCTGTATCCAAAGGTCAAAATAATGTACCCTTTCCTCTTCTTTGCTCTTGATATCTCTACATGCACTTTTATTATGTCGGATCCTGTTGCAGGTAGATTGGTAGATCGACTTGATCGATCTACCAAGTCTTCCGCTATGCTGTACTTTAAAATAGTTTTAAATTTAGTCCATCTGCCTGCTATGCCTTTTAAACTTTCATTGGCTTGCCTAGGATTACTTACCACGGGAGTCCCCTCTTACCGATATTTATAGGAGTAGATGTAATTGAATGTAGTTAGGTCCGCATGACTTTAGTTAGGGGTTTAGTTAGTCTAACATCCCTATAACCAAAAGTAGTTGCTGTCGGACATTGGTTATCTCCATATTGTTGAAGCCAGTGCTATTGGCCACGTGGTTGGTTATAACAATCAAACCCACTTCCGGTAACTTTAAGTTGAGATTAACAAGAAATTTACTTCAGAGCCACTCTTTCAGAAAGGACCGAAATCAGGCTGGCCATTTGCTTCATACCTATCCTCTTCGGAGTAAGTCGAAGATGCCTTAGCCATTCATTTTGGAGCTACTTTTTTTGGAGTAGGCTGGAGTATCTACTTTGAACTTGTCCTCTTTAGAGCAAGTAGGGAGATGAATTAACTGTCTTCTTTGGACCAGTCTTCTTTGGACTGATGCAAAGGACTGGCTAATTGTTCAGCAACAGCATAGATCAAGGATATACTTCGGAATCAACCTCTTTGACACAGGCCGAAGATTAACCCAATGCTGTGATTAGTGTAGTAATGTCAAATCATCACTTTATCAAGCTTTGGAGTTGTCTTCAGGTCTTCTGGCTTGGGCGATCGTTCAGAAAGGGTTAATTGTGCCTCTGAACCGGTAACTGCCTTTTACTGAGCCAGCTTATCGCAACACAAATCAAACAAAAATATGAATAACAAGAGGAATAAGTTATTCTCGGAGAATTCGTATTCCTATCCTGGAAATAAATTTTAGGCATCCAAACACTACCTTAGGGTATATCCTTCATCTTTTCTCTATTCTTTCTTTAATTTTTTTGGGTTTTGGTGAAGTTTTTTTTCTTGGTTTATTTACTCTAGATCTGATAGTTCTAACGACGAATCCTATTTCTTTTTAGTTTTTTATTAGTTCTAGAAAAAAATATAGATATATGATCCGTTCTCTAGATAACCCTTGGGTTTTTTGATCTATTCTCTTTCCATTGCTCATCCTTCACTTGATCCTCTTGCCTTTTGAACCAATCTATTCATCAACTCAACGATTTGTCGATCTATCAATCCCTTCTTCCTAGTTGTTGTTGGAACGTCCTCTGATGGTTAATTTTTTTTGCTTCCCTCCTATAACAAATGCAGATCTTCGTCAAGACCCTCACTGGAAAGACCATCACTTTGGAGGTCGAGTCCTTAGACATGATCGACAATGTCAAGGTTAAGATCTAGGACATACTATAAGTCTAATTTTTTTCTAAACAATCAACTATAACTCTCAAGAATAAATTAGTATAGAGCAACCCAACACAACCATACAGATCAATATAGATAATTTGACTTAGGTAAAAAGATATAAGAAAAAATCAGACTGGTGGGACAAACCAATTCCATCATTATCCAACTTACCTATGCCCCATTTTCAAGTGCCCTAAAATCATCTATATCTTTTTATGGGAAGGAAACCAAATAGATGACATGATGGAATTAATTGAGATTTTTCATGAATTACAAATGCATAACACAATAGGAAAAGTTATACCCACAATTTTCTTCCAGAATTCAATAGATCCCTATCCAGCTTATTTTAGAGTGGATGATTCTAATATAGACGGCTTTATTACATAAGTGAATAACCCAGCAAAGGCACCCTACTTTGAAAGCACCCCATTTTGGATC
Organism: Areca catechu; assembly: GCA_021397845.1. Lineage (NCBI taxonomy): Eukaryota > Viridiplantae > Streptophyta > Magnoliopsida > Arecales > Arecaceae > Areca > Areca catechu. Next base: position 165,940 of record JAHSVC010000021.1, on the reverse strand, counting down.
GAAAAATATGAACCAGCACCTAGTCCCCCTAATAGCTCCTTTGTTAGAATCACTGCTTGCTCTAGAATTGAAGCCACTTCTGGTTGCACCCACAACACATTGCTAATGATCTATAACTAGGAAGCCCGACTTGTATGTATTCTAAAAGTAAATAAAGAAGCTATAAGATAGAATATCTCTAAAATGAGGGAAAGCTATATTAAGCTTTTTTTGACTGATTTCTCTATATTTAGCACTACTTTCACGGACTACCTCTAAAATTTATCATAGTACTAAAATAATTTATTGAGATAGACTTAATATTAATTTGGAAAAGTGACCTACTATAGATCGAGAAGGGGTGATGCTAGGACATATCATATCCGAGAAACGGATTGAGGCAAATCAAGTTATAGAAAAATAATTCCTAAACTACCATCCCCAGTCTTGGCCCAATACACACCATCCCTTCCTGGTTATCAGAAAAACTATAATATATTTTCAAATCATGCTATAGTATGCTTGCTTAATATATTCTATTAGTCTAGGCTAATTATCATAAAATACTCTATGAATGTTTTTTCTACCATGATGACAAAGCCTCTTGATTATCCCTATTCTTTTGACACCTTGAGGGATACAATCAATTCATTATAAGTGAGACTCCCTCATAGCATCTAGCTGAAGATATTAACTTAGCATTTATTGGAAGGCAATCCAATTTCTTAGTTGTAGTCTTAATAAATATCTGACTAAAGATATTAAACTTAGCACTCATTAGAAGGCAACTCAACTTTCTTTTTTTATTATTATTTTTTAGATCTTACAAACAAATCTACTCCATCCTGAAGATTTGGAAGGGCATTTTCAAGCCACATCACCCTAGTTATTTTTAACTCCAAAGCAGCCTAAACCCAAGGTGACATCTATCCTTTCTACCCTTTTTATTTTATTTTCCTTTTTTCATTAAGGACAATATTGATTAAGTTGGGAGAAGAATAAAATTAAAAAAAATTAAAATCCTCGAATAAGTTTGTATTTGGCATTTAGGAACCCGATTACGCTTAAGAATCAAGCTAAACAAAGCAAATTTTTTAAATTAATTTGATGCTTAGATAAAAGAGTTTGTGAGATATTGAGGGATCAAATATTAAGAAAATCTAATAAAAAGTTAAGTGTAGAACATAAATATTTTTCTTTGAGCATTTTCTAAGTCCTCCTACTAGCATCAAAGAAGAGTTGACTTCTTATGGGCTAGCATAGGTTAACTATACGTTTCTCATATTAAAAATAAAATAAAATAAAATAGTTTTTAAGTACTTCTCATTAAATAACCAATTTTTTTGTTTAAGAAATATTGAAGTTCACATCAAAAGGTGAAGATGGCAAAGAAGCTCATGATAAGGCTAGTTCTAACTTGAAACCTGTTTGACTTAAGCAAATAAGCCCGAGGATTATTCTATACCTAGTATCCTAAGGTCATTTAATTTCAAAGTCATTGACTAAAAACTCGCTACATGGGTTAAATAGAAAGCTTAAAGGGTTAAGATACTTAATAGTAGTTCAACGTTAAAAAACAAGAGAAAAGCAAGATCTAAATATTGCTCTCCTATTGAGTAATCGAGTCCCTTCATCTAATTAAGTATTGTTGTTTATATCAAAAAGTAGATAATATGAAGATGCTTTTATAATAAATGAAGGACGAAAGTAACAATATATTATATCAGGGAAAGGTTAACAATTTAGAGATAAAGATAGGGATAATTCAGAAAAAGTTTAGAAAAAGTTTAATGTTCTTTATTTAATTTTCATATTGGGCAAGTTTTAATACTCCAATGACATACTTCACTTCTGTCATACTGAATATCAATGGCCCTTTAAAGAGAATTGCTTAGTGAAACTTGAAACTTTAAGCTAAAAGTATCCAACTCTAATTTTTTTTTATTCAAGGATGAACAAAGTTGAAGTTGGGGGTATGATGAATTAGTCTGTAAATTGATGCTTTCCTACAAAAGATAATAAAATATCAATTATTAAAGAATAAAGATAAATTAGTCTATAAATTAATATCTTTATTAGTATATTGATATACTCATTAATTGGCCAACTAATTCATCTTTATTGTTTAGGAATTGATACTTTTATAGGAAAGCATCCATTTACAAACTAATTCATGACATCCCTTAACTTAAATTTTTCTCATTCATGAATAAAGAAATGATTTAGAGTTAGATACCTTCTAGCTTAAAGTTTCAAGTTTCATCGAGCAATTTTTTTCAAAGGCCATTGATGTTTAATAAAGCAGGAATGAGGTATGTCATTGAAGTATTAATACTTAGCCAATATAAAATTAAGTAAAGAATATCAAATCTTTTCTGAACTTCTTTTAAATTATCCTTATCTTTATCTCTAAATCATTAACTTTTTCATGGACTAAGGTATTATTACTTCCATCCTTTATTTATTATAGAAGTTTTTTCACATTATCTACTTTTTGATGCGAGCAATAATACTTACTTAGAAAAGGGACCCAGTTACTCGATGAGAGATCAGTGTTAGATCTTGCTTCTTCTTTTTTTAACATTGTACTGTTATTAAATATCTTAATCCCTTAAGATTTCTGTTTGACTTATATAGTAAGTTTTTAGCCAATAACTCCCTAATCAAATGACTTTAGGGTACTAGATATAAAATACCCCTCGAACTTACTTGCTCGAATCAAACAGGCTATGAGTTAAGACTAACCTTATAATGAATTTTTTGCCTTCATTCTTTGACATGAACTTCAATGCTTGCTTAGACAAAGAAGCCCTGTTACTCAATGAGAAGTACTTTGAAACTATTTTATTTTTATTTTTTTATAAATACATAGTTATCCTATGCTAGCCCATAAGAGATAAACTCTTCTTTGATGCTAGTAGGAGGACTTAGAGGTGCTTAAAGAAAATATTTTATTCTAGATTTAACTCTCTATCCTGTTTTTTTTAATACTTGATCCCTCAATATCTCACAGATTCTCTAATCTGAGTATCAATTTACTTTTAAAAAAGTTGTTTAGTTTTGCTCAATTCTCAAGTATAATCAGGTGCTAAATGTTAAATACTAACTTATTTGAAGACTTTAATTTTTTAAATTTTATTTATTCTCCTACTAACTTAATCAACATTATTTTCAATGGAGAAAATTAAATAAAGCAAAGAGAGTGGAAAGGAGAGATATCACCTAGGATTAGTCTTTAAAGTTGAAAATAATTTAATATGGAGGTGACATGCAAATGTTATTTCAAATCTTTAGGATGGGATAGGTTTATTCATAAAACCTAAAAATAAAAAGAAAAGAAAGTAAGAAGTAAGATGTTGGATTACTTTCCAACAAGTGCCAAGTTTAATGTCTTCAATCAGACTTTTATTAAAACTATGATTTTTATGAAGACTATTATTGAGAGATTGGGTTAGCTCCCATAAGCATTAAATTTAATGTTTCCAGCCAGATGCTTTGAGGGAGTTTCATTGATAACTAACTTTAATATGTTCCTCAAGGTTGCAAAAGGATAAGGCCAATCAGGAGACCTTGCCATCATAACAGAAAATGTTTGTAGAGTATTTTATAATAATTAGTCCAGACTATTAAAGTGTACTGAGCAAGTATGCTATAACAGGATTTAAAAATATTAGTATAATTTTTATGATGACGAGGAAGGAAGTAGGATTGATCATTGGCACATGCTGACGCATGTGCATTTATTTTCAAAATTAATCTTTTTACCTTGTTATGATACTAATTGTGACTGGATGATATAAGTTGATGGATTATGTGTTTTATATTCATGGACCAATTTTTTTTGATCTTATATCTTATATTGATCATGATAGTAGTCATCGAAGATTGAGATAGAATTTTATATTTTACTACCATGAATGACATATTTGAATATTAAATTATTATATATTTGTTGTTTGACTATCTTGCTGTACGTACTCCAGGATTATATCTTGAATAATCTGATTAATCAAAAAAAAATATTATTGTTGATTCGAACCCCCGAGGATCAAACGGAGTAGTAGGATCATCGGTGTGCCTCTCGTGACCCCTACAAAACAGGTCCCTGACAGGATTTCTCCAGCGAAGACACTTCGATGCCTAAGTCAGTAAGGGTTCTAGCAACAGAATGGAGAGTTCTCAAGGAGAAGAGAGTGAAAAGTAGCTCAAGGATGAAATAGCCTCAGCTTCGCTTATCCCGGCCTAGCTTGACTTAACTTACCATGAGTGTCCCCTCTTACCATTATTATAGTGGTGGCTATATCTAACTGCAGTCGACTCCACTTGCCCTTGGTTAAGCGGAGTTAGTTAACTTAACCCCCTCTTAACCAAAAGTGGTTGTTGCTTGAGGTGGCCATTTCGATTCTGTTGGAGTTGGAGTTCATGGCCACGTTGTTGGTTACAACAACCATGTCCACGTCTAAATATTCGAGACCAGTTGGAAATTTGCTTTAGAGCCACTCCCTCAGAGAGGGTCGAAGTCGAGCTGGTTAATTATCCTGTACCTATCCTCTTCAGAGTAGACCGAAGATATCTCACCCACTCACATCGGAGTTGCCTTCTTAAGAGTGGGTTGGATTGCTTGCTTCGTACTTGACTTCTTTGGAACAATTAAAGAAATGAAGTGATCGTCTTCTTTAGACTAACCTTCTTCATATTAACCTTCTTCGGATCGGTCTTCTTCAGATCAACCGATCACATGAAGGTGAACAGTCGAAGGATAGGCTTCGGGGACAGTGTCTTCGGCTTAGGCTAAAGACTGACCCTGGAGGGGTGCCGTAATGTCATTGGGTCATCTTCGATTCTTCTGGTATGGATGCTCGATTCGAAGAGACCCAAGCGGACCTTTGAACCTGGGGTTAACCTTAGTTGAGCCGGCGTATTCCAACAATTATACTTAAAATTATTTATACTTAATTTCTAAATGTATAAAAGCTCTTTTTTTTTTTGTGTTAGATGTAGAAGCATATTGGGCTCAGGACCGAGCTATGAGGAGTTAATGATTTAGAAGATAATTGTTTAGTTTTCTTTTAAATAAATTTGATTTGAATATATTCTTACCATTAGATTGTGGACTCCTATAAATAAATATTTAATTATCTTGTGTCTGAAAAAATGATATAATATTTGGAAAAAAATAGAACTTGCATGCCCTGTAAGGTGGCCGTCCGTGTGAAGAAAAATCTCTTAGAATATTTGGGTTACCATGTTCATCTCAACTTCTTTCCCTCCAACAATCATACCACACCCCCTATCCCCCACCCCAAACCTCAATCCTCTCACTTGTTATTGTTGTACACTACTCTCTAGCACCAAACCATATATGCTATTTGATTGTTACAAAGATACAATTTGAAAATTGAGTAAAAGTATGAGCTACAAGGAACAATAATATCAACGACAAAATGAAGACCAGTGATATTAACTATAACGAGGATAGGATAGAGAATGACACGAAGCAAATCAAACATAGGTATTGACAACCTCTGAGAGACATTCGCATAGCTCTTTTGGCTTTGATAGCATTACCATATGATCTGCTTCCTTGATAACCTTCACCTCTTTAACTGGGTTGTTCTTGATCATCCAACGCTGAAAATTCTCTGTGATTCCTAATCCTGATAACATATAATGTAGACCACATCAACCGATCCATAACGGTTCTTAGAGAGGGGTGGTGCAGATAATAGATCTTCCTGAAACACTGATCCAACCCTAATTAAGGCCAGCCCAGCGTGAGATCCTAAAATGGAAGCATATACATAATTATGCCTGTACAACTTTGTGATGAACAAATTGAATATATACATATACACAAATATATATATACACACATATTTGAATGGCATAGATACCTCGGCTGACCAGAGTTGGTAGAGCTTGAGTGACATGAATTGGGGACCAAACAACAGGGGGTGGGGCTTTTCTCTTGGCCCTTGCTTGAGCCGAGCTGAGTGTCCATCCAATATGACATCGGGGTCTCTTCGACAAGCTTCACCAAAACAAGCTAAAGTATATCAGTTTGTGAACATGGTTCCTTTTTCTTTATTTTTTAATTTATATGCATGCAATATAGACTTCTTTTTTTTTTTTTTTTGGTTGTAGTAAACATGAGGAGGAGAATACGTGGCTTTGACACAAGCATCCAAATTTAGATTCATAATCATATGTTATTTTTTTAGCCTCCACCTCTTTTCTTCAGTTATGTAGTGAGGAAATTCCAATCTTATTAGAGATAAGATAGCACTTAGGTCAACCTCTATCTTGGTTGTGCAGAAATGAAATAAGATATATTGTATCTATCTTTGAATAAAAGAATGAAAGTCTTTTTTTTTTTGGAAGATCATGAAAGCAAAGAGTCTAAAAATAGAGAGCTAAGAAACAAAGAAGCTTCATAGCCTAGTGGCCTTTTATCCTGGTCTCTTGTGAGGACATTCTATGTTCAAAACTTCTAACATGATTTCCCAAAGGAAGAGAATTAATAATTAGGTTCCTTTGAGCAAATTAGATGAACAAGAGATAGTAAACACTTGGCAAATACTAGAGATTGATGGCTCTAGATGATGCCCAAATTAATACATAAATTTGGATATCTAAGAAATAATAACTCACAACAATCAAATATAATAAATAGTTTTTTCATACCTTAGGAAAATATGAATACAACCTTCTTTTGCTAGATAACCATGAATACAATCTTGGGTTGGATCAATTGGCCGATGCTTTGCTATTCTACCATGTCAACTTATATACTACAAAACAACCATATTAATCGATGATAGGATTTCGTTGCTGACTAGAAAATTTAATGTGTCACGCCCATGAAGGAGATTTTGATCTTTTCGATTAAAATCATGGCAACTCCGCAATGCTACCACTTTGACAGTTCCTCTAACAACTCAAAGAAGAGGGCCAGTCAAACTTAACATATACATGACCAGCTAATCTAGATCTAATGATTGATATTGTACAAAGAACATAGTCTAGATACAATACGGAAAACTAAGAAAGTGAAGAATACATAGATTTAAAACATGGTTCATCTATGCTCGTGGGTGAAGATGATCAGAAAAACCTTCACTAATGATAGAGAAAATTAACAAAATGAGAAAATTCTAATAAAAAACCTTCAATCTCAAAAGTACTTGAGAGCTCCAAAATACAAATATGCAATCCCAGAAGCCCAAGGACACAAAGAACCTCAAATTTCAGGTCCAGCCCTTCCAGTGGGCCGCTACTCCCATTTGCTGAAGGCCTAAGAAGAGAGCTTTTTTAGTAACCTATTCTACAACTACAAGACACATAACAATTTACAATCAAGTTTTGCTTTAAAAATAACTTACAGCCATATTTACATGGTTTCGAAAGGAAACCTCCTAGAGATTTTGGCTAGTGTAGGTTTGGATTTGCTTGTTTGAACATCCACAGTTTCATGAACCTTACTCCATCCGTACTCAAATTAATATCACTCAATGTGCACATTCGACTTGACAATCTATATTACTTCTAAGATTGCAAATGGATCGGGTTGACCCATGATTCGATCTGACTTGATCCACTTATATCCGATCCAGTCTATTTTAAGGACCCATGGATCTAGGTGGATTGGATCCACTCCCATTTTTCGGATTGGATCTAGGTATACTAAATTCAGACCCGACCCGATCTAAACCTGCTTATACTATTAGAATCCAAACATATTTAGACCTCTAAATTAAAATTTTAAAATTACATGAAACTTATTTTTAATATAAAAATATATTTATAATTATTTTTATATTTTATTTTATTTGAGAATAATGTTGTTTGCTATTTTTTTATGATTAATAATAGTTGACTATATGATAATTAAAATACAGTTATCTGTATTTTGTCTAGATTCGATCCAAATCTAAATTTCTTAAATTATGATCCAATCCAACCTGAATGATCTATTGATTAGAAATTATGATCATGGACCGAACCCGATCTGATTCAATTTTTTATTGATTTAGATCTGGATCTAATATGAAAACCCGATAAAAAAAGATTGAATCGAGGACGCTCATGTTTCTGTTTGATCCAGTCCGTTCTCATTCCTAATTACTTCTAAGCCTTTATCCCTGTATTTCTTTCTATAAATTTCATCAAAATCATTATTTTTAATATCTATAAGGGGTTGTCCCTGATTTGCAAATAATTTATGATGTTAGAATACAAATTATAGCATTCACATGTTTGTAGAATTTATTTTTTTTTCATTTACTTATAAATACAGAGTTCATATATTCTTGCATGTCCGGCATATATATTTACATAGCGTTCTGTACCCATCTTCCCCTGTCGCAAATCTTTGGAGCTGTTCTGGAGCCAGGCCTGAATAAGTCAGAATATTCATATTTAAAGCTTACCTTACCTTGAAAACCCCATTAAAGCTTGCCGGGTGTTTGAATTTTTGATATTGAAATATCCAGAGTACCTTACCTTGTCTCCCCTATCCCTTTTGATTTAAAAATAAAAATAAAAAAAAAACCTTACCTTGTCAATGACGTGGGAAGGCCGAGAATCGGGAGCCGGCATATATGCTGAAACGAAGACGGCCGCAGCTATTTTCTCGGGGAACCTCTCCATGGCCAGGGCCACGCTCATTCCCCCGAAGCTGTGGCCCACCAGGATGACCCTCTTCCCATGTGGGAGTGCGGCCAGGATGTCCAGCAGCGGTTGGGAGTAGTCGGCAAAGGTGGGCACCTCGTGTAGCTTCCTCTCGTCGATGCCGGAAGCTGCGAGATCGGGCACCGTCACCTGGTACCCGGCGCATCTCAAAAGTGTTGCCACTTTATACCAACTCCAGGCTCCATGACAAGCACCATGGACCAGGATGATGTGCTTCTGCCTCCCATCGCTTTTCCATGTCCTTCCTTCTACAGGGATGATGTGCTTCTGCCTCCCTCGTTCTTTCCATGTTCTTTCGTTCCGATAAGATTGCCAGAGCTGGTGTATACATGGGTATATTTGTAGTCACAGAAGTCAAAGGATAGGTTTGGCTCAAGCTCCGTGCTTTTCATCGTTTTCTTCCGCATCTACCGTTGAAGCGCTGGAAAGAGGCCACGTCGCGCGACTGGTGGTAGGATCCTAGTGGTTAGACTGGTGGTTAGATCGGTATAGGATCCTAGTGACCAGACCGGTGGCAGGATCCTAGTGGTTAGACTGGTGGTAGGACCCTGACGACCGAACTGGTGGTTAGATTGATGATAGAACCCTAGTGACCGGACCTATGGCAAGACCTTATCGACCGAACCGACGATCAGATCAATGGCAAGACCTTGCAAGCCGGACCGGTGGCAGGATCCTGACTACTAGACCGGTGATCAAACTAGTGGCGAGACCTTGTAGGTCAAACCGGTGGCAGGACCGGTGGCATAATAATGGATAATGGCCTTGATGGATTTGAAATGGATTGGACCTAATTTATATAATTTGTAATATTTAAAAGTATTTTATAGATATTTGTTGATATAAATAAGTTTAAATAAAAATAGTGATACAGTATTTTTAAAAAAAATTAATTAAAAAAATAGATTTATTTATTTTAAAATTATTGTGTGCTCATAAATTAATTATTAATTAAAATTCAACAATCGATATTATAATTAAAAAATATATTGTAATTTGTAAAAAAATATCATAATATTAATAAAAATTAGTATTTAAAATTTCTTAAATTAAAATAATAATAATAATAATATTTTTGTAATAAATAAAAATTTAGACATGATTGTTAGGAAAATATAGCTTAATGAGTTTTTAAAAACTATGGGTGATAATTTTTTTAAGAAATTATTAGTATTAAAGTAATAAAATGTATAATTTTTTTAAAAAAATATAGTATAATTTTTTTAAAAAATAATATTAATTAATGATACACTAACAAATTACTTATAAATTAAAAAATAATCATACATTATATAATTATAGATTTAAAATTAATTATAGTTAAAAATTAAGTAGTAAATATTAAATTTAAAATTTTATGATAATATATAAAAAGTATTTGATAATATTTATGAAGAGTAATAGTTGTGTTTATTTAAATATTATTAGTACTAGTTGTGTTTATCGGTGAGGGATCGACACGTAAGGGTGTTATATAGGAGCCAGTTCATACTGAGACAAAGCTTCCGATAGGGTATCAAGGATCGAGTGAAGCAGAATCTTCACATCGTTGGAGGTAATCTCCATGTAGGAGGAGACGGTCACCTTGTGGGACTTAGGATATATATTTTTACTCTCATTTATATATTACATTTATGTATGGACCATATTATTGTACATATCTACATTTATGTATGGACCATATTATTGTACAGATCTGGCATTATAATGAAGTTTTATTTTAATAGTTTTCTTTAAATTTTTGGACATACAATAAGGTACATGCAACTAAATATTCATATACTATATTACATTATTGTTTATTTATAAATATTATTGAATATTTCATAATTTCACATAATCAAATTTAAAAAATAATAAATTATAAAAAGTTTTGGGCTAGTTATTAGGTTGAAACCCGTCTGGCCCGGTCACCAAGGTCCGGCCACCATTATCCGGCCACCGGCCCGGTCAAGGGATCATTGACAATCAAATCCATCTTGCCACCGGTCCAGCCACTGATCCATGCATCGGTCCGGCGACCGATCCGGGCACCAGTCCAGTTATCGGTCTGGGCACCGATTCGACCACCAATTCGGCTGGCAATCTATTTTTTTTAATTTACAAATATAAGACAAGTATTTTTTAAAACCGTAGGGTCTTGCCACCGGTCTGATCGCTAGTCCAGATACTAGGGTCCTGCCACCGATCCGGTCGCTAGGGTCCTGTCACCGGGTTAACTATCGATCTGGCCACCAGGGTCCTACCATCAGTTCGGTCGTTAGAGTCCTGCCACCGGTCTGATAGCCAATCTGGACACCAGGGTCCTACCACCTGTCTGGTCGCTAGGGTCCTGTCATCTGTCTAATCGCTAGTCCGGCCAACAGGGTTCCACCACCAGTCCGGCCTGTAAGGTCCTACCACCGATCTAATCGCTGGTCCGGTAGCTAGGGTCCTGCCTATGGTCTGGCTTGCAAGGTCCTGCCATCGGTCTGATCATCGATCCGGTAGCCAGGGTCCTGCCATAGGTCCGACCGCTAGGGTCCTGTCACCGGTCTAACCATCGATCTGGCCAGTAGGGTTCTGCCATCGGTCCGGCATGCAAGGTCCTACCACCGATCTAATCACTGATTCGGCCAGCAAGTTCTACCACCGATCCGGCCTGCAAGGTCCTGCCACTAGTCTAATCATCGGTCCGGCCGACAAAGTCCTGCCACAGGTCTGGCCGCTAAGGTCCTATCATCGGTCTAATCGTTGGTCTGGTTGTCAGGGTCTTACCACCGGTCTGGCCTGCAAGGTCCTACCACCAGTCTGATCGCTGGTCTGGCCGATAGGGTCCTGCCATAGGTCCGACCACTAGGGTCCTACCACCGGTCTGATCACCGGTCCGAGCACCAGGGTCTTGCCACAGGTCCAGTCGCTAGGGTCCAATCACCGGTCTAATTGCTTGTCCGACCGGTAGGGTCCTGCCACCAGTCTGGCTAGCAAGATCCTGCCACCGATCTGATCACCGGTCCGGTAGCCAGGGTCCTATCACTGGTCTAGCCTGCAAGGTCCTACCACCAGTCTGATTGCTGGTCTAGCCGGCAAGGTCCTACCACAGGTTTGGCCGCTAGGGTCCTGTCATCAGTCTAACCGTCTATCCAGTCATCAAGGTCCGACCACCGGTCTGGCCGCTAGCATCCTGCCACTGGTCTGATCGCCGGTTTGGCCAATAGGATCCTGCCACTGGTTCGATCACTAGGGTCCTGTCATCGATCAAACCATCGGTCCAATCGCTAGGGTCCTGCACCGATCCATCCGCCATGGTTCTGCCATCGGTCCGGCCGCCAGGGTCTACCATCGGTCCGATCGCCAAGGTATGCCATCGGTCTGATTGTCGGTTTGGATATCAGGATCCTGCCATCGATCCGGTCGCTTGGGTCCTATCATCGATCTAACCACCGATTTGGCCATCAAGATCCTGCCACCGGTCCGGCCTGCAAGATCCTGCCATTGGTTTGAATTTTTTTTGAGTTTTTATGCAAAATCTATTTTTTTTATTTGCCCCCAATTTACAAGGTGCAGGTTGAACCTGCACCTTCAGGTCAATTTTTTTTAAGTTTTATGAGAAGGTGTAGGTTCAACCCGTGCCTTCAGCTAATTTTTTTTTAAAACATTATGAGAAGGCGCAGGTAACCTGCACCTTCAGGTCAGTTTTTTTTAAAGTTTTATGAGAAGGTGCAGGTTCAACCTGTGCCTTCAGCTAATTTTTTTTTTAACTTTATGAGAAGGTGTAGGTTTAGCTAAATTTTCTTTTAACTCTATAAGAAGGCGCAGGTTCAACCTATGCTTTCAGCAAATTTTTTTTAAAAACTTTATAAGAAGGTGCTGGTTCAACCTGCACCTTCTCCATGTGGTGTAAAAAAAAATCAATCCAACATGGCAAAACAATGGTAAAATGGTAAATTTGTTTAAAACGTCGATAATATTATTTTTAAAAAATAATATTTAAAAAAATCCCTAATTTAGCACCACTTGTTTTGTTAAAAAATAAAATTATTTTCTATTATGATTGAACATGACTAAACAAAAAATAATTAGTCAAACCAGATATATCAATCCAATTTTTTTTTTAAATAATATTTTTTAATAAATATTTATTAAGATAAAATATTTTACGTTATATTTGTCAAATTAGTGTAGTTTGATTTAAGTGAATGTGAACCCAGGAGCCACAAATTGAACATGCGGCTTTATTTTAAATGAAACCAACTACGATTTCAAGTTTCAAAAAAATATAAAAATAATATATTAAAGTAAAAAAATAAAAAAAGTCATTAAGCTTTACTATATTTTCTTTTAAATAAAAAATTTAAAAAATATCTAAAAATATAAAAATATAAATAAATCATGGGTGATTATCTTAATAATATTATAAAATATTAATATTATAAAATAAAATTTTTTATAATATATAATAAATAAATATAAATATTATAATAAATATATTATAATATATTAAATTATATGGTATATATTATATTATAATATATAATATAAAAAAATATTGAAACTAGCTTGGCAACCGGATTGGTTGCTGGATTGGCACCTATATGGTGATCGGACTGGCAATCAGACCGGTAATCGTATCGATGGCTAGACTGATGGCTAGACTGGTGATCGGACCGATGACCGAACTGGTAGCCTCTTTAAAAAATATTCCTATATTTACTACTTCACTTGTACCTTTTTCTTTCAAATAAAATATTTAAAAAATATATAAATAATTAAAAAAATAAAAAATAAATAAAATTATAGATTGTTATCTTAATAATATTGTAAAATATTAATATTATAAAATAAAATTTATTACAATATATAATGAATATTATAAAAATTATAATAAATATATTATAATATACTATAAAATATAATATAAAAATATTGAAACTAGTATGGCGATCGAACTGGTAGTTAGACTGGCACCTACCTGGCATCAGACTGGTGGCCATACTGGCAACTAGACCGGTGGCCCAATTGGTGGCAGGATTGGCACCGATCTTGCGATCAATTGGCACTGATTTAGTGACTAGACTGATAATCAGATCGATGGTCGGACTGGCTGTTAGATCGATAGCTAGACTGGCACCGACTTGATGATCAAATCGATGGCCAGACTGGCTATCGAACTAGTAGCTAGACTAGCGACAAGACTGGTTGTCAAACTAGTGATCGGACTAGCGATCAAATTAGTACTGACCTGGTAGCCAGACTGGCTATCAGATCGGAGGCCGGACAGGCTGTCAGATAGAGGGTGATCAGATCGATTTTCGAACCGACTGCTGGACAGACAGGCGGACTAGCACCAACCTGGTGACTGGGCTGGTTGTTGAACCAGAGACTGGATTGGCAATTGGACCGGTAGTTGGACTAGCACCGACCTGGCAACCATACTGGTTATTGAACTAGGGGCTGAATTGGTGGCCAGACTAGCACTGTAGGACATGGTGTGGTGCTTCCAAGGCTCAGGGGGCCAAGGCCAAGGCTAAGGTCCAATGCCCATGAGGTAGTCATGGGATTTCTAGGGCTAGTTTGGGCTCTAGGGTGAAAGGCTGTCAGCCTTTCGGATTTTGAGGTTCAGGGGACTTGAGCCTCAAGGGGCTAACTTGTATTGGGCTATATTTGAGTCCTAGGTAGGTGATATTAAGTCAAGACCAGGGTGTACATGGACTTGGATAAACACAATCTCTTATCAAGTTAGCTAGAGGGAGTTTTTGGGTTAGGTCAAATTGACCTAGTATATATATATCTTGTATATGGGGTTGATCAGAGTCAAGTAAATGAAAAATCATTTTCTTCCTCATACTCTCTCTTCCCTTCTCTCTCCCTCTCTAATTGCTATCCCATATCAAAATAAAAATCCTAGCCACCACGTCCTAGGGCAAGGAAGAAGGAAACATCAAGGTATTTGGATTCCTTGTCAAACTAGGAATCCCTAGTGCCTAAGGAGTTGGAGAGCTATCCCATGTTCCCTACTTTTGGAGTTCAACTAGGGGTGTTTGAGGCCTGACTCCTACTGGTTTGAGGTGCCAAAGAAAGGAGTTTCAGATCTGGAATAGATCTAGAAGGTTGTGGGGGCATTGAATCTCTTGGAAGCATTCTAGGCGTCAAGGATTCAGGCTATCTGTCTTTTTCTTGTTCAAATCCCTATTGCTGCAATCCAAACTGAGATTTCTATGTCTTAGATCTTAGGTTTGAAGGTTTGGTGAGTGGGGTTTCTGATTTAGAAGCAAGATCAACTCGTTTCAAAGGTATTCTCAAAAGTATAACTCTGAAAAGCTTGATTACTAAAATTCTGCATAGGCTGTTTTGTATTTTTTGGTGCTTGTTTGCCATCAAAAGTACTCCAACCCTTTGTGGTTGGTTCCAAGATCACCAGAAGTAAAGGGGATTTTTACAACATCTAGTATCAGAGCAAGGTTGTTTGATTTGGTGGAGGAAAAGCCGAAGTTTTGCTGGGATCTTTTCAAGGTGCTGAACAGATTTTGTTTTAGAACACTGCCATGATTATTTGGTGTTGGTTTTATAAAATCTGTTTGGGATGGAATCTAGTAGCATTAAAGCAGACTTTGGGAAGTTTGATGGCAAGGAAAACTTTAGCCTTTGACAGCTGTTGCCACCAAGATTGTCGTGGCCTGTAGCTTGGTCACGCCGGGGCGCTCCTCCTCCGCCGCGCCGTAGTGCATCCTCCCTTCCTTCCTGCAAAATAGGGGAGATCCAGGGCCGGGGATTCTGGCGAGGACACTCCGACGATCAAGTCAGTGGGACGATCAAGGGGAATAGATAAGACCTCCATAGCGTAGGGCTCGGGGAATCCGTCCGCCGGGAGGGTGCATGCTAGATAGAAATGTAAAGGAAATGGAAAGAGTAGGGATCGAGAGCGGGGAACGGAGACTTACCTCTCCCTCACCTTCCCTTGTATTTTTACCTTCCTCCTTCTCTCTGGAGGCGGGGCCGAGGCTCTCTCTGAGAAGGGGTCTCAGGGAGCCCAGAGAAGTCCCCTAGATGCGAGCCCTTGCGAACCTCTCGAGGCATTGGAAGTTCTCCCTTCCTCTTGGAAGAAAGTCTGAAAGAAATGCCCTCCTTCTTGAAGGAACCTCTGAAAAAAAGACCCTCTTCTCTTCTTTCTTCTCCTGTCCTCCTTATAGGAGGGGTGCTTTCATTTCAGGATGGATCACCCAGGCATTGCAAGTCCTGGGGCCTTGGCTGGATTCCTCTCTTGGGAAAACTCTGGGTGTCGTGCCACAGTGGTGGGTGGTAGTTGGCAGTACAATTGTGGGTGTGGTAGCATGCCACTGGGCCTGGGGCCTGAGGGCACCGGTATCGTACTTGTAGGGCTGGCGTCGCTTGTAGAAGGCTACAGGTGGCCAGGCTTTTGCTGTGGCATGATTTGAATATCTACTTTCTTGCAGGGACTCCATGCCAAGGACTCCGCCTTGGGACACAAGCATGGCCCTAGCCAGGAGCTGACCTCGGATGGGGGCGCGCCTCGTGAGCCTGGCTTTGGCTGGAACCTTGACCTCAGATGGGGGACTCGCCTAATGAGCCTGGCCTCGGTTAGGAGCTTGACCTCAGACGGGGGGGCTCACCCAATGAGCCCAGCCTTGGCTAGGAGCTTGACCTCAGACGGGGGGTTCGCCCAATGAGCCCGGTCTCGACTAAGAGCTTGATCTCAAACGGGGGGCTCACCTAATGAGCCTGGCCTCGGCTAAGTGCTTGACCTTAGATGGGGGGCCTACCTTGGGTCCTCATCAGACCATCTCATCCAAGTGGCGGGTCTCTTGTCGTCATGGCCGTTCATGGGCTCCATGTCAGCAGATGCTACCACATCAGATGCCCCCCACTTCTAAGCCCAGAAGGCGAGATGATGCTCGGGGTGAAGGAGGTAATTACCTCGCTGACATGGAGGGATGCGCCTGCTATGTCATTAATGCCTCGAGTGACTGTGGCATGAAATTCGTGCTCCTGCATGAATGAAACGATGCTCCGCTCAGTTTTCCAATGAAGGGTCATGAATGCTCCATCTGGATCGAAGAGACTACCGCATGTTTGATGTACCTGAGACGGTCGGTTGGGCCACATGGCAGTCTTCGATTGGCCAAAAAACTAAGAGGGTGCATGCCTCGCATCGGGATGAGGCGACGGTGGGTGGCGACCTTTACTACAAAGGGTCTGCATCCTCCCCCTTTTAAGGAGTCCTTGAGTGCTGGCCAGCAATATTCTGCAGTGCACTCCTTTTCCCTCTAGTTTTTCTCCCGCTCGAGTGTTAAGAGCTCTTGATAGGCTAGATCCTTATCCCATGCTTTCTTCCATCACTCCCTCTCCTTCGGGCTGCACCGAGGGAGGGCTCTTGGTGGTTTTCAGGCTCTCTGCCAAGGAATCAGAGAGTCGAGCGAAGACCCTCTAGGAGGGATCGACCGATCATCAAGGCAATGGCATCTGGCTTGGAAAAGAAATCCGCCAAGCTCAAAAACTTCCTCCAAGGAGGACAAGGGGGAGAGCCTCTAGTTGCATATCTAGGAAAGAATAGAAGAGGGAGAAAGAGGCCGCTGCCGCCTCCCCTCAATTTACAAGACCGGAGGTCATCGACGAGGAGGTGGTGGTCAGGGTGTAGTCGTTGTACGATAGATCATGACCCGTCTAATGCCGTCAAAGGTGGCATAACGAGGCACTGCTATAGCTGCCCTTAGAATCGCGGGATCGATGAAATTCAAGGATGAGGTGGTGGAGCTGATGCTAGACTTTAGAGATCCGGCGGACACTTTAGGAAGGGCCCCTATGGGCTCAACATATCCTGCTAGTGCCTTCTGTATCGATCATGGAGGTTAAGGTCAGGGACAGGGCCGGAGCGAACCAAGCTTCCTTCCCTTTCTATTTGTAATATGGCTTTTGATAGATTTCCCTGGCCTGTCAAAGATCTCCCTTGATGCAAGAGACTTTTGATTAATGAAGGCATCCTTTTATATCATCTGATGCGCCTCTGTCTTCTATTCCTCAGTCTTCGTCTTCTTCTTTTTCTTCTTTTTTTTCTTTTCTCCCTTTTTTTTGAAGGATTTTTCATGAGTCCTTTACCATGGGTATGCAATCTGGCTCGACTGGAGCATTCAGCCCGAGCTTTGCCTTTGGAGGATGAGTGATGCGGACGATCCTAGGATAGATGCAAAATAGAAAACTAATTTTTTAAGATTTTTTTTAGAATTTAATTCAGTGGCTAAAGACCTGAAAATAAGTAAAGAATTAGCAGGAAGACTAGTAATGCAAGAAACTATCATACCTGCAAAATAACTCATGTAGAATAATAAAGCCAGGACCCAAGAATTGAGAAATTCCTGGCTTACGATAGCATACCTATCACAAGATCAGAACTCAAGAGGGGGAAGGTTTTTATCAGGCAGCAATTGCATTTTCTTTGAAGAAAAGATCCCTCAATACTCTGGATGGTGCCTGGAAGAACAAGCCTTTGGTTCCTGAATCTAAAGGCGATCTGGACCCGATCTGAGGCAAGGAAAGCCTCCTCTGGGAAGGAGAAACACATCGGAGACCCTGCAAGCATCAAGGTTAGGCATGAAACAGGTAATCAATGAAAAGAAATAAAATATGAAAGAAAGAATAAAGGGAATCAGGCTGGTAGCAGGGAAGAAGAAGGAGCTTTTGATCTGGGATTCATGGCTTCTCTTCTTGGACGTAGTTGCTGCATGGAGGCTTGATTTTCTACTAGGGCATGGAGAATTCCAAGGAAGGGTCGTCGGCCAAGCAAGAGAACAAAGAACCAAAACCAAAGAACCAAAAACCAGAACACCAGAAGCTGAACACCAAAATAACAGAGTTTTATTTCATAAGAGTTGATTGAATACAAGAGGAAGAGGGGTGGGGTATTTATAGAGTTTCCATTCCCTCTCCCTATCAGGACTTCAGCTCTCTCCTAGTTAGGATAGGTTTACACACTTAGAATGGGAGAAAAACTACACAAGTAACCTAAAACTAGGAGTATACAAGTTGAATGAAACATAAACTTGTTTTCCTTCTTTCATTTGGACTCTTCCACCATGCTTGGACCTGGTTAACTCATGAAGGACACCTCCTCTTGGCATGTTGGGCTTCAAAGGGCAGAAAGTGGCAGCCAAGAAGTGCTAGGGCGCATGGGCTTGGGCCTCCTAGAAGCTGGGGCACTTGGGGTCCTAGGGCAAGCATATTCCTGGTATCCAAAGAGCATCTTGGTTCTTAAGTGCTTGGGCCTTGCTCCTGGACTTGAGTTTCTTAGACTAAGATGCTGGTATCTCCCTGGAATCAAGGGGTGCCCTGGGTTGAGGATATTCCATGGCATTTGGAAGGAATCTGGCATCTGAAATGACATCTAGGGAGAATCAGGGCATATAGAGAGTATCTAGGGCTCTGGAATGTCAAACAAGATCCCATAAGCTGATGTAAATACCTCTGGCTCCTGGATGAGGCCTGATGGAACTCCAAATAGGGTAACCTCTTCTCTTGTACAAAAACTGGACTCTCCTAGACTAACACTCAAGTACAGGACTCAATGATTGACTAGGGTTGAGATAAATCAACTAGTCTCAACTTATTATAGGACTCAATCTTACTTGCTTACAAAATTATGACACATGACTAAGATTTTAAAAATCCTAATCAGTAATCCAAATGGGATCCAGTGATATGTGCCTGATCCTGGTGTCCCCACCAATTCTTTCAGGGTGGGGGGAACTCGACCCCGTCGAGTAAGGGTCAATTTAGCTATCAGACTGCTCAAGGAGGATCTAGGTTGAGGCGCTGTAGATCCTCACTAGTGCTCCACAAGTCCTCAGATTTTAGTCGACCTTGCCAACGGACCAAATATCTCTGATAGCCCCTATCTCGGGTACCGATGGCTGATCGTCCAAGATTCTCTTAATCTTTTCCTAACTAATAAGCCAAATTGTATGTGGACACTCTAGGATGAGTTCTCTCTCAATGGGAGGGATAGGCTCAAGGTGCTCGCTAGGTATCACTGCTGGCTCCCTGTGCTTCATAAGGTCTGAAATGTTGAAGGTGGGACTAATACATAAATCGGGTGGTATCTCAAGCACATAGGCATTGGGTCCAACTCTCTTCATTATTTTGAATGGGCAAGCTTTGCAAGCATGAAATCCCTTTACAATCACATAATCTCTGCAGTAAAATCTTTATCTTTCTTTCAGGAATTAGCCAAGTTTTTATATAGTTCATTACTTATGTTCAGCTTTTGACTAACTTCCTGATGCAAAGCTGTGCAGAGGTTAGTGCAGGTGTGGACAGGTGATCCAGGGCTATGGATTTATTAGACTCAAAACTAACACCTAATAGACTCGACTAGGTATTCCTATCGAAGAAAGTTTATTGGACTCTTTGGATCTAAACCTAACAGAATTTAGGCTCTCTAGGTTTGACCCTAGTTTCACATGCTCATGAAAATTTAATAGGAACTCTTAACAGATTCTAGAGGGTTTTCCAGAAGTAGGTAGCAAATAAGATGGGCTCTAAGGATTTATGTAACCTAGTAATCTCATCAAATTGTAACCTGATGGTTCTAAAAATGCTGGAAGCTTCTGGAAAGGACGAAAAATATGATGAGGGTTCAGGGTTAGTCGAGTAGGACAAGAAATAGAAAAAGGGTTTAGGGTTGACTGGAAAGAGTAGGATGTAAGAAAAGGTTTCTGGGATTAGATCTAGACTAAGGAGGTTAACCTTATAAGATAGGTGTATGTCTACAGGGTCTGCATAATGAAAGAAAGGGTCATTGATTTCAGGGAAGAAATCAAGTGGAGTCAAAGAGGTGACTTCATCTTGAGGGTACTGATTTAAAGAAATCAGGTCCCTAGTAAATTCTTCTGGCTCATCAATCAAAGGACTAGGCTTTATAGTTGGGCTTTCTTTTAGTGGCTCCTTAGGTAAGGTTCTGATAGTAGTATTTAGGTTCTCTTCCTCTAGCGATCTTTCACTAAAGGTTCATTCTGGGTGAGGCCATGGTCAACTAACTCTAGATTGATTTCTACCTGGGTATTTACTAAGTCTAGGTCTTCTAGAGGGACTTCCACTTCTTCTTCCTCATACTCCACTAAGCTTATGTCAGCTTCATATACTTCTTCTTCAATGTCAACTTTCTGAACTAGTGGGGTGGTAAGAGGGGGTTGACTAAGGAAAAACTAATTAATACTAGGTTCAAATCTAGGGATATTAATCCTATATGATTCAGGTTGACTAGGGTTGACTTGATTGGCACTAGGCTGATACCTAGGGACTATGGGTTCCTGGGGCTCATAGGACATGGGTTCAACTCTATGGGTCTTGTTTAGGGTTCCTGACTAATCTCCTACCTGGTCTAACCTATGGGTTGTTTGGTTATTTTATTGGATCATTAGGTCTAATCTATTATTTATTTTGATAAGCTGGGTTTGGGTTTGGTCCTGTTTGTGGTTCATCTGGTTCATTTGTTCACTCATGGCCCTTATGAGTATTTCAAGACTGGGCTCCATGGTTGAACTGGGTTGGGATTTGGGCTTTTGGTATTGGGTTCCTAGACTAGTGGTCATGTACTCAATAATCAATCAAGGTGGAATGTGCAGCCAAGCATGCAAAGGTTAGCTTAATCTAGAATTTCCTAGACCTAGAGTCAAAACTAAACGGGTCTACTCAACTTACAATTAACCCAGTAGCTAATCCTTCCACTGGCCAAGTAGGGGGTGGGGTGGTGGGAGGCTCTCCCTGCTTGTCATAGGGTCCTAATTATAAACCACCAGTCCACATAGGTCATTTGACTCTGGACCCCAGACTTACACACCAGTTTTCAGTAATAGCCACAGGATTTAATGCACTAGTTGGTCCACATATTTCGGACCTGACCTGTTGGGTGTCACTTAGCCCTCTAGGAAAAATTAGGTCTAATTAGTTTTAATTAAGGTTGGGCCAGAATGTTGGTGGTTGTTTTGGGCCCAGGACAGGTGATGAAATCCTGCCCTGATGTTAGATAGCAATTGCCCTTAAGATTAAGTTAATCAAATGATGTACAGTCAATGAGTCCTAATGAAACTAATAACAAACAGAAAAACTAAATATTTTATGTGTATTTTATGATGTGGCAAGTTAGGTTTGAGTTGATTAGGTTAGCAAACAAATTAGGCTTGGGATTGAGGGGTTTGGAAGTTGGTTAGGTGATGGGGAACTAAAATGCATGCAATTTTTTTTATATGTTTTATATGTGGGGTTGGGTGATTAATTCCCGAATTTCAGATTAAAATAAGTTATAGGGAATTTTATATGAATTTTAGAAGATCAGCATGCAGATTAGGACCTAGAAAAGTAGAAAAGAAGGATCGCCGGGGTTGAGAAGCCTCGGTTAGGGCAAGTTCTCCTACAATAAAACTACTGGAGGTAGAGGGGTGTACCTGACAACGTCTGTGAAGATCGCAGCAAAAGGGTCTCTCGTTCCTCGACGGATGCGGCCTGGAAAATCGAGCCAAAGACCCGCGGATACCCGGCTTTCTGCTCGGTGATCCGATTGAGGCTTGGCTGGAGTCGTTGGATTCGTAGGAACTCGGGGACCTGCAAACGACCTGTCAGGGGTTAGAAAACTCACAAAGGAACAAGAAAACAAAGGAAAAACAGCAAGGGAAGGCTTCTTTTGGAGTGGGCGTCCAGGGATCTGAGATGCTTGTTGGTAGCAGGAAGATGATTGCAGCACTGGGAAGAAGAACTCTCGCAAACCCCTTTATGCACACAGCAGGGTATCACACAACTCAATAGAAGAACTCAAGGTTTTCATTCATCAAAAATTCTCCTCATACAAGAGGCTAGGGTCCCTTAAATAGACCCTTAACCTTGGGCTCCAAGTAAGGGTACATAAGTCTTTACATAAGAATCCTTTTCCCTCTCAAACCCTAGCTAGAAAATAAGGAAATATTAGGTAGAAAAATCCCTAAAATTTTTCTTGACTTGGTCAAGACTCCAAGGACGCCTAGGGGGGCGTGTTGGGCTTCTAGGAGCAGCAAAAGGCCGGCCCAAAGGGGCCCGGGTGCATGGGTTTGGGCCTCTGGAAGCTGGGGTGGCCTGGTAGCCAGGTAGCAGGAATATTCCCTGGTATCTTGCTTCTTAGGGGCTTGGGCTTGGCACCTGGGCTTGATTTCATTGGGCTAGGATGCAGATGGACCTCTGGAATCATGGATGCCCTTATTTATGAATATACTTTGGCATCTGGAAGGGAATCTGGGCATCTGGAGGGCATCTGCAAGGAATCAGGGTTTCTGATTTTTTCTCCTGGGGTCTTCAAATCTTCAAGCTGGGTTGGACTTGGGCTAAACTTCCATGTCTTCAATCTGGTTGGACTTGGTCTTCACTTGTATAATATAGTCTTGAGTCTTCAGTATGCTTGGACAGGACTCAAAAAAAATAAAATTAGCTCAACATGAGCTAACTAGCATTGGACTGAACTAGCTCAACATGAGCTGACTAGTACAGAACTGAAATAACAACTAAAATGGACTCAGATGATCTAAGCCCTTATTACAGATAGATTCATAAATTATTGATCAATTTACAGAGGGTTGAAAAAGCCTCTATCTTATTCTGGTGCCTCAGGTGTCCCCACCAATTCTCCCGGGGTGGGAGGAACTCGACCCTGTCGAGTGAAGGTTAGACTGGCTCACATATCTCTTGAGAAGGTCTGGGTTGAGGAGTTGCAAGTCCTCTCGAGAAATCCACGAATCGTCCGACTCTGGCCAGCCTTGCCATCGGACCAGGAAGCATTGATAGTCATGGCCCTGGGTCGTGATGGCTTGATTGTCCAGGATACGCTCGATCCGTTCTCCTCTCTCAGGCCAAATTTGTTTGTGGACACTCTAGGTTAGGGTCACTCATAATGAAAAGGAATAGGTCCAAAGGCCTCACTAGGTAGCGCTGCCGGTTCCCTATACTCAACCAGGTCTGTAATATTGAAGGTAGAACTAATGCCCAAATCCGAAGGCAAGTCTAACACCTAGGCATTTGATCCAACCTTCTCTATCACTTTAAAAGGTCCGGCTCTGCGAGCATGAAGCTTCTTTTAGGCCTAAGCCTAACCAAGATAAAATCCACTACATCAAATTCTTTGACCCTTCTTCGGGAATTAGCCAGTTGTTTTAAGATTAGTGCAGGTGGTGAACATGCTAGGCACATGCAGACAAATGATGCAAAGGACTCATACTGATACCTAACAGACTCGACTATGCATTCCTATCGAAGGAAATTTTATTGAACTCTTTGGATCTAAACCTAATAGATTATAGGTTCTCTAGGTTTGATCCTAGCTTGACATGCACATGAAAATTTACAGTGAACTCCTAGCAAATTCCAAAGAGTATGCCAGAAGTAAGATGCAAACCTAACATGCGTGATGAATGCATGCAGTATGCTAATCTCAGCTAAATGCAATCTAATGATCCTAGAAATGCTGGAGGTGTCAGGAAAGGGCAGAAAATAGGAAGTGGGTTCAGAATTAGTTTGGTAAGGTAGAGAAAAAGGTTCATGGTTAGTTGGATAAAGTAGGATAAAAGACGGGGTGTCAGGAACTAATCCTATACTAATGAGGTTAACCTTATGAGGTTGAGCTATATCTACAGGATTTGCATAATGGAAGGATGGGTCACTAATTTCGGGGAAGAGGTCCTTAATGGGAACTATAGGAGGGGACTCATCTTGAAGGTATTGATTCAAAGAGATCAGGTCCTTAATAAATTCTTCTGGTTCTTGTATTTTAGGACTAGACTCTATAATTTGGCTCTCCTCTATGGTTTTCTCAGGTAAGGCTCTAGTAGCAGTACCTAGGTTCTCTTCCTCTATTTGTTCTTCCATTATAGCTTTAGGTTGGATATGGTCAAGGTCAACTAGCTCTGGGTTGGTTTCTACCTGGGCATCTACTGGGTCAGCTAATTCTAGGTCTACTAAAGGTGTCTCCTCTTCTCCCTCATACTCATCCACTAGGCTCACATCAGCTTCATACACTTTCGCGTTAATGTAAGCCTTGTGAATCTCAGGAATGGTTGGAGAAGGTCGGCTAGCAAGAAATTGGTTAGGTTCTGGTCTCTGATTATGGGTACTACTCCTAGTAGGTTCAGGTTGTATAAGGGGTAGTGGCTCACTACTGGGTTCATATTTAGGGATACTAATCCTATGGGGTTCAAGTTGACTAGGGGAAGCATGACTAGTACTAGGTTGATACTTAGGGGTTATGGGTTCTCTAGGCTCACAGGACAAGGGTGCAGATCTATGGGTCATGGGATTATAGGATCTGGGGTCATATGATTTTGGGTCAGCTTTATGATCAGGTTCTAAGGATGGATCAAGGTATGGGGTCCTCCTAAGGTTGGGCTCTCTATATGGGTCAGGATATTGGGTCCTCCTAGGATTAGACTCCCTATATGGGTCAGAATACTGGGTTCTCCTAGGGTTGGACTCCCTATATAGGTCAGAATATTGGGTCCTCCTAGGGTTGGACTCCATATATGGGTCAGAATATTGGGTGTTGGGTCTACTAGGCTCATAGGGTGTTGGTGCATAGGATCTATGATCATGGGATCTAGAGTCATAGGATCTGGAGTCATAAGATCTATAGGTTGTAGGTATACTAGGCTTGTAGGGAGAGGGTAAATAGGATCTATCTTCCTGGTCTATAAAATCCTGATTGAGTCTTCTAGGACTAACCTTAGGGATTGGGTCATGACGATAGGTTCTCCTAGGTTCAGCCTCAAGGTATGGATCAGGGTTTGGGGTCCTCCTAGGTTGAGGATTGTAGTACGGGTCAGGATAAGGGGCTCTCCTAGGTTCGACCTCATGGTATAGATCAGGGTTTGGGGTCCTCCTAGGTTGAGGGGAGTCAGGATCTGGCTCAGACTGTGACCCATGGGTTTTTCTTGGGGTCCCTACCCGGACTTTTAACTGATCAAACCTATTGGCACGATGGTCAATTCTATCATTGGTTTGAATACGAGACTGAGTTAACTGGGTCATCTGGATAGTTGTCTGGGCAATTTGATCAGCTAGGGCTTTTATTTGGGCTTGTAAATTTTTCATGGGTTCAGACATTTATGAAGGAGGTGGGTGATATGAAACTCCTGATCTAGTGCTCATGCAAGACTCGATCAGACCGACTATAGCTGACTAGACCTAAAGTCCAAACTAGATGCTCAATCAGGGTGGCAAACTAGCCTATAGTAACCCTGTACTCAGCCAGGCAGGTGTAAGGGGAGTGTTAGGTCCCTGATTGCCAATCCTAGACACCAATCAGAGATTGGCCAGGTAGGCGGACCAGCACACAAGCCCTTCGGGATTGAATCCCTAAACCACCGTTCTAGACACTAAGCACAAGGCACACACAGGTTAACTTGACACAGTGATCTAACACTAGCCCGGACCCGACCAGTTGGTGTCCCTAGCCCACTAAGGCAAATTAAGTCTAATTAATTTTAGGTTAAGGCTTGGGACTGAATGCAAGGGATGTGGTTTTGGGCTAAGGAGAGGTGATCAAATCCTCCCCCCATCTGATATAGCAAGAGTGCCCTTAAAAGTAAATTATGCAATGATGGCAGGCAGATGAGGATGCAAATTAGGGTTTAGGTATTTTTTTTTTTGGTATTTTTGGAAAATATATATATTTTTTTTTTTGGTATTTTTTTAAATAAAAGAAAACTTGCAAATCATGGCCTAATATACTGGAAATATACTAAAATTAAGAAATATGCAAAAACTCCTAAACAAAACCCTAAAACTTCCAAACTTGTCTTGCTAAAAAAAACAGAGCCGAAAATTTGCAGGCCCTATTTCGGCTTGCAGAAAATTCACATGCCATAATAAAATTTGGAAAAATTTCTAAAATTACTGTGAATTATGATAAATCCAGGAAAATAAATTTCATAATTTTTGGAGTTTTTAACAGGGAGAAATAATTAAAATGATAGAGTATATACGGACTGAGAAATTGCAGAAAACAAGCCCTAATCTACGCTCTGATACCAAATGATGGGGAACTAAAATGCATGCAATTTTTTTTATATGTTTTATATGTGGGGTTGGGTGATTAATTCCCAAATTTCAGATTAAAATAAGTTATAGGGAATTTTATATGAATTTTAGAAGACCAGCATGCAGATTAGGACCTAGAAAAGTAGAAAAGAAGGATCGCCGGGGCTGAGAAGCCTCGGTTAGGGCAAGTTCTCCTACAATAAAACTACTGGAGGTAGAGGGGTGTACCTGATAACGTCTGTGAAGATCGCAGCAAAAGGGTCTCTCGTTCCTCGACGGATGCGGCCTGGAAAATCGAGCCAAAGACCCGCGGATACCCGGCTTTCTGCTCGGTGATCCGATTGAGGCTTGGCTGGAGTCGTTGGATTCGTAGGAACTCGGGGACCTGCAAACGACCTGTCAGGGGTTAGAAAACTCACAAAGGAACAAGAAAACAAAGGAAAAACAGCAAGGGAAGGCTTCTTTTGGAGTGGGCGTCCAGGGATCTGAGATGCTTGTTGGTAGCAGGAAGATGATTGCAGCACTGGGAAGAAGAACTCTCGCAAACCCCTTTATGCACACAGCAGGGTATCACACAACTCAATAGAAGAACTCAAGGTTTTCATTCATCAAAATTTCTCCTCATACAAGAGGCTAGGGTCCCTTAAATAGACCCTTAACCTTGGGCTCCAAGTAAGGGTACATAAGTCTTTACATAAGAATCCTTTTCCCTCTCAAACCCTAGCTAGAAAATAAGGAAATATTAGGTAGAAAAATCCCTAAAATTTTTCTTGACTTGGTCAAGACTCCAAGGACGCCTAGGGGGGCGTGTTGGGCTTCTAGGAGCAGCAAAAGGCCGGCCCAAAGGGGCCCGGGTGCATGGGTTTGGGCCTCTGGAAGCTGGGGTGGCCTGGTAGCCAGGTAGCAGGAATATTCCCTGGTATCTTGCTTCTTAGGGGCTTGGGCTTGGCACCTGGGCTTGATTTCATTGGGCTAGGATGCAGATGGACCTCTGGAATCATGGATGCCCTTATTTATGAATATACTTTGGCATCTGGAAGGGAATCTGGGCATCTGGAGGGCATCTGCAAGGAATCAGGGTTTCTGATTTTTCTCCTGGGGTCTTCAAATCTTCAAGCTGGGTTGGACTTGGGCTAAACTTCCATGTCTTCAATCTGGTTGGACTTGGTCTTCACTTGTATAATATAGTCTTGAGTCTTCAGTATGCTTGGACAGGACTCAAAAAAAATAAAATTAGCTCAACATGAGCTAACTAGCATTGGACTGAACTAGCTCAACATGAGCTGACTAGTACAGAACTGAAATAACAACTAAAATGGACTCAGATGATCTAAGCCCTTATTACAGATAGATTCATAAATTATTGATCAATTTACAGAGGGTTGAAAAAGCCTCTGTCTTATTCTGGTGCCTCAGGTGTCCCCACCATTAGGTTAGGTTTAGACAAGTATGCAGAGTTCACAGATTTAGAACATTAGGGCTTGGTTTGATGCAGTGTTTGACACAGATTTCGATACATAAAAAATTCAAAAAAATTCTAGAACAGAGGATTGATGCTGATTATGACCTCTACCAAATTTGATGCAAAACTAAAATCCAATGATGATGGAAATCCTAGGGTTTTCAGACTGATGCAGAATTATCAGGATTTTAGTTAGAGTTCTAATATGCCAAATTTTAAAAATTTTAATTTTTTTAAAAAATTTTAATTTTTTTAAAAAATTACTTAAAATTATGGTAAATTGAGGACAAGATCGAGAACACGTCATGAAAATGTCACAGAAAAATAAAATTCCTAGGTGGTCAAAATTAAATGAAAAATAGACACCTCTGTAACTAATAGGATGCAGAAATTAGGGTTTGTGATCCTAATATAGATGAATACTATCCTAAATCCACTTTGATACCAAACTGATGTAGGATGATCCTATTACTGATGCAAAATAGAAAACTAATTTTTTTAGATTTTTTTTAGAATTTAATTCAGTCACTAAAGACCCGAAAGTAAGTAAAAATCAGAAAGAAAACTAGTAATGCAAGAAACTATCATACCCATAAAATAACTCATACAGAATAATAAAGCCAGGACTCGAGAATTGAGAAACTCCTGGCTTACGATAGCATACCTATCACCAGATCAGAACTCAGGAGGGGAAAGGTTTTTACCAGGCAGCGATTGCAGTTTCTTTGAAGAAGAGATCCCTCAACACTCTGGATGGTGCTTGTAAGAACATGCCTTTGGTTCCTGAATATAAAGGTGATCTGGACCCGGTCTGAAGGAAAGGAAAGCCTCCTCTGGAAAGGAGAAACACCTCGGGGACCTTGCAAGTGTCAAGGTTAGGCACGAAATAGGTAGTCAATGAAAAGAAATAAAATATGAAAGAAAGAATAAGGAGAATCAGGGTTAGGGCTAGCAGTAGAGAAGAAGAAGAAGCTCTTGATCTGGGATGTCTTCAAGGCTTGTCTTCTTGGACATGGCTGTTGCTTGGAGGCTTGATTTGCTGCTAGGGCATAGAGAATTCCAAGGAAGGGTGGTCGGCCAAGCAAGAGAACAAAGAACCAAAACCAAAGAACCAAAAACCAGAACACCAGAAGCTAAACACCAAAATAATAGAGTTTTATTTCATAAGAGTTGATTGAATACAAGAGGAGGAGGGGTAGGATATTTATAGAGTTTCCATGCCCTCTTCCTATTAGGACTTCAGCTCTCTCCTAGTTAGGATAGGTTTATACACTTAGAATGGGTGAAAACTACACATGTAACCTAAAACTAGGAGTATACAAGTTGAATGAAACATAAACTTGTTTTCCTTCTTTCATTCGGACTCTTCCACCATGCTTGGACTTGGTCAACTCATGAAGGATGCCTCCTCTTGGCATGTTGGGATTCAAAGGGCAGCAAGGAGCGGCCAAGAAGGGCTAGGGCGCATGGGCTTGGGTGATGGGAAGAAGAAATGAAAAAAAATGCTTTATGAGATGAAGGAATGAGACTAAATATTCTAAAGGAGATTAGTTAAAGATCAATCTAATTAATTTCTTAAGCATATGGCTAATCGAACTATAATGACTAGGAATTTAATGAACACAACTCAATATGATTAAACGCAAATCTAGAGTGGACTAAACAGAATAATAATGATCTACCATAGTAAATTAACCATCTAAATTAAGCTAGTCCTACTTTTTTAATAATCCAAACCCTAAGAAGTTAGGGATTACCTGACCTTGATCAATCCAAAGGATTTCTCTCAAGGTAAGTTCTAGGATGACCAAAATACACCACTTGGTGGCTCACTCAGCATTCTGGGTTCTGGCAAGAAGTTCCTTCTTCTAAAGTCTGGATTCCGGAGGCCCTGTCACAAAGAAACCTGGGATTAGAAACAAGCTAAAGAACTCAAATTAAAGAAGGGAAGAATGATGGGTTGAAGGATGGATGAAGGCTTCTTCTTCTTGAGGGAATCGACTCCTTTCTGATTCCTAGGGTTGGAGAACCGGCTCCTTGCTTGATCACTTGATTCTTGGCTTGATTTCTTCTTGAACTTTGATGCGAACTTGATCTTCTTTGAGAGATGCAATGGAAAGAAAGTGTTTGAAGTGGAGAAAAGAGGAGGAAGAGGAAGAGAGAAACAAGGTCACATAGACCTAAAAGAAACCTAGGCACAAAGCCAAAGAGGGGCACATAGCCAAGACCTTCACATAGAAGAAAGAGCTTTTTTTTTTCATTCATTTATCAATCTCCCACATTTCTCATGCCCAAGGCTTTTTAAAGACTTACATTTGAATTCAAACTAACCTAATTTGGTGGAGGATATCATGGGGAAGTTACATGGAATAAGGAGAGAATTGTGGGAATAGGTTTGATATGATTTGGAGGAGTGGTCCCCCCTCACTTTGGCCGACCACCCTTGCTTTGGAGAGCTTTGGTCGGCCAAGCATGAATTTAAATTCAAATGACATGCTAAGGCTTGACTTGGTTGACCATCTTCAAAAACTTGGACTTGGTGATTTGACCTCCTTCTTGATTTTGACAATTTGACCATCTCCATGACTTTGGACTTTGACTAATTGACTTTCTTCAAGAATTGGCTCCTTGGGACTTGATTAAGAGTCAGCTCCTTTAGTGGTGAGGTGTCTGATGAGGTGGCAAGAGTCGGCTCCAAGGTGGTGGTGATGTGCCTTCAAGAGTCGGCTCTAGGGTGGTGATGTGTCTTCAAGTGTGGGCTCCATTGGTGGTGAAGTGATGAAGTGGTACTTTGAAGCCCGAGTTGCTTCTTGATAAGTCTTCAAAAGTGAGTTGACTGGATTGACTGACCCAACAGCGGACTAACCTGTCCTTGATTACATTTATTTTGAAATAAAATATTGACATGATTTGTTACTCCAACCATAAGGACTTTTGGATGGGTTGAAGTCTTTTTGTTAACCTGGTGCCCACACCAATTCTCCCAGGGTGGGAGGAACTCGACCCTGTCGAGTGATATGTTTCTATTATATCCGGGTCGATTTGTTGCAGGTCCTCTCGGGTGATCCAGGAGTCTTCAGATTCAGGACGTCCTTGCCATCGAATCAGATAGCGTTGGTAGCCCTTATTTCTAGTGGTGATAATCTGGTCATCCAAGATTCTTTCAACACTCTCTCTTTGCTCAGGAATATTTGGTGGTGGACACTCATTTGGGACATCACTCTCAAAGGATACACTAGGA
Source organism: Areca catechu (assembly GCA_021397845.1). Classification (NCBI taxonomy): domain Eukaryota; kingdom Viridiplantae; phylum Streptophyta; class Magnoliopsida; order Arecales; family Arecaceae; genus Areca; species Areca catechu. Next base: position 134,528 of record JAHSVC010000021.1, on the reverse strand, counting down.
CCAAAAAGCTCATCAGGTATTGGTACAGGTTCCTTGTATTCTTTGAGGTCAGAAATATTAAAAGTAGAACTAATGCCATAACTAGATGGTAAATCTACTACATAAGCATTAGATCCAATTCTCTTTATTATTCTGAAGGGTCCGGCTCCCCGGGCATGGAGTTTCTTCATTGTTCCGGGTGGAAACCTCTCTGGTTTGAGTTTAATCATTACTAAATCCCCTTCATTAAATTCTTTAAGCCGTTTATGTAGATCAGCCGTATGCTTATAAAATTCATTGCTTGTTTGAATCTTTTGGCTAATCTCCTTATACAAGTCCTTAAGATGCTGTGCATATGATTCGGCGGATTCCGACACCCGTGCATGTGCTGGTAATGGGACTAGATCTAAAGGTCTCTTAGGTTTATATCCATGGACCACTTCAAATGGACTCTTCCCAATAGATCTATTGACTGAGCTATTATAAGCAAACTCAGCACGAGGAAGTAAAAGATCCCAGTTCCCTAAGTTTTCTCCAACTAAACACCTCAATAGATTACCTAAGCTTCGGTTTACAACCTCGGTTTGGCCATCAGTTTGAGGGTGATAGGCTGTAGAGAATTTCAGTTTGGTACCTAACATGTGCCAGAGGGTTTTCCAGAAGTAACTGGTGAACTTGACATCTCTATCTGACACAATGGTTCTAGGTAAACCATGAAGCTTAACGATATGATCCAAGAAAAGTTTGGCCACTTTTGACGCATCTAAAGTCTGAGAACACGGAATAAAGTGCGCCATCTTAGAAAATCGATCGACAACCACAAAGATAGAATCATGTTTCTTGGGAGTTCTAGGGAGACCTGTCACGAAATCCATACTAATGTCTTGCCACGGACCTTCAGGGACAGGTAAAGGTGTGTACAAACCAGTGTTTTGTTTTTGGTGCTTTGCTACCGCACAGGTTCGACACTGGGCTACTATCTGGGCAACATTCTTCTTAAGACTAGGCCAGAAAAATTGATCCTCCATAGCCAAGATGGTTTTGTTTCTACCAAAATGTCCAGCTAATCCTCCAGCATGGGCTTCCCAGATCAGAAATTCCCTAACAGAAGTTTTGGGAATGCACAGCCTATTTTCCTTGAAAAGGTATCCATCTAATAGAATGTAATCGCTATGTTCACTAGACGGACCTTGTTGGAGGGAGTGATAGATATGACCAAAGTCAGGGCATGTAGAATACTCACTCTTCAACCTATCAAATCCTACTATCTCAGTCCTCACAGTATTCATCAACATAGATCGACGGCTTAATGCATCAGCAACTCGATTCTCAGTACCGGCACGATGTTTCAGAACGAACGTGTACCCTTGTATGAACTCTACCCATTTCCCGTGCCTAGGGTTCAACTTCTTCTGAGAACTAAGGAACCTAAGAGCTTCATGATCAGAAAATAAAACAAATTCCTGCGGTAAAAGGTAGTGACGCCAATAGCGTAAAGCTTGTACTACCGCATATAGCTCCTTATCATAGGTTGAATACCTTAGTCTCGCATCATTCAACTTCTCACTAAAGAATGCTACTGGGTGATTCTCTTGACTTAAAACTCCTCCAATTCCAACCCCAGAAGCATCACAAGCGACCTCAAATAATTTGGAAAAATCCGGAAGCCTTAAAACAGGTGCTTGTGTCATTATCTCTTTAATCATTAGGAAAGCTTTATCAGCCGCTCTAGTCCATTCAAAATTTCCTTTCCTAATGCAATCAGTGATGGGTGCCACTATCGTACTGAATCCCCTAATAAACCTCCTATAGAAAGTGGTTAGACCATGGAAACTACGTACTTCATGGATGTTCTTGGGTACAGGCCATTCTACTATGGATTTGACTTTCTCTGGGTCAGCTGACACTCCTTCAGAAGTAACTACAAATCCTAGAAAGATGACTCTATGTGTGAGGAAGTCACACTTTTTGATATTGGCATAGAGGCTATCTTTTCTAAGAACTTGACAAACTTGGCTCAGGTGATCTAAGTGGTCTGCCTTGGTTTGGCTATATATAAGGATATCATCAAAATAGACCACAACAAATTTTCCTATGAAGGCTTTCAACACCTGATTCATGATCCTCATAAATGTGCTGGGTGCGTTGGAAAGACCGAATGGCATGACTAACCACTCATATAATCCATCTTTAGTCTTGAAAGCGGTCTTCCATTCATCCCCAGGTCTAACTCTAACCTGATGATAGCCACTCTTTAAATCAATTTTGGAGAAAATTGTTGCTCCGGCTATCATATCTAACATGTCGTCAAGTCGTGGGATCGGGAACCTATACTTCACCGTAATCTTATTGATGGCTCGGCTATCTACACACATCCGCCAAGTACCATCCTTCTTAGGGGTTAACAATGCGGGGACTGCGCAAGGACTTAGACTTTCCTTAATAAACCCCTTCCTAAGTAATTCCCCAATCTGTTTCTGCATTTCCTGATGTTCAGCTGGGTTCATCCTATAGTGAGGCAAATTAGGTAAAGTTGCCCCGGGGACTAAATCTATGACATGCTGTATGTCCCTTAAAGGTGGAAGGCTATCGGGAAGATCTTCGGGAAATACGTCCTTATACTCTTCTAATAATTGGACCACCTCTGGAGGGTGTTCTATAGGTGTGTGGTCCTTAACCTCTTTTGCTGCTACCACCCAAATAGGTGCTCCCTCTTGGATATCTTGTTCTATTTCTTTTGCACCTATCAGATTTAATCCAGTTTTCTTTTCCTTCAAGCTACTGGTTCCTCTCCTGACATTGTCCTTAGGCTCTTTTGGATGAATGACAATTCTCTTGCCATTAAAATTGAAAGCACAGGAGTTTGACCGACCAAAGATGGTCACATCATGATCAAACAGCCATGGCCTGCCTAAGATGATGCTACTTACTCCCATAGGAAGCACATCACACCAGACCTTATCTTGATAGGATTGAATTTGGATTTGGACTTGGCACCGTAGCTTGATTGGAATAGATGTAGAGTCTATCCAGGATACCTTATATGGATTGGGATGTGGTACAACGGATAACCCTAAACTCTTTGCTGCACTAGTGGAAATGGCGTTGACACAGCTTCCACTATCTATCACAATCTTACAGACCTTTTCCTTAATTTTGACAAATGTTTGTAGGATGTTAGTCCTACGCCAGTCTTCTTGTTCTTTGGTCTGTGTCATGATACACCTAACGACTCCTAGTAAATCTGATGAGTCCAAATTTTCCTCATCTCCCTCATACTCATCAGCTAAGCAATCTTCTGCTTCATACACTTCTTCGTCACCATTCTCTAAATGCTCTAAGCCTTCTTCCTCTACTTCACCAATGTGTAAAGCTCTAGAGGGACACTGACTCATATAATGACCCGGTTGACGGCACTTATAACATACTTGACTTGTCCTACCTTGACTTTCAGGCCCTTTTCCTTTATCTTCTCTAGATGGGGTGGCTGAATTGGGCCTAGGAATTGGATTTGAGCTGGACCTAGGCTTAGCTGTGGGAGTAGGAACCGAACTGGGTCTACTAGCAAGTGGACTGAACCTAGAGGGCTCTGGTTTCCTAAAAGTAGATCTCCTCTGAAATCTCTCATAGTCCATGGCAACCTGATATGCCTGCTCTAAATCATGGACTTCCCTCAAAAATAATTCCCCCTTGATGTCTTCATTCAGCCCTGATCTAAACCTAGACAAAGTGGCTGCCTCCGACTCGACCACGTTGCACCGCATGACAAACTCGTCAAATTTGGTGACATACTCAGAGACGGTTTTGTTTCCTTGTGTTAACCGTTGCCACTGATCTAGTAATCTCTCTTGATAAGACATGGGTAGGTATTTTTCTCTAAGTTTTCTCTTCATATCTCTCCATGTGCTTACCGGTACATCTCCCCTCTGTCTAATCGTGCGCTCTACATTTCCCCAATGTAGTCTAGCCTGTCGAACCAGCCTGATCTTAGCAAATTTGAATCTCCTCTCATCTGACATGTCATACCAATCAAAATACTGGTCCATGTCAGCCTCCCAATCTATATACACCTTAGGATCTAAGCTTCCTTCAAAAGTTGGTGCATCTAGACGGATGTTCCTTAAGGCCCGGTCATCCTGATCGAAATTTTCATGGTGATGCCTTCTTTGATTAAAGTCAGGGGTGTGATCATCAAAATCGTGTTGTGGCCTTCTATGGGTTGGGTCAGGAGTGCGTTCTTGCCGTTGGGCTCTGGGATGGTCTGGAGGTAATCTGGGAGATGGTGGTTCAGTTGGAGTTAACCTAGCTTCCTCTAGGACCCCTATTCTATCCTCGACCCGATCAAGCTTAGCATTCATTGTAGCCATTTGCTCTATCATAGACTTCATGAGACTCTCCATATTAGGGTCCATGGACGAACTTGGTTGATCTTGTGAACGGTGGAATGGTGTTCCTGATCTAGTGGTCATGAAAATGATGCACTCGAACGACTATGGCTCCTAGACCTAGAGCACAAGTTAAGAACCCAATTGAAAGACTAACTAACCAGTAGTAACTTATATCACTTGGCCAGGTAGGTGGAAGGGGAGCTGGAGATCCCTGAATACCAACCTTAGACACCAATCAGAGATTGGCCAGGTAGGTGGATCAAACCACAAGCCCTTACACACCAATCCTAGACACCAAGTTAATAAGCACACACTAACTAGCTAATACAATCAACTTGATTTCTAATTCGAACCCGACCTGTTGGTGTCCCTAACCCACTAGGGTATTAGGTCTAATTGATTTTAATTAAGGATTGGGTTCGAATGATGAAGGGAGGTGGTTTTTTGGGCTAAGGACAGGTAATTACTTCCTGACCTTATGTTAATTTCATGCCCTTAGATAGCTTAATCATGAAATGAATGCATGACTAAATTACTGATGCAGAGTGGTGTGTTGCAGTTCGAAAGTGATGTTGGAAGGTGCAGTAAAAAACGTCAAAAAAATTTGAAAAAAATTAATGAGAACTCCTAACTTATAGATGTCATACCAGGTGAAGCAGAATTTCAAAATAAAATCTAGACTGTTCTAGGCAGATCCTGAATAAAGGCACTAAAAGCTCAAGAACAGAACAGAAAACCTAATGACACTATCGGACTGCAGGAATTTTCATTTTTTTTGTAATTTTTTTCTGAAGCTGAAATTTTAAACGGTGATAAACAACTTAAAATGGAACAAGAAAAAAAAAATATGTCAAAGAAAAATGCACTACTTGCCTTTGGAGCTGCAGGCGGATTACAGTCAGCCTACACCTAATTACAGCAAGCAGGGAAAAATCAGACTTACATAGAATTCTTCTATGTAGTCCAAAGCAATGACCAAGATAGGACAACCTTACACTATAAGGATCCACCTTATAGTAGGACAACCTGATTTCATCTTGGTTTTGCAATGCAAGGGTTGGCTATAATCTTATAGCACCAAAGATAAATCGATGCAAACCCTAAACACAGATATGCCCTAATCAACCTGCTCTGATACCAAAAATGATGGGAAGAAGAAATGAAAAAAAATGCTTTATGAGATGAAGGAATGAGACTAAATATTCTAAAGGAGATTAGTTAAAGATCAATCTAATTAATTTCTTAAGCATATGGCTAATCGAACTATAATGACTAGGAATTTAATGAACACAACTCAATATGATTAAACGCAAATCTAGAGTGGACTAAACAGAATAATAATGATCTACCATAGTAAATTAACCATCTAAATTAAGCTAGTCCTACTTTTTTAATAATCCAAACCCTAAGAAGTTAGGGATTACCTGACCTTGATCAATCCAAAGGATTTCTCTCAAGGTAAGTTCTAGGATGACCAAAATACACCACTTGGTGGCTCACTCAGCATTCTGGGTTCTGGCAAGAAGTTCCTTCTTCTAAAGTCTGGATTCCGGAGGCCCTGTCACAAAGAAACCTGGGATTAGAAACAAGCTAAAGAACTCAAATTAAAGAAGGGAAGAATGATGGGTTGAAGGATGGATGAAGGCTTCTTCTTCTTGAGGGAATCGACTCCTTTCTGATTCCTAGGGTTGGAGAACCGGCTCCTTGCTTGATCACTTGATTCTTGGCTTGATTTCTTCTTGAACTTTGATGCGAACTTGATCTTCTTTGAGAGATGCAATGGAAAGAAAGTGTTTGAAGTGGAGAAAAGAGGAGGAAGAGGAAGAGAGAAACAAGGTCACATAGACCTAAAAGAAACCTAGGCACAAAGCCAAAGAGGGGCACATAGCCAAGACCTTCACATAGAAGAAAGAGCTTTTTTTTTTCATTCATTTATCAATCTCCCACATTTCTCATGCCCAAGGCTTTTTAAAGACTTACATTTGAATTCAAACTAACCTAATTTGGTGGAGGATATCATGGGGAAGTTACATGGAATAAGGAGAGAATTGTGGGAATAGGTTTGATATGATTTGGAGGAGTGGTCCCCCCTCACTTTGGCCGACCACCCTTGCTTTGGAGAGCTTTGGTCGGCCAAGCATGAATTTAAATTCAAATGACATGCTAAGGCTTGACTTGGTTGACCATCTTCAAAAACTTGGACTTGGTGATTTGACCTCCTTCTTGATTTTGACAATTTGACCATCTCCATGACTTTGGACTTTGACTAATTGACTTTCTTCAAGAATTGGCTCCTTGGGACTTGATTAAGAGTCAGCTCCTTTAGTGGTGAGGTGTCTGATGAGGTGGCAAGAGTCGGCTCCAAGGTGGTGGTGATGTGCCTTCAAGAGTCGGCTCTAGGGTGGTGATGTGTCTTCAAGTGTGGGCTCCATTGGTGGTGAAGTGATGAAGTGGTACTTTGAAGCCCGAGTTGCTTCTTGATAAGTCTTCAAAAGTGAGTTGACTGGATTGACTGACCCAACAGCGGACTAACCTGTCCTTGATTACATTTATTTTGAAATAAAATATTGACATGATTTGTTACTCCAACCATAAGGACTTTTGGATGGGTTGAAGTCTTTTTGTTAACCTGGTGCCCACACCATTGGGCCTCTTGGAAGCTGGGGCCATGGGGTCCTGGGGCAAGCATATTCCTGGTATCCAAAGAGCATCTTGGTTCTTAAGTGCTTGGGCCCTACTCCTGGGCTTGAATTTCTTGGACTAACATGTTGGTATCTCCTTGGAATCAAGGGATGCCCTGGGTTGAAGATATTCCATGGAATCTGGAAGGAATCTAGCATCTGGAATGGCATCTGGGGGAATCAGGGCATCTAGAGAGTATCTAGGGCTCTGGAATGTCAAACAAGATCTTAAAAGCTGATGTAAATGCCTCTGGCTCCTGGGTGAGGCCTGGTGGAACTCTAAAATAGGGTAACCTTTTTCTCTTGTACAAAAATTAGACTCTTACTAGACTAATACTCAAGTACAGGACTCAATGACTGACTAGGGTTGAGACAAATCAACTAGTCTCAACTTATTACAGGACTCAATCTTATTTGCTTACAAAATTATGACACATGGCTATGGTTCTAAGAACCCTAATCAGTAAACCAAATGGGATCCAGTGATCTGTGCCTCATCCTGGTGTCCCCGCTAATTAGCATGCCTTTCTCAAGCCTTGGCTACTTCAGGCCAGCCTCAGGAGCTTAGAGCTAGCATGAAAGCTTCAAGGGGGTGTCCCATCCCCATTTTCCTGGCCTCAAAGTTGCATTGGTCCAGGTGCCAGACTTTGGGAATTCTTGGACTACCTGACACTCCCAGATTTGGTTGAACTGGTTGAGAGGCTTGATCTGCCAAGCTATGAGTCAGGCGGGAGATGGCTGGACTTCTAGAGTCTTCCAGCTGGCATCTCCGGACTATGAGCAAGGCGATTGTGGCTAAGAGGTTGGATCTGTCAAGATGTGAGTCAGGCAGTAGATGGCCGAGCTTCTGGAGCCTTTCGACTGGCATCTTCAGACTGTAAGAAAGGCAGTTGAGGCTGAGAGGCTAGATCTGCCAAGCTGTGAGTCAGGCGGTAGATGGCCGAACTTCTAGAATCTTCCGGCTAGCATCTCTAGACTGTAAGCAAGGTGTTTGAGGCTAAGAAGCTAGATCTGCCAAGCTATGAGTCAGGCGATAGATGGCTAGGCTTCTAGAGTCTTTGGACTGGCATCTCTGGACTGTGAGCAAGGTGGTTGAGGTCGAGAGGCTGGATCTACCAAGCTATGAGTCCGGCAATAGATGCTGGCCTTCTGGAGTCTTTTAGCTGGTATCTCTGGACTGTGAGCAAGGTGGTTGAGGCTGAGAGGTTGGATCTACCAAGCTGTAAGTCAGGCGGTAGATGGCCAGACTTCTGGAGTCTTTCGGCTGGCATCTTCGAATTATGAGCAAGGCGACTGAGGCCAAGAGGCTGGATCTGCCAAGTTGTGAGTCAAGCGATAGATGGCCATACTTTTAGGGTCTTCTTGCTGGCATCTCTGGACTGTGAGCAAGGCGGTTGAAGCCGAGAGGCTGGATATGCCAAGCTATGAGTCAAGCGAAAGATAGCCGAGCTTTTAGAGTCTTCTAGCTGGCATCTCTGGACTGTGAGCAAGGTGGTTGAGGCCGAGAGGCTGGATCTACCAAGCTATGAGTCAAGCGGTAGATAGCCAGACTTCTAGAGTCTTTCAGCTGGCATCTCCAGACTGTGAGCAAGGTGGTTGAGGCTGAGAGGCTGGATCTGCCAAGCTGTGAGTCAGGCGATAGATAGCCAGACTTCTAGAGTCTTCCGGCTGGCATCTCTGGACTGTGAGCAAGGGAGTTGAGGCCGAGAGGCTGGATCAAAATGCCAGGCTTCAGGGTTTTCTGGGCTTAGGGTACCGGGCTTTGTAATTTTTTGGCTTAGAGTGCCAGGCTTCGTAAGTTTCTGGGCTTAGAGTGCCAGGTTTCATAAGTTTCTAGACTTAGAGTACCAGGCTTCCAGAGTTTCCAAGCTTAGAGTGCCAGGTTTCATAAGTTTTTGGACTTAGAGTACCGAGCTTCAGGAGTTTCCAGGTTTATAATGCCGGGCTTCGTAAGTTTCTGGATTTAGAGTGCCGGGCTTCGTAAGTTTCTAGGCTTAGAGTACCGGGCTTCATAAGTTTCTGGGCTTAGAGTGTCTTCGAGTTGGTTGGATGAGTGCCTGCACAGGTGAAAGACAAGGTTGCGCTAAAAATGAACTCCAACAACTAAGGGGGGATCTTACATCCTCGAATAGGTGGTACACTCCTTTGAGCTCGGGGCTTCGGCATGGTCCCATTGGAGGGCTCAGCTCATTGGCTTGCCATGCTGGGGGAGGAGCGATGGGTGGCGAGACCTCTAGCATGTCCGCGGGCACCTCCGGGCTGCAAGTGCAGCGGGTGCCGAACTATGAGTTGAGCAGTGGATGGCAAGACCTCCAGGGTTCCCATGGATATCTCCGGACTGTGAGCACAATGCATGCCAAACTATGAGTTTCGCGGTAGATGGAAAAACTTCTTGGAGTCTCCACGGACATCTCCGGACTGTGAGCAAGACATGAGCTGAACTTTGAGTCATGCGGTAGATGGCAGGGCCCTTAGACTTTCCCAGGCATCTTCGGACTGCGAGTGTAGCAGATGCTGAACTGTGAGTCAAGCGATGGATGGTGGGACCTCCAGGGTTCTCATGGACATCTTCGGATTGTAAGCACATTGCACACCAAACTATGAGTTTCGCGGTAGATGGCGAGACTTCTTGGAGTCTCTGCGGACATCTCTGGACTATGAGCAAGGCATGAGCTAAACCATGAGTCCCGGGTAGATGGCGGGGCCCTTGGGGTTTCCCGGGCATCTCCGTACTGTGAGTTCGATAGACACTGAACTGCGAGTCAAGCAGTAGATGGTGAGAATTTGTCGAGTCTCCACAGATATCTCTAGGGCTATGAGTTCAGTGGCAGGCATAGAACTATGATGCTTTCCCTTGGTGGCGATACAGAAGCCTTTCCTATGAACCTATCACATAGCTCTTCATATTGTAAGGGTAATAAGAAAAGATAGCTACTTGTTGAGCTCTGGTCATACGAATAGGGTAGTGTTACTCCCTCGTGGGTGATCCCTAGTCTATCCCCCCAGTGGTGAAGGCTGTTGATATCGCTCCGTCAATCGAAGAGCCTTGATCCCTAGCGCTCGATTGGATCGCTTCAACTCTTGAATCTTCTTCCCCCTATCTAGCACGCCAATCTGTTGCTGCCAAGATCGTCGAGGCTTATAGCTCGGTCATGTTGGGGCGCTCCTCCTCTCCAGTGCTGCTGCATGTCCTCCCTTCCTTCTTGCAAAATAGGGGAGACCTGGGGCCGGGGATTTTGGCGAGGATACTTTGATGATCAAGTCAGTGGGATGATCGAGGGGAACATACAAGACCTCCATGGCGTAGGGCTTGGGGGACCCGTCTGTCGGGAGGGTGCATGCTGGACATAAATATAAAGGAAATGGAAAGAGTAGGGATCGAGAGCAGGGAATGGGGACTTACCTCTCCCTCGCCTTTCCCCGCGTTCTTACCTTCCTTACCTTCCTCCTCTTCGAAGGCGAGGCTGACGCTCTCTCCTAGAAGGGGTCTCAGGGAGCCCAGAGAAGCCCCCTGGATGCGAGCCTCTGCGAACCTCTTGAGGCTCCGGAAGTTCTCCCTTCCTCTTGGAAGAAAGTTCGAAAGAAAAGCCCTCCTTGAAGGAACCTCCAAAAAAAGACCCTCTTCCCTTCTTTCTTCTCCTATCCTCCTTATAGGAGGGGCGCTTCTATTTCAAGAGGGACCGTCCATGCATTGCAGGTCTTGGAGCCTTGGTTGGATTTTTCTCTTAGGGAAGCTCCGGGTGTCATGCCATATTGGAGGGCTCGCCTAATGAACTTGGCCTCGGTTGGGAGCATGACCTTAGATGGGGGGGCCCACCTTAGGTCCTCATCAAACCATCTCGTCCAAGTGATGGGTCTCTTGTCATCGTGGCTGTTCGCGGGCTCCATGTCAGTGGATGCTGCCATATCAGTAGCAAAGGATGAAGGATTTATTAGTACAAAACATAATCTTTAAGGTGTTGGTACATGAAAAGCATGAGAAGATGAGTTTGGAAGATTTGGAGGAATCGGAGAAAATAGCTTTTAGCATGATTAGGATGTGCTTGGCTGGTCAAGTCCTACCTTAGATTAGTGGTGAAACCACGGTGAAGGGGCTTTGGAAGAAGTTGGAAAACACATACATTGGCAAAAATATGACAAACAAGCTATGGTTGAAGGAACAGTTGTACAACTTGTGGATGCCTGAGGGAGGAGACTTGATTGCCCATATCCAAAGATTAAATCAAGTATGCTCGGATGTTATGAGCCCATAACAACCCTAGTGTATGGAAAAGAGACCTTAAATTTTGAAGAAGTGGTTGGAGTTCTCAGGTCAAATGAGTAGCGAGAAAAGCTTTGTAAAGGAGGTTCAAGTTTAGAAGTTCTTGCTATAAATGAGAGGCAAGGAAGGCCCAGAGAGAGGGCTCGAGCAAATCAAAGGGTAGGTCAAAGTCTCAAAGCAGTCAGAAGGGCTAGAAGTGCTATAAGTGTCATCAGCCTGGTCATCTAAAAAGGAATTGTCCACTTCTGAAGAATGTGAAGGGGAAGGGCTTTTCCAAGGGTAAGTCGATCAGCAGGAATGGTACACATTCATCTGAGAATAGTGGAGATGACTTACTAGTTGTATATGATGGGACCACAGAGTATGATAGTGAATGGACACTGGATTTAGCCTGTTCGTATGATTACACTTCACACTGAGAATGGTTCACTTCTTATACCAAAACCAATGGTGAAAATGTGAGTCTTGGAGATGATCATCCATGTAAGGTTGCTGATGTTGGTACTATTAGGGTGAGGATATATGATGGAGTTATACGGATACTTACCAATGTCAAGCATGTGCCGGAGCTGAAGAAGAACCTAATTTTCTTAGGTTATTTGGAGAAGCAGGGGTATGCCTTTGCAGTCTACCGAGCAGCGGGTGCTTGAAGATAACCAAGGGTTCCTTAGTGGTGATGAGAGGGAGAAGACTGAGCAACAATCTATATAGGATGGAAGGCTCAATGATGACAGATAGTGCAGAGGTACTTGCAGCAACACAGGAGGAGCAGCTTGCCTACCAGTTATGACACTATCGTATGGGTCACATGAGTGACCGAGGGCTCATGGAACTCAGCAAGAAGGGTCTGATTCTAGCACTCAAGAAAGAGGGAAATGACTTATGTGAGCCCTACATCTATGGCAAACAGCACAGGATAAAGTTTGCCAGTAGTACCAAGCGGAGTGAAGGGGTCTTGGAGCTAGTTCACTCATATGTATGGGGATCGACACTTGTTTCAGCTAGGGATGGAGCTAGGTACTTTTTTACCTTCATCGATGATTTTTCTAGGAGAGTGTGGGTGTATCTGTCAGGGAAAAATCAGAGATCCTTGCCCGGTTCAAAGCCTGGAGAGCTGAAGTGGAAAAAGAGATAGGAAAGCCAGTTAAGTGCCTGCGGATCTGATAATGGAGGGGAGTACACCAATTTTGAGCTTAAAAGCTACTATGAGGAGAATGGGATCAAATTCCAATTCATAATGAAGATGACTCCCCAACAAAATGGCATGGCTAGGAGGATGAATAGGACATTGATTGAGAAGGCCAGGAGCTTGAGGCTGCAAGCATCACTACCCAAAATTTTTTGGGATGATGCTTTAACTTTTTCCTGTTTTCTTGTAAACAGGTCCCCAAATAGAAAACTCAATGGATGCATTCCATAGGAGGTTTGGAGTGGGAAGAAGGTGGAGCTTGGCCACCTGAAGGTTTTCGACTGCCCAGCATATGCATTGGTGGAGGGAGCCGATAGGAGCAAATTGGACCCGAAGTCGTGCAAACTGATCTTCATCGGATATCCACAGGGCATGAAGGGTTACCTACTCATGGGTCCTCATTCTCAGAGGTCCACAATCAGTAGGAATGTTATATTTGATGAGAGGAACCTTCTAAAAAAGCTTAGGGTTGTAGATGGAGCAGAAATGTTTGCATAGGATAGTAGAGTGCAGCATTTGTATACAGGTGATGTGCCATCAGTTTCTACTTTGAATCATTTTCACTTTGAGGTGGAGACTTGCAGGCATGTTCCCACACATCTGGAAGACCAGTGAGGAGGGACATCTAACCAGGAAGAGGTGCGGGAAGAGCCAGACACTGTAGACTTGCAGGAAAGCATAAGAGGAGTGGCACTACACAAGCCAAAGCATACGATATGGAAACCGATACAATATGGTATGGATGAAACCATTTCTTATGCTCTCATCTTTGCCAATGGAGATCCTGAGACATTCGAGAAGGCCATGGAGAGTTCAGATAGGGAATCATGGATGCAAGCCATGATGGAGGAGATGGAGTCTCTCGGAAAGAACAAGACATGGTAGCTTGTGGATCTACCTAGAGGAGCTCAGCCCATTAGCTCCAAATGGGTTTTCACTAAGAAGGAGGGACCCTCAGAGCAAGGTGGAGTGAGGTACAAGGCTAGGCTTGTAGCCAAAGGGTACTCATAGAGAGAAGAAATTGACTACTCTGAAGTTTTCTCTCCTGTTGTCAGGCATACGTCAATCAGGGTGCTTCTGAGCATTGTAGCAGCTCAGGATTTAGAGCTAGAGTAGATGGACGTCAAGATAGCATTTCTCCATGGACATCTAGAGGAGAGCATCTACATGGAGGAACCACAGGAGTTCAGAGAGCCTGAGTCAAAGGAGAATGTGTGTTTATTGAAGAAATCATTATACGGGCTGAAGCAATCATCGAGGAAATGGTATAAGCGGTTTGACACCTTTGTAAGAAGCATTGGACTTTCCAGGTGCAATTTTGATCCATGTGTTTATACTAAATCTCTAAAAAATGGATCCATGGTATACTTACTCTTGTATGTAGATGACATGCTGAAAGCATGCAAGAGTTAGAGAGTTGTGCAAGAATTAAAGGCAACCAGATTGGCTATCAGACTGGTGGTCGGACAGGCATTGACCATGGTTGCGTTGCGGCCACCAGTCCGATCATCATGCCAGTGCCAATCAATCACCAGTCTAGTTTCCAGGTCGGTGCTAATCTAGTCGCCAGGTTGGTGCTAGTCCGATTGCTAGTTTGACTACCGATCCAGCCGTTAGTCCAGCCACTAATCTGATCGCCAGTCTGGTTACCAGAATAATGCCAGTCCGGTCACCAGAATAGTGCCAGTCCAATCACCAGAACAATGCCAGTCTGGTTGCCAGCCCAGTCATTAGACCCTAAAGCCCTAACCCTAGACCCTAAAACCCTAAACCCTAAACCCTAAAACCTAAAACCCTAGACCCTAAACCCTAAAACCCTAGACCCTAAACCTAAAACCCTAAACCCTAGACCATAAACCGTAAACCCTAAAACCTAAATCCTAAATCCTAAAAACCTAAACCCTAAAACCCTAAACCCTGAACCTTAAAAATCTAAATCCTAAAACCTAAACCCTAAACCTTAAAACCCTAAACCCTAAATCCCTAAAACCCTAAACCTAAAAGCCTAAGCCCTAAACCCAAAACCAAAACCTGAAACCCTCAATGCAAAACCCTAAACCTGAAACCTAAATCATGAACCCTAAAATCCTAAAACCGAAATCCTAAATGCTAAACTCAAAACCCTAAACCCGAAATCCTAAACCCTAAACCCAAAACCCCAAAATCCTAAACCCCAAACTCTAAACCCTATATCCTAAACCCGAAACCTGAGACCCTAAACCCTAAATCCAAAGCAAAGGTAGGCCATCAGGAGATTGTTGGAGTAGTTTTATGTCATTGCATCGTTCTTAGGATTAGGAATATTGAAAATTTAAATCTATTATATCTAAATCATGCTCTTACATTCATGCAAAACTAAAACTATGGAAGATATATTTTGTATCATTATCTCAAGCATGTGGACCACATGATTCTCGAGATGTCTAATCTTTGTCCTAATATGTCTAGTCTTCTCTCTCCTAACCTTCCTTCCTTAGCATGGACGATTAATAAAAAATCATCTACCACCTTTTCGAGAATTAGAGAAATAGATCAGTATATCTCTGTATTTATACTTGCATATACATGCCTCTTCCATTATAAGATTAAAATCTTAATTTGAGTTTGACTCTAGTTTAGTTTATCAGGTAATTTAGTTTGATCAGGAATAAATTTTTTAATTAATTAAAGTTATTATATGTAATTGGTTCACTATTTCAATGAATTGAAGTAATTATGCAAAACTAAAACTATGAAAGATATATTTTGTATCATTATCTCAAGCATGCAGACCACATGATTCTTGAGATGTCTAAACTTTATCCTTATATGTCTTATCTTCTCTCTCCTAACCCTCCTTCCTTAACATGGATGATTAATAAAAAATGGTCTACCACCTTTTTGGAAATTGGAGAAATGGACCAGTATATCTCTATATTTATACCTGCATATACATGCCTCTTCTATTATAAGATTAAAATCTTAATTTGAGTTTGACTCTAGTTCAATTTTATCAAAAAATTTAGTTTGATCAGGAATAATTTTTGTAATTAATTAAAGTTATTATACATAATTGGTTCACTATTTCAACGAATTAAAGTAATTATGCAAAACTAAAGCTATAGAAGATATATTTTGTATCATTATCTTAAGCATGTAGACCACATGATTCTCGAGATGTCTAATCTTTGTCCTGATATGTCTAGTCTTCTCTCTCTTAACCATCCTTCCTTAACATGGATGATCGATAAAAAACCATCTACCACCTTTTCGAGAATTAGAAAAATGGACTAGTATATCTCTATATTTATACCTGCATATACATGCCTCTTCAATTATAAGATTAAAATCTCAATTTAAGTTTAACTCTAGTTCAATTTTATCAAAAAATTTAGTTTGATTAGAAATAAATTTTATAATTAATTAAAGTTATTATACATAATTGGTTCACTATTTCAATGAATTAAAGTAATTATGAGTCAAATCCAACAAAAAAGAGAGAATGCAATACGGAGGGGTGGAGATCTTGGGATGAGAGAAGGTATCCAAGTATGTGGTTCTTTTTTTAAGTTTAGATTTTTTTATCATCATATTATATTGAAATTAGAGTAGATAATATTTTTAATGTAATCGAATATTGGATAGCCAGGTTTACATAAGTCCAAAGTCCAAACTTTTTTTTTATATGAGAAAGGAGCAAGGAGAGGGTGATCAACGTAGCTATTCTCTTTGGATATGACCATAAAGGTCCCCACTCTACCAAAAAATATTTGATACAAGATGGTAACAAAGATGGGTCGATCCTTTCCTACCGCATGACTCACAGTTCAGCTCATGGCTTGCTCAGAGTCCGGAGATGTCCGCGGAGACTCCAAGAAGTTTTGCCATCTACCGCGAAACTCATAGTTTGGCATGCGTTCTGCATCCTATTAGTTACAGAGGTGTCTATTTTTCATTTAATTTTGACCACCTAGGAATTTTATTTTTCTATGACATTTGCATGATGTGTTCTCTATCTTGTCCTATATTTACCATAATTTTAAGTAATTTTTAAAAAAATTAAAATTTTTAAAATTTGGCATACTAGAAACTCTAACTAAAATCTTGATAATTCTGCATCAGTCTGAAAACCCTAGGATTTGCATCATCATTGGATTTTAGTTTTGCACCACATTTGGTAGAGGTCATAATCGGTATCAATCCTCTATCCTAGAATTTTTTTGAATTTTTTATGCATCGAAATCTATGTCAAACACTACATCAAACTGAGCCCTAATGTTCTAAATCCATGAACTCTGCATACTTGTCTAAACCTAACCTAACCAACTTCCAAACCCCTCAATCCCAAGCCTAATTTGTTTGCTAACCTAATCAACTCAAACCTAACTTGCCACATCATAAAATACACATAAAATATTTTATTTTTCTGTTTGTTATTAGTTTCATTAGGACGCATTGAATGTGCATCATTTGATTAACTTAATCTTAAGGGCAATTGCTATCTAACATCAGGGCAGGATTTCATCACCTGTCCTGGGCCCAAAACAACCACCAACATTCTGACCCAAGCTTAATTAAAACTAATTAGACCTAATTTTTCCTAGAGGGCTAGGTGACACCCAACAGGTCGGGTCCGAAATATATGGGCCAACTAGTGCATTTAATCCTGTGGCTATTACTGAAAACTGGTGTCTAAGGCTAGAGTCCAGAGTCAAACGACCTATGTGGACTGGTGGTTTATAATTAGGACCCTATGACAAGCAGGGAGAGCCTCCCACCACCCCACCCCCTACCTGGCCAGTGGAAGGATTAGCTACTGGGTTAATTGTAAGTTGAGTAGACCCATTCAATTTTGACTCTAGGTCTAGGAAACCCTAGATTAAGCTAACCTTTGCATGATTGGCTGTACATTCCACCTTGATTGATTGTTGAGTGCATGACCACTAAACTAGGAACCCAATACCAATAGCCCAAACCCCAACCCAGTTCAACCATGGAGCCCAGTCTTGAAATGCTCATAAGGGCCATGAGTGAACAAATGAACCAGATGAACCTCAAACAGGACCAAACCCAAACCCAGCTTATCAAAATAAATAATAGATTAGACCTAATGATCCAATAAAATAACCAAACAACCCATTGGTTAGACCAGGTAGGAGATTAGTCAGGAACCCTAAACAAGACCCATAGAGTTGAACCCATGTCCTATGAGCCCCAGGAACCCATAGTCCCTAGGTATCAGCCTAGTGCCAATCAAATCAACCCTAGCCAAACTGAATCATATAGGATTAATATCCCTAGATTTGAACCTAGTATTAATTAGTTTTTCCTTAGTCAACCCCCTCTTACCACCCCACTAGTTTAGAAAGCTGACATTGAAGAGGAAGTATATGAAGCTGACATGAGCTTGGTGGAGTATGAGGAAGAAGAAGTGGAAGTCCCTCTAGAAGACCTAGACTTAGTAGATACCCAGGTAGAAACCAATCTAGAGTTAGTTGACCCTGGCCTCACCCAGACTGAACTTGTAGTGAAAAACTGCTAGAGGAAGAAAACCTAAATACTACTATCAGAACCTTACCTAAGGAGCCACTAAAATAAAGCCCAACTATAAAGCCTAGTCCTTTGATTGATGAGCCAGAAGAATTTACTAGGGACCTGATCTCTTTAAATCAGTACCCTCAAGATGAAGTCACCTCTTTGACTCCACTTGATTTCTTTCCTGAAATCAATGACCCTTTCTTTCATTATGCAGACCCTGTAGACATACAACTATCTTATAAGGTTAACCTCCTTAGTCTAAATCTAATCCCAGAAACGTTTTCTTACATCTTACTCTTTCCAGTCAACCCTAAACCCTTTTTCTATTTCTTATCCTACTCGACTAACCCTGAGCCCTCATCATATTTTCTGCCCTTTCCAGAAGCTTCCAGCATTCTTAGAACCATCAGGTTACATTTTGATGAGATTACTAGGTTACATAAATCCTTAGAGCCCATCTTATTTGCTACATACTTCTGGAAAACCCTCTAGAATCTGTTAGGAGTTCCTATTAAATTTTCATGAGCATGTGAAACTAGGGTCAAACCTAGAGAGCCTAAATTCTGTTAGATTTAGATCCAAAGAATCCAATAAATTTCTTCGATAGGAATACCTAGTCGAGTCTATTAGGTGTTAGTTTTGAGTCCAATAAATCCACAGCCCTAGATCACCTGTCCACACCTGCACTAACCTCTGCACAGCTTTGCATCAGGAAGTTAGTCAAAAGCTGAACATAAGTAATGAACTATATAAAAACTTGGCTAATTCCTGAAAGAAAGATAAAGATTTTACTGCATATATTATGTGATTGTAAAGGGATTTCATGCTTGCAAAGCTTGCCCATTCAAAATAATGAAGAGAGTTGGACCCAATGCCTATGTGCTTGAGATACCACCCGATTTACGTATTAGTCCCACCTTCAACATTTCAGACCTTATGAAGCACAGGGAGCCAGCAGTGATACCTAGCGAGCACCTTGAGCCTATCCCTCCCATTGAGAGAGAACCCATCATAGAGTGTCCACATATAATTTGGCTTATTAGTGAGGAAAAGATTGAGAGAATCCTGGATGATCAAGCCATCGGTACCCGAGATAGGGGCTATCAGAGATATTTGGTCCGTTGGCAAGGTCGACTAAAATCTGAGGACTTGTGGAGCACTGGTGAGGATCTACAGCGCCTCAACCTAGATCCTCCTTGAGCAGTCTGATAGCTAAATTGACCCTTACTCGACGGGGTCGAGTTCTCCCCACCCCGGAAGAATTGGTGGGGACACCAGGATCATGCACAGATCACTAGATCCCATTTGGTTTACTGATTTGGGTTTTTTAAATCTTAGTCATGTGTCATAATTTTGTAAGCAAGTAAGATTGAGTCCTGTAATAAGTTGAGACTAGTTGATTTATCTCAACCCTAGTCAATCATTGAGTGCTGTACTTGAGTGTTAGTCTAGGAGAGTCCAATTTTCGTACAAGAGAAGAGGTTACCCTATTTGGAGTTCCATCAGGCCTCACGCAGGAGCCAGAGGCATTTACATCAGCTTATGGGATCTTGTTTGACACCCCAGAGCCCTAGATACTCTCTAGATACCCTGATTCCCCCTAGATGCCATTTTAGATGCCAGATTCCTTCCAAATGCCATGGAATACCCTCAACCCAGGGCACCCCTTGATTCCAGGGAGATACCAGCATCTTAGTTTAAGAAATTCAAGCCCAGGAGCATGGCCCAAGCACTTAAGAACCAAGATGCTCTTTGGATACCAGGAATATGCTTGCCCTAGGACCCCAGGTGCCCCAGCTTCTAGGAGGCCCAAGCCCATGCGCCCTAGCCCTTCTTGGCTGCCACTTTCTACCCTTTGAAGCCCAACATGACAAGAGGAGGCGTCCTTCATGAGTTGACCAAGTCCAAGCATGGTGGAAGAGTCCAAATGAATGAAGGAAAACAAGTTTATGTTTCATTTAACTTGTATATTCCTAGTTTTAGATTACTTGTGTAGTTTTTCTCCCATTCTAAGTGTGTAAACCTATCCTAACTAGGAGAGAGCTGAAGTCCTAATAAGGAGAGGGCATGGAAACTCTATAAATACCCCACCCCTCCTCCTCTTGTATTCAATCAACTCCTATGAAATAAAACTCTGTTATTTTGGTGTTCAGCTTCTGGTGTTCTGGTTTTTGGTTCTTTGGTTTTGGTTCTTTGTTCTCTTGCTTGGTCGATGACCCTTGGAATTCTCCATGCCCTAGTAGCAAATCAAGCCTCCAAGCAGCAACTACGTCCAAGAAGAGAAGCCATGAAGATGCCCCAGATAAAGTGCTCCTTCTTCTTCCCTGCTACCAGCCCTAACCCTGATTCCCCTTATTCTTTCTTTCATATTTTATTTCTTTTCATTGATTACCTGTTTCATGCCTAACCTTGAAGCTTGCAGGGTCCTCGATGTGTTTCTCCTTCCCAGAGGAGGCTTTTCTTGTCTCAGACCGGGTCCAGATCGCCTTCAGATTCAGGAACCAAAGGCTTGTTCTTCCAGGCACCATCCAGAGTATTGAGGGATCTTTTCTTTAAAGAAAATGCAATTGCGGCCTGATAAAAACCTTTGCCCTCTTGAGTTCTGATCTTGTGACATGTATGCTATCGTAAGCTAGGAGTTTCACAATTCTTGGGTCCTGGCTTTATTATTCTACATGAGTTATTTTGCAGGTATGATAGTTTCTTGCATTACTAGTCTTCCTGCTGATTCTTTACTTATTTTCGGGTCTTTAGCCACTGAATTAAATTCTAAAGAAAATCTAAAAAAATTAGTTTTCTATTTTGCATCTATCCTAGGATCATCCTGCATCACTCATCCTCCAAAGGCAAAGCCCGGGCTGAATGCTCCAGTCGGGCCAGATTGCATCCCCATGGAAAAGGACTCATGAAAAATCCTTCAAAAAAAAGAGAGAAAAGAAAAAAAAAAGAAGAAAAAGAAGAAGACGAAGACTAAGGAATAGAAGACGGAGGCGCATCAGATGATATAAAAGGATGCCTTCATTAATCAAAAGTCTCTTACATCAAGGAAGATCCTCGACAGGCCATGGAAATCTATCAAAAGCCAGATTACAAATAGAAAGGGAAGGAAGCTTGGTTTGCTCCAGCCCTATCCCTGACCTTAACCTCCGTGATCGATACAGAAGGCACTAGCAGGATAGGCTGAGCCCATAGGGGCCCTTCCTAAAGTGTCCGCCGAATCTCTAAAGTCTAGCATCAGCTCCACCACCTCGTCCTTGAATTTCATCGATCCCATGATTCCAAGGGTAGCTATAGCAGCCCCTCGTTATGCCACCTTTGACGGTATTAGACGGGTCGTGATCTATCGTACAACGACCACACCCTGACCACCACCTCCTCGTCGATGACCTCCGGTCTTATAAATTGAGGGGAGGCGCCAGTGGCCTCTTTCTCCCTCTTCTATTCTTTCCCAGATATGCGACTAAAGGCTCTCCCCCTTGTCCTCCTTGGAGGAAGTTTTTGAGCTTGGCGGATTTCTTTTCCAAGCCAGATGCCATTGCCTTGATGATCGGTCGATCCCTCCCAAAGGGTCTTCGCTCGACTCTCTGATTCCTTGGAAGAGAGCCTAAAAACCACCAAGAGCCCTCCCTCGGTGCAGCCCGAAGGAGAGGGAGTGATGGAAGAAAGCATGGGAGAAGGATCTAGCCTATCAAGAGCTCTTAACACTCGAGCGGGAGAAGAACTAGAGGGAAAAGGAGTGCACTGCAGAATATTGCTGGCCAGCACTCAAGGACTCCTTAAAAGGGGGAGGATGCAGACCCTTTGTAGTAAAGGTCGCCACCCATCGTCGCCTCATCCCGATGCAAGGCATGCACCCTCTTAGTTCTTTGGCCAATCGAAGACTGCCATGTGGCCCAATCGACCGTCTCAGGTACATCAAACATGCGGTAGTCTCTTCGATCCAGATGGAGCATTCATGACCCTTCATTGAAAAACTGAGCGGAGCATCGTTTCATTCATGCAGGAGCATGAATTTCAGGCTGCAGTCACCCGAGGCATTAATGACATAGCAGGCACATCCCTCCATGTCAGCAAGGTAATTACCTCCTTCATCCCGAGCATCATCTCACCTTCTGGGCTCGGAAGTGCGGGGCATCTGAAGTGGTAGCATCCGCTGACATGGAGCCCATGAACGGCCATGACGACAAGAGACCCGCCACTTGGATAAGATAGTCTGATGAGGATCCAAGGCGGGCCCCCCATCTAAGGTCAAGCTCCTAGCCGAGGCCAGGCTCATTAGGTGAGCCCCCCGTCTGAGATCAAGCTCCTAGCCAAGGCAGGGCTCATTGGGTGAACCCCCCATCTGAGGTTAAGCTCCTAGCCAAGGCTGGGCTCATTGGATGAGCCCCCCCGTCTGAGGTCAAGCTCCTAACCGAGGCCAGGATCATTAGATGAGTCCCCCATCTAAGGTCAAGCTTCCAGCCAAAGCCAGGCTCACGAGGCGTGCCCCCATCCGAGGTCAGCTCCTGGCTAGGGCCATGCTTGTGTCCCAAGATGGAGTCCCAGGCACGGAGTCCCCGAAAGAAAGTAGATATTCAAATCATGCCACAGCAAAAGCATGGCCACCTGTAGCCTTCTACAAGCGACGCTAGCCCTACAAGAGGTATGATACCCGTGCCCCCAAGTCCCAGGCCCGGTGTCATGCTACCACACCCACAATCATACCGCAAACTACCGCCCACGACTGTGGCACGACACCCAGAGCTTTCCTAAGAGAGAAATCCAACCAAGGCCCCAGGACCTGCAATGCCTAGGTGGTCCATCCTGAAATGAAAGCGCCCCTCCTATAAGGAGGACAGGAGAAGAAAGAAGAAAAGAGGGTCTTTTTTTCGAAGGTTCCTTCAAGAAGGAGGGCATTTCTTTCAGACTTTCTTCCAAGAGGAAGGGAAAACTTCCAAAGCCTCGAGAGGTTCGCAAGGGCTCGCATCCAGGGGACTTCTCTGGGCTCCCTGAGGCCCCTTCTCAGAGAGAGCCTCAGCCCCGCCTTCAGAGAGAAGGAGGAAGGTAAGGAAGGTAAGAATGCAAGGGAAGGAGAGGGAGAGGTAAGTCCCCGTTCCCCGCTCTCGATCCCTACTCTTTCCATTTCCTTTACA
Organism: Areca catechu; assembly: GCA_021397845.1. Lineage (NCBI taxonomy): Eukaryota > Viridiplantae > Streptophyta > Magnoliopsida > Arecales > Arecaceae > Areca > Areca catechu. Next base: position 111,381 of record JAHSVC010000021.1, on the reverse strand, counting down.
TTTCTATCTAGCATGCACCCTCCCGACAAACGGATTTCCCGAGCCCTACACCATGGAGGTCTTATCTATTCTCCTTGATCGTCCCACTGACTTGATTGTCGGAGTGTCCTCGCCGGAATCCCCGGCCCTGGATCTCCCCTATTTTGCAGGAAGGAAGGGAGGATGCACTACGGCATGGGGGTGGAGGAGCGCCCCGGTGTGACCGAGCTACAGGCCACGGCAATCTTGGTGGCAACAGCTGCCAAAGGCTGAAGTTTCTCTTGCCATCAAATTTCTCAAAGTCTGCTTTAATGCTACTAGATTCCATCCCAAACAGATTTTATAAAACCAACACCAAATAATCATGGCAGTGTTCTAAAACAAAACCTGTTCAGCACCTTGAAAAGATCCCAGCAAAACTTCAACTTTTCCTCCACCAAATCAAGCAACCTTGCTCTGATACTAGATGTTGGAAAAATCCCCTTTACTTCTGGTGATCTTGGAACCAACCACAAAGGGTTGGAGTACTTTTGATGGCAAACAAACACCAAAAAATACAAAACAGCCTATGCAGAATTTTAGTAATCAAGGTTTTCAGAGTTATACTTTTGAGAAGACCTTTGAAATGAGTTGATCTTGCTTCTAAATCAGAAACCCCACTCACCAAACCTTCGAACGTAAGATCTAAGACATAGAAATCTCAGTTTGGATTGCAGCAATAGGGATTTGAACAAGAAAAAGACAGACAGCCTGAATCCTTGATGCCTAAAATGCTTCAAGAGATCCAACGCCCCCACAACCTTCCAGATCTATTCCAGATCTGAAACTCCTTTCTTTGGCACCTCCAACCAGTAGGAGTCAGGCCTCAAACACCCCTAGTCAAACTCCAAAAGTAGGGAACATGGGATAGCTCTCCAACTCCTTAGGCGCTAGGGATTCCTAGTTTGACAAGGAATCCAAACACCTTGATGTTTCCTTCTTCCTTGCCCTAGGACATGGTGGCTAGGATTTTTATTTTGATATGGGATAGCAATTAGAGAGGGAGAGAGAAGGGAAGAGAGAGTATGAGGAAGAAAATGATTTTTCATTAACTTGACTCTGATCAACCTCATATACAAGATATATGTATACTAGGTCAATTTGACCTAACCCAAAAACTCCCTCTAGCTAACTTGATAAGAGATTGTGTTTATCCAAGCCCATGTACACCCTGGTCTTGACTCAATCTCACCTACCTAGGACTCAAATATAGCCCAATACAAGTTAGCCCCTTGAGGCTCAAGTCCCCTGAACCTCAAAATCCGAAAGGCTGACAGCCTTTCACCCTAGAGCCCAAACTAGCCCTAGAAATCCCATGACCACCTCATGGGCATTGGACCTTAGCCTTGGCCTTGGCCCCCTGAGCCTTGGAAGCACCACACCATGTCCTACAGTGCTAGTCTAGCCACCAATTCAGCCCCTAGCTCAATAACCAGTATGGTTGCCAGATCGGTGCTAGTCCAACTATCGGTCCGATTGCCAATCCGGTCCCTGGTTCAACAACCAGCCCAGCTACCAGGTTGGTGCTAGTTCGACTGTCGGTCCAGCAGTCGATCCGAAAATTGATCTGATCACCCTTTGTCTGACAGCCTGTCTGGTGGTGTGGACACCAGAAGCCGAAAGAAACTTCACTCCAACAAGGTTAGCCTTATCCCAATTTGGATCGAAGATAATTAGGTTACCTTGTATCCTTTAATTCAAAAATATTTTATTTTCAAGAGTCATTTCCTTTTCAAGAGTCCTGTAATTAATTTTGAGTTTCAAATCAAGAGTGTTTATTGAGTCCTGTAATTACTTTTAAAATTTCATTTCCTGTAAGTCCATTTGAAGTTTTAAAGTCTAGGTCAGTCAAGTCAGTTCAGTTGAGTTAAGTCTAATCAAGTCTTAAAGCCATAAAAGCCAGCAACAAGACTCAAATTCTAGACCCCAGAATTTGACCACATGAAGAAGAGAAGACACATCAACCAAGCAAGAGAAAAGGACCATCAATTAGGACCACTGGGCGCCACATGTCATTCTTATCCAAGTAGAAGACCGCCTCACCATGCCATGTCATCAGGTGCCACTTCACCAGCCACCTCATCACCCTTTGGGCGCCAACAAGGGAGATTCAAATTCAAGGAGGTTGGCCACATCCCTCCAAGTCCTCTACCAAATCCTCCAACCCCCCTTGTAATCCTCCTCGATTTGGGAGTTTTTAAATTTCAAAAGCTAGCTTTGTGAGGCTATTAAAAGCTTGGATGCCCAATGTAAAAGAGATTGATTTTGGGGAATGAATGAAAATTGAAGTTGAAATTTTGGAAGTAGAAGTTGTCTTGTATTTTTTCTCTTATGTGAAAGTTTCCCATCCTCTTCCTCCACGCCAAAGCCATTCTTTTTCCCTAGCAAAGCATCTTCCAAGCTCAAGTGAAGGCATTGGAGTCGGCCAGATCTTCTCAAAATTCTGTTCTTAGTTCATAAACTCTCCCATCCCTTCTATATGTTCCTATCCTTCTTCCTTAACTTTGATCTTCATTGCAGGGTCCTTCGAAGTCTTTGAGTTGTGGGCTGGGTTCACCTTGACAAAGAACCAACAAGCTGAAGCCCCAAGCCCAGGGTTCTGATCTCTGTTATCCAGGTTCTTCAGTTCTGAGCATTGGTAGTTTCAAGGTATGAATCAAAAGAAGTTTGGAAAGCTCATTAAGGTAAGTCCACAATCATTAGCCCCTATTATCTAGATCTTCTTCCTTCTTAGTTTAGGATTGTGTCTAATCAAGTAAAAGTCCAATTTCTTATAATCCTTAAATCTTATTATGATGAGTACAATGCTAGTGTAATTAGGTTTCATTGCTCTACAAATCATATTCAAAACATTAATCATATGCTTGCCGCATCATCCGGCCTCCGGTCTGATAGCCAGTCTGGCTACCAGGTCAGTGCCAATTTGATCGCTAGTCCGATCACTAGTTTGACAACCAGTCTTGTCGCTAGTCTAGCTACCAGTCTGATAGCCAGTCTAGTCGGTGCCAGTCTAGCCATCGATCTAACAGCCAGTCCGGCCATCGATCTGATTATCAGTCTAGTCACTAAATCAGTGCCAATCGATCGCAAGATCGGTGCCAATCCTGCCACCAATTGGGCCACCGGTCCAGTTGCCAGTATGGCCACCAGTCTGATGCCAGGTAGGTGCCAGTCCAACTACCAGTTCAATCGCCATAGTAGTTTCAATATTTTTTATATTATATTTTATAATATATTATAATATATTTATTATAATTTTTATATTATTCATTATATATTGTAATAAATTTTATTTTATAATATTAATATTTTACAATATTAATAAGATAACAATCTATAATTTTATTTATTTTTTATTTTTTTAATTACTTATATATTTTTTTAAGTATTTTATTTGAAAAAAGAAGGTACAAGTGAAGTAGTAAATATAGGAATATTTTTTAAAGAGGCTACTAGTTCGGTCATCAGTTCGATCACCAGTCTAGCCATTGGTCTAGCCATCGATACGATTATCGGTCTGATCGCCAGTCCGATCACCATATAGGTGCCAATCCAGCAACCAATCCAGTTGCCAAGCTAGTTTCAATATTTTTTATATTATATATTATAATATAATATATACCATATAATTTAATATATTATAATATATTTATTATAATATTTATATTTATTTATTATATATTATAAAAAACTATATTTTATAATATTAATATTTTATAATATTATTAACATAATCACCTATGATTATATTTATTTTATTTATATTTTTTATATTTTTAGATATTTTTTAAATTTTTTATTTAAAAGAAAATATAGTAAAGCTCTATGACTTTTTTTATTTTTTTACTTTAATATATTATTTTTATATCTTTTTGAAACTTGAAATCGTAGTTGGTTTCATTTAAAATAAAGCCGCATGTTCAATTTGTGGCTCCTAGGTTCGCATTCACTTAAATCAAACTACACTAATTTGATAAATATAACTTAAAATATTTTATCTTAATAAATATTTATTAAAAAATATTATTTAAAAAAAATCTTTGGATTGATATATCTGGTTTGACTAATTATTTTTTGTTTAGTCATGCTCAATCATAATAGAAAATAATTTTATTTTTTAACAAAACAAGTGGTGCTAAATTAGGGATTTTTTTTAAATATTAATTTTTAAAAATAATATTATCGAAATATGGCCATTTTAAACAAATTTACCATTTTACCATTGTTTTGCCATGTTGGATCGATTTTTTTTTTACACCACGTGGAGAAGGTGCAGGTTGAGCCAGCACCTTATAAAGTTTTAAAAAAAAATTTGCTGAAAGCGCAGGTTGAACCTGCACCTTCTCATAGAGTTAAAAAAAAATTTAGCTAAACCTGCGCCTTCTCGTAAAGTTAAAAAAAAAATTAGCTGAAGGCACAGGTTGAACCTGAACTTTAAAAAAAATTGACCTGAAGGTGCAGGTTACCTGCGCCTTCTCATAAAGTTTTAAAAAAAAATAGCTAAAGGCACGGGTTGAACCTACACCTTCTCATAAAACTTAAAAAAAATTGACCTGAAGGTGCAGGTTGAACCTGCACCTTGTAAATTGGGGGCAAATAAAAAAAATAGATTTTGCATAAAAACTCAAAAAAAATTCAAACCAATGGCAGGATCTTGCAGGCCGGACTGGTGGTAGGATCTTGATGGCCAAACCGGTGGTTAGACCGATGATAGGACCCTAGCGACCGGATCGATGGCAGGATCCTGATATCCAGACCGACAATCAGACCGATGGCAAACCTTGGCGGTCGGATCGATGGTAGACCCTGGCGGCCGGACCGATGGCAGAACCATGGCGGATGGATCGGTGCAGGACCCTAGCGACCGGACCGATGGTTTGATCGATGACAGGACCCTAGTGACCGAACCAGTGGCAGGATCCTATTGGCCAAACCGGCGATCAGACCGGTGGCAGGATACTAGCGGCCAGACCGGTGGTCGGACCTTGATGACTGGATAGACGGTTGACTGATGACAGGACCCTAGCGGCCAAACCTGTGGTAGGACCTTGCCGGCTAGACCAGCAATCAGACTGGTGGCAGGACCTTGCAGGCTAGACCGGTGATAGGACCCTGGCTACCGGACCGGTGATCAGATCGATGGCAGGATCTTGCTAGCCGGACTGGTGGCAGGACCCTACCGGTCGGACAAGCAATTAGACCGGTGATTGGACCCTAGCGACTGGACCTGTGGCAAGACCCTGGTGCTCGGACCGGTGATCAGATCGGTGGTAGGACCCTAGTGGTTGGACCTACGGCAGGACCCTACCTGCTAGACCAGCGATCAGACTGGTGGTAGGACCTTGCAGGCCAGACCGGTGGTAAGACCCTGACAACCAGACCAGCGGTTAGACCGATGATAGGACCCTAGCGGCCAGACCTGTGGCAGGACTTTGTCGGCCGGAACGATGATTAGACTAGTGGCAGGACCTTGCAGGCCGGACCGGTGGTAGAACCTGCTGGCCAAATCGGTGATTAGATCGGTGGTAGGACCTTGCATGCCGGACCGATGGCAGAACCCTACTGGCCAGATCGATGGTTAGACCGGTGACAGGACCCTAGCGGTCGGACCTATGGCAGGACCCTGGCTACCGGATCGATGATCAGACCGATGGCAGGACCTTGCAAGCCAGACCATAGGCAGGACCCTAGCTACCGGACCAGCGATCAGATCGGTGGTAGGACCTTACAGGCCGGACTGGTGGTGGAACCCTATTGGCCGGACTAGCGATTAGACAGATGACAGGACCCTAGCGACCAGACAGGTGGTAGGACCCTGGTGTCCGGATTGGCTATCAGACCGGTGGCAGGACTCTAACGATCGAACTGATGGTAGGACCCTGGTGGCCAGATCGATAGTTAACCCGGTGACAGGACCCTAGCTACTGTATCGGTGGCAGGACCCTAGTGTCTGGACTAGCGATCAGACCGGTGGCAAGACCCTACGGTTTTAAAAAATACTTGTCTTATGTTTGTAAATTAAAAAAAATAGATTGCCAGCCGAACTGGTGGTCGAATCGGTGCCCAGACCGATAACTGGACTGGTGCCCGGATCGGTCGCCGGATCGATGCATGGATCAGTGGCTGGACCGGTGGCAAGATGGATTTGATTGTCAATGATCCCTTGACTGGGCCGGTGGCCGGATAATGGTGGCCGGACCTTGGTGACCGGGCCGGACGGGTTTCAACCTAATAACTAGCCCAAAACTTTTTATAATTTATTATTTTTTAAATTTGATTATGTGAAATTATGAAATATTCAATAATATTTATAAATAAACAATAATGTAATATAGTATATGAATATTTAGTTGCATGTACCTCATTGTATGTCCAAAAATTTAAAGAAAACTATTAAAATAAAACTTCATTATAATGCCAGATCTGTACAATAATATGGTCCATACATAAATGTAGATATGTACAATAATATGGTCCATACATAAATGTAATATATAAATGAGAGTAAAAACATATATCCTAAGTCCCACAAGGTGACCGTCTCCTCCTACATGGAGATTACCTCCAACGATGTGAAGATTCTGCTTCACTCGATCCTTGATACCCTATCGAAAGCTTTGTCTCAGTATGAACAGGCTCCTATATAACACCCTTACGTGTCGATCCCTCACCGATAAACACAACTAGTACTAATAATATTTAAATAAACACAACTATTACTCTTCATAAATATTATCAAATACTTTTTATATATTATCATAAAATTTTTAAATTTAATATTTACTACATAATTTTTAACTATAATTAATTTTAAATCTATAATTATATAATGTATGATTATTTTTTAATTTATAAGTAATTTGTTAGTGTATCATTAATTAATATTATTTTTTTAAAAATTATACTATATTTTTTAAAAAAAATTATACATTTTATTACTTTAATACTAATAATTTCTTAAAAAATATCACCCATATTTTTTAAAAACTCATTAAGCTATATTTTCCTAACAATCATGTCTAAATTTTTATTTATTACAAAAATAATAATATTATTATTATTTTAATTTAAGTAATTTTAAATACTAATTTTTATTAATATTATGATATTTTTTTACAAATTACAATATATTTTTTAATTATAATATCGATTGTTGAATTTTAATTAATAATTAATTTATGAGCACACAATAATTTTTTAAATAAATAAATCTATTTTTTTAATTAATTTTTTAAAAAATACTGTATCACTATTTTTATTTAAACTTATTTATATCAACAAATATCTATAAAATACTTTTAAATATTACAAATATATATAAATTAGGTCCAATCCATTTCAAATCCATCAAGGCCATTATCCAATATTATGCCACCGGTCCTGCCACCGGTTTGACCTACAAGGTCTCGCCACTAGTTTGATCACCGGTCTAGTAGTCAGGGTCCTGCCACCGGTCCGGCTTGCAAGGTCTTGCCATTGGTCTGATCGTCGGTTCGGTCGATAAGGTCTTGCCATAGGTTCGGTCACTAGGGTTCTATCATCGATCTAACCACCAGTCCGGTCGTCAGGGTCCTACCACCAGTCTGACCACTAGGGTCCTGCCACCGGTCTGGTCACTAGGGTCCTATACCGATCTAACCACCGACCTAGCCGGCAGGGTCCAGCCACCGGTCCGGCTTGCAAGGTCCTACCATCGATCTGATCACCGATCTGGCTGCCAGGGCCCTACCACCGGTCTGGCCTGTAAGGTCCTACCATTGATCTAATCGCCGGTCTAGCCGACAGGATCCTACCACAAGTCCGGTCGCTAGGATCTTGCCATCGTCCGATCGCCGATCTAGATACCAGAGTCCTGCCACCGATCCGATCGCTAGGGTCCTATCACTGGTCTAACCGCTGGTCCGGCTAGCAAGGTCCTGCCATCAGTTTGGCCTGCAAGATCCTGCCACCAGTCTGATCGCCATCTAGTAGCTAGGGTCCTACCATAGGTCCGGTCTGCAAGGTCCTGCCACCGGTCTGATCGCCGGTCTGGCCGACAAGGTCCTACCACGGGTTTGGCCGCTAGGGTCCTGTCATCAATCTAACCGTCGATCCGGTCACCACGATCCTGCACTGGTTCGGTCGCTAGGGTCCTGTCACCGGTCTGATCGCCGGTTTGGCTAGCAAGGTCCTGCATAGGTCCAGCCACTAGTGTCCTGTCACTGGTCAAACTGTCGGTCTGGTTGTTAGGGTCCTGCCATCAGTCCAGCCGCCAGGATCCTGCCACCGATCTGATCGCTAGGGTCCTGCTACCGGTCTGATTGTCAATCTGGACATCAGGGTCTTACCACCGATCCAGTCGCTAGGGTCCTTTCATCGGTCTAATCGCCGGTCCGGCCACTAGGATCCTGCCACCGGTCCAGCTTGCAAGGTTCTACTATTGGTTTGATTTTTTTTTGAGTTTTTATGTAAAATCTAATTTTTTTATTTGCCCCCGATTTAGAAGGTGCAGGTTCAATATGTGCCTTCAGGTTAATTTTTTTTTAGTTTTATGAAAAGGCATGGGTTTAACCTGCGCTTCAGTGAAATTTTTTTTCCGTATTTTGTGAGAAGGTGTAGGTTCAATCCGCACCTTCAGTTAAATTTTTTTTAACTTTATGAGAAGGTACAAGTTCAATTTATGCCTTCAGCTAATTTTATTTTTAACTTTATGATTTTAAAACTTTATACGTGTTGTAAAAAAAAAGTCCCGACATTGCAAAACAACGTTAAAACGGTAAATTTGTTTGAAACACTTTATTTCATTAATATTATTTTTAAAAATTAATATTTTTAAAAAATAAATTTAAATAAAATTATAATAAGTAGTATATCAATATCTTCGAAAGAGACTTCGCATTGTTGTCCCATTCGAAAAAGGGTGGAGTGCCCTACAGAAGGATATAAAGTAGGTGAATTTTTGCTATATCTTTTAAAAGCTTCGTATCTAGATTAGATGGAAATTATAATAAGTGGGATACGAATATCTTCGAAAGAGACTTTGCATTGTTGTCCCATTAAGAAAAGAGTGGAGTGCCCAAGAGAAGAGAAGGATATAAAGTAGGTGGACTTTTGCAATATCTTTTAAAATGGTTCTTTCTAGATTAGATAGGCTCGATTGGTAGATTGGATTAATTAATTATTTTTTTTGCATTTAGTCATGCACGTCAGCTATTTTTCTAATAAAACAAGAGGAGCAAAAATTTTTAAGGAATATTATCCAGCATCACGGGACGAAAATAAGCAAGAAGTGTCACGAGGTAATTGCTCATGCCAGGAATGGAGCTACCGCCATCAATGTGGACTGGATTCTAGCCGCGAGACGGGGCCTCCTTCTAACGCTTTAGCAGTAGATGCGGGAAAAAATGATGAAAAGCATAGGGCTTGAGCCAAACTTAAATGATAAATTTGTTTGAAACCCCATATTTTAATAATATTATTTTTTAAAAAATAATATTTAAAAAATTAAATTTAAATAAAATTATAATAAATGATATATCAATGTCTTAGAAAGAGATATCCAATCCAGAAAAGGATGGAGTGCCGGAGAAGAAAAGGTTGGGATGCGGGAGAGAAGAATATAAAGTAGATAGATTCTTTTTATTTTTTAAAAGCTTCCTGTCCGCATTAGATAGGAATTATAATAAATAGGATATTAACGTCTTCCAAAAAGATTTCGTATTGTTGTCTTATTAGAAAAAATGATGGAGTGACTTGCTGAAGAGTACAAAGTAGGTGGATTTTTGCTATATTCTTAAAAGGTTGCTATCCGAATTAGTCAAGCTTGATTGAAAGATCGAATTAACTAATTATTTTTTTATATTCAATTATGTCCGTTAGTTATTTTTTTAATGAGACGAGTGGAGCAAAAAACTTTTTAAGAAATATTATCACCGATGCGGACTGGATGCCGGTCGCGAGACGTGGCCTATTTCCAGCGCTTCAACGGTAGATGCGGAAGAAAACGATGAAAAGCACGGAGCTTGAGCCAAACCTATCCTTTGACTTCTGTGACTACAAATACACCCATGTATACACCAGCTCTGGCAATCTTATCGGAACGAAAGAACATGGAAAAGAACGAAGGGAGGCAGAAGCACATCATCCCTGTAGAAGGAAAGGACATGGAAAAGAACGATGGGAGGCAGAAGCACATCATCCTGGTCCATGGTGCCTGTCATGGAGCCTGGAGTTGGTATAAAGTGGCAACACTTTTGAGATGCGCCGGGTACCAGGTGACGGTGCCCGATCTCGCAGCTTCCGGCATCGACGAGAGGAAGCTACACGAGGTGCCCACCTTTGCCGACTACTCCCAGCCGCTGGACATCCTGGCCGCACTCCCACATGGGAAGAGGGTCATCCTGGTGGGCCACAGCTTCGGGGGAATGAGCGTGGCCCTGGCCATGGAGAGGTTCCCCGAGAAAATAGCTGCGGCCGTCTTCGTTTCAGCATATATGCCGGCTCCCGATTCTCGGCCTTCCCACGTCATTGACAAGGTAAGGTTTTTTTTTATTTATTTATTTTTAAATCAAAAGGGATAGGGGAGACAAGGTAAGGTACTCTGGATATTTCAATATCAAAAATTCAAACACCCGGCAAGCTTTAATGGGGTTTTCAAGGTAAGGTAAGCTTTAAATATGAATATTCTGACTTATTCAGGCCTGGCTCCAGAACAGCTCCAAAGATTTGCGACAGAGGAAGATGGGTACAGAACGCTATGTAAATATATATGCCGGACATGCAAGAATATATGAACTCTGTATTTATAAGTAAATGAAAAAAAAAAAAATTCTACAAACATGTGAATGCTATAATTTGTATTCTAACATCATAAATTATTTGCAAATCAGGGACAACCCCTTATAGATATTAAAAATAATGATTTTGATGAAATTTATAGAAAGAAATACAGGGATAAAGGCTTAGAAGTAATTAGGAATGAGAACGGACCGGATCAAACAGAAACATGAGCATCCTCGATTCAATCTTTTTTTATCGGGTTTTCATATTAGATCCAGATCTAAATCAATAAAAAATTGAATCAGATCGGGTTCGGTCCATGATCATAATTTCTAATCAATAGATCATTCAGGTTGGATTGGATCATAATTTAAGAAATTTAGATCGGGATCGAATCTAGAAAAAATACAGATAACTATATTTTAATTATCATATAGTCAACTATTATTAATCATAAAAAAGATAGCAAACAACATTATTCTCAAAATAAAATAAAATATAAAAATAATTATAAATATATTTTTATATTAAAAGTAAGTTTCATGTAATTTTAAAATTTTAATTTAGAGGTCTAAATATGTTTGGATTCTAATAGCATAAGCAGGTTTAGATCGGGTCGGGTCTGAATTTAGTATACCTAGATCCAATTCGAAAAATGGGAGTGGATCCAATCCACCTAGATCCATGGGTCCTTAAAAATATACTGGATCGGATATAAGTGGATCAAGTCAGATCGAATCATGGGTCAACCCGATCCATTTGCAATCTTAGAAGTAATATAGATTGTCAAGTCGAATATGCACATTGAGTGATATTAATTTGAGTACGGATGGAGTAAGGTTCATGAAACTGTGGATGTTCAAAGAAGCAAATCCAAACCTACACTAGCCAAAATCTCTAGGAGGTTTCCTTTCGAAACCATGTAAATATGGCTGTAAGTTATTTTTAAAGCAAAACTTGATTGTAAATTGTTATGTGTCTTGTAGTTGTAGAATAGGTTACCAAAAAAGCTCTCTTCTTAGGCCTTCAGCAAATGGGAGTAGCGGCCCACTGGAAGGGCTGGACCTGAAATTTGAGGTTCTTTATGTCCTCGGGCTTCTGGGATTGCATATTTGTATTTTGGAGCTCTCAAGTACTTTTGAGATTGAAGGTTTTTTATTAGAATTTTCTCATTTTGTTAATTTTCTCTATCATTAGTGAGGTTTTTCTGATCATCTTCACCCATGAGCATAGATGAACCATGTTGTAAATCTATGTATTCTTCACTTTCTTAGTTTTCCGTATTGTATCTAGACTATGTTCTTTGTACAACATCAATCATTAGATCTAGATTAGCTGGTCATGTATAGGTTAAGTTTGACTAGCCCTCTTCTTTGAGTTGTTAGAGGACCTGTCAAAGTGGTAGCATTGCGGAGTTGCCATGATTTTAATCGAAAAGATCAAAATCTCCTTCATGGGCGTGACACATTAAATTTTCCTAGTCAGCAACGAAATCCTATCATCGATTAATATGGTTGTTTTGTAGTATATAAGTTGACATGGTAGAATAGAAAAGCATCGGCCAATTGATCCAACCCAAGATTGTATTCATGGTTATCTAGCAAAAGAAGGTTGTATTCATATTTTCCTAAGGTATGAAAAAACTATTTATTATATTTGATTGTTGTGAGTAATGATTTCTTAGATATCCAAATTTATGTATTAATTTGGGCATCATCTAGAGCCATCAATCTCTACTATTTGCCAAGTGTTTAATATCTCTTGGTTCATCTAATTTGCTCCAAGGAACCTAATTATTAATTCTCTTCCTTTGGGAAATCACGTTAGAAGTTTTGAACATAGAATGTCCTCACAAGAGACCAGGATAAAAGGCCACTAGGCCATGAAGCTTCTTTGTTTCTTAGCTCTCTATTTTTAGACTCTTTGCTTTCAAGATCTTCCAAAAAAAAAGACTTTCATTTTTTTATTCAAAGATAGATACAATATATCTTATTTCATTTCTGCACAACCAAGATAGAGGTTGACCTAAGTGCTATCTTATCTCTAATAAGATTGGAATTTCCTCACTACATAACTGAAGAAAAGAGGTGGAGGCTGAAAAAATAATATATGATCATGAAGCTAAATTTGGATGCTTGTGTCAAAGCCACGTATTCTCCTCCTCATGTTTACTACAACCAAAAAAAAAAAAAAAAAAGAAGTCTATATTGCATGCATATAAATTAAAAAAAAAAAGGAAAAAAGAAACCATGTTCACAAACTGATATACTTTAGCTTGTTGTTGGTGAAGCTTGTCGAAGAGACCCCGATGTCATATTGGATGGACACTCAGCTGGGCTCAAGCAAGGGCCAAGAGAAAAGCCCCACCCCCCTGTTGTTTGGTCCCCAATTCATGTCAATCAAGCTCTACCAACTCTGCTCAGCCGAGGTATCTATGCATTCAAATATGTGTGTATATATATATTTGTGTATATGTATACATTCAATTTGTTCATCACAAAGTTGTACAGGCATAATTAATGTATATGCTTCCATTTTAGGATCTCACACTGGGCCTGGCCTTAATCAGGGTCGGATCAGTGTTTCAAGAAGATCTATTATCTGCACCACCCTTCTCTAAGAGTCGTTATGGATCGGTTGATGTGGTCTACATTATATGTTATCAGGATTTAGCAATCACAGAGAATTTTCAGCGTTGGATGATCAAAAACAACCCAGTTAAAGAGGTGAAGGTTATCAAGGAAGCAGATCATATGGTAATGTTATCAAGGCCAAAAGAGCTATGCGAATGTCTCTCAGAGGTTGTCAATACCTATGTTTGATTTGCTTCGTGTCATTCTCTATCCTATCCTAGTTATAGTTAATATCACTAGTCTTCATTTTGTCGTTGATATTATTGTTCCTTGTAGCTCATACTTTTACTCAATTTTCAAAATGTATCTTCGTAACGATCAATTAGCTTATATGGTTTGGTGCTAGAGAGTAGTGTACGACAATAACAAGTGAGAGGAGTGAGGTTTGGGGTGGGGGACTGGGGGTGTGGTATGATTGTTGGAGGGAAAGAAGTTGAGATGAACACGGTATCCCAAATATTCTAAGAGATTTTTCTTCACATGGATGGTCACGTTACAAGGCATGCAAGTTCTATTTTTTTCCAAATATTTATATCATTTTTTCAGACACAGGATAATTAATTTATTTATTTAAAGGAGTCCACAATCTAATGGTAAGAATATATTCAAATCAAATTTATTTAAAAGAAAACTAAATAATTATCTTCTAAATCATTAACTCCTCGTAGCTCGGTCTTGAGCCCAATATATACTTCTGCATTTGACACAAAAAAGAATAGCTTTTATACATTTAGAAATTAAGTATAAAATAATTTTTAAGTATAATTGTTGGAATACGCCGGCTCAACTAAGGTTAACCCCAGGTTCAAAGGTCCGCTCGGGTCTCTTTCGAACCGAGCATCCATGCCAGAAGAATCGAAGATGACCCAATGACATTACGGCACCCCTCTAGGGTCAGTCTTTAGCCTAAGCTGAAGACACTGTCCCCGAAGCCTATCCTTCGACTGTTCACCTTCATGTGATCGGTTGATCTGAAGAAGACAGATCCGAAGAAGGTTAATATGAAGAAGGTTAGTCTAAAGAAGACGATCACTTCATTTCTTCAATTGTTCCAAAGAAGTCAAGTATGAAACAAGCAATCCAACCCACTCCTAAGAAGGCAGCTCCGATACGAGTGGTTGAGATATCTTCGGTCTACTCCGAAGAGGATAGGTACAGGATAATTAACCAGCTTGACTTCGCCCCTCTCTGAGGGAGTGGCTCTAAAGCAAATCTCCAACTGATCTCGAATCTCTATACGTGGACATGGTTGTTGTAACCAACAACGTGGCCATGAACTCCAGCTCCAACAGAATCGAAATGGCCACCTCAAGCAACATCCACTTTTGGTTAAGAGGGGGGTTAAGTTAACTAACTCCACTTAACCAAGGGCAAGTGGAGTCGACTGTAGTTAGATATAGCCACCACTATAAATAATGGTAAGAGGGGATACTCATGGTAAGTTAAGTCAAGCAAGCCGGGATAAGCGAAGCTGAAGCTATTTCATCCTTGAGCTACTTTTCACTCTCTTTTCCTTGAGAACTCTCCATTCTGTTGCTAGAATCCTTACTGACTTAGGCATCGGAGTATCCCCCACTGGAAAAATTTTGGTCAGGGACCTATTTTGTAGGGGTCACGGGAGGTGCACTGACGATCCTGCCGCTCCGTTCGGTCCTCAGGGGTTCGATGTCAACAATAATAATTTTATTTTGATTAACCGGGTTGTTTAAGATACAATCTTGGAGTACGTATAGCAAGATTGTCAAACAACAAAATATATAATAATTTAATTTTCAAATATGTCATGCATGATAGTAAAATATAAAACTCTATCTCAATCTTCGATGACTACTATCATGATCAATATAAGATACAAGATCCCAAAAAAAATTGGTCCATGAATATAAAACACATAATCCATCAACTTATATCATCCAGTCACAATTAGTATCATAACAAGGTAAAAAGATTAATTTTGAAAATATATATGCAATGCATCAACATGTGCCAATGATCAATCCTACTTCCTTCCTCGTCATCATAAAAAGTATAGTAATATTTTTAAATCCTATTATAGCATACTTGCTTGGTATACTTTAATAGTCTAGACTAATTATTATAGAATACTCTACAAATATTTTTCTGTTATGATGACAAGGTCTCCTGATTGGCCTTATCCTTTTGCAACCTTGAGGGATATATTAAAGTTAGTTATCAATGAAACTCCCTCAAAGTGTCTGGCTAAAAACATTAAATTTAATGCTTGTTGGGAGCTAACCCAATCTCTTAGTAATAGTCTTCATAAAAATCATAGTTTTAATAAAAGTCAGATTAAAGACATCAAACTTGGCACTTGTTGGAAAGTAATCCAACATCCTTACTTCTTTACTTTCTTTTCTTTTTATTTTTTAGGTTTTATGAATAAACCTATCCCATCCTGAAGATTTGAAATAACATTTGCAAGTCACCGCCATATTAAATTATTTTCAACTTTAAAGACTAATCCTAGGTGATATCTTTCCTTTCCACTCTCTTTGCTTTATTTTATTTTCTCCATTGAAAATAATGCTGATTAAGTTGGGAGGAGAATAAATAAAATTAAAAAATTAAAGTCTTCGAATAAATTAGTATTTAACATTTAAGCACCTGATTATACTAGAGAATTAAGCAGAACTAAACAATTTTTTTAAAAGTAAATTGATACTCAAATTAGAGAATCTGTGAGATATTGAGGGATCAAGTATTAAAAAAACCAGATAGAGAGTTAAGTCTAGAATATAAATATTTTTCTTTAAGCACCTCTAAGTCCTCCTATTAGCATCAAATAAGAGTTTATCTCTTATGGGCTAGCATAAGGTAACTATGTATTTATAAAAAAATAAAAATAAAATAGTTTTCAAGTACTTCTCATTGAGTAACAGGGCTTCTTTGTCTAAGTAAGCATTGAAGTTCATGTCAAAGAATGAGGAGGGCAAAAAATTTCATTATAAGGTTAGTCTTAACTCATAGCCTGTTTGATTCGAGCAAGTATGTTCGAGAGGTATTTTATATCTAGTACCCTAAAGTCATTTGATTAGGGAGTTATTGGCTAAAAACTTGTTATATAGGTCAAACATAAATCTTAAGGGATTAAGATATTTAATAACAATACAACGTTTAAAAAATGAAGAAGCAAGATCTAAACACTGATCTCTCATCGAGTAACTGGATTCCTTTTCTAAGTATTATTGCTCGCATCAAAAAGTAGATAATGTAAAAAAACTTCTATAATAAATAAAGGACGAAAGTAATAATACCTTAGTCCATGAGAAAGTTAATGATTTAGAGATAAAGATAGGGATAATTTAAAAGAAGTTCAAAAAAGATTTAATATTCTTTACTTAATTTTATATTAGCTAAGTATTAATACTTCAATGACATACCTCATTCCTGCTTTATTAAACATCAATGGCCTTTGAAAAATAATGCCCGATGAAACTTGAAACTTTAAGCTAGATGGTATCTAACTCTAAATCATTTCTTTATTCTTGGACGAGCAAAATTTAAGTTAAGGGATGTCATGAATTAGTTTGTAAATGGATGCTTTCCTATAAAAGATAAATAAAAGTATCAATTTCTAAATAATAAATATGAATTAGTTGGAAATTAATGAGTATATCAAATATACTAATAAAGATATTGATTTATAGACTAACTTATCTTTATTCTTTAAGAATTGATATTTTTATTTATCTTTTGTAGGAAAGCATCAATTTACAGATTAATTCATCACACCCCCAACTTGAACTTTGTTCATCCTTGAATAAAAAAAAAAAATAGAGTTGGATACTTTTTAGCTTAAAGTTTCAAGTTTCACTAAGCAATTCTCTTTAAAGGGCCATTGATATTCAGTATGACAGAAGTAAAGTATGTCATTGGAGTATTAATACTTGCCCAAAATGAAAATTAAATAAAGAACATTAAACTTTTTATGAATTATCCCTATCTTTATCTCTAAATTGTTAACCTTCCCCTGATATAATCTATTGTTACTTTCATCCTTCATTTATTATAAAAGCATCTTCATCTTATCTACTTTTTGATATAAACAACAATACTTAATTAGATGAAGGGACTCGATTACTCGATAGGAGAGCAATATTTAGATCTTGCTTTTCTCTTGTTTTTTTAACGTTGAACTACTATCGAGTATCTTAACCATTTAAGCTTTCTATTTAACCCATGTAGCGAATATTTAGTCAATGACTTTCAAATTAAATGACCTTAGGATACTAGGTATAGAATAATCGTTGGGCTTATTTGCTTAAGTCAAACAGGTTTCAAGTTAGAACTAGCCTTATCATGAGCTTCTTTGCCATCTTTACCTTTTGATGTGAACTTCAATATTTCTTAAACAAAAAAATCTGGTTATTTAATAAGAAGTACTTAAAAACTATTTTATTTTATTTTTTTTAATATGAAGAAATATATAGTTAACCTATGCTAGCCCATAAGAAGTCAACTCTTCTTTGATGCTAGTAGGAGGACTTAGAAAATGCTCAAAGAAAAATATTTATGTTCTACACTTAACTTTTTATGGTCTAGGGTTTAGGGTCTAGGATTATAGGATCTAGGGTTTAGGGTCTAGGATCTAGGATCTAGGGGTTTAGGGGTTTTGGGGTTAGGGATTAGGGTTCAGGGTTTAGGGGTTTAGGTATTAGGGCTTAGGGTTCAGGATTCGGGATTTTAGCATTTAGGGTTCAGAGTTTTAGGGTTATAGGTTCGAGATTCAAGGTTTAGGGTTTGGGATTCAATGTTTAGGGTTCAGGGTTCGGGTTCGGGGTTCAGGATTCTAGGTTTTAGGGTTTGGGGTTCAGGGTTTAGGATTTCATGATTTAGGGTTTAGGGTTCAGGTTTCGGGATTTACGGTTCAGGTTTCAAGGTTCAGGGTTTCGGGGTTCAGGGTTTCGAGGTTCATGATTCAGGGTTCAAGATTTTAAGGTTCAACATTCAGGGTCCGATTTTTAGGGTTTAGAGTTTCAGGGTTCAGGGTTTTAGGGTTCAAGGTTTTAGGGTTTAGGATTTTAGGTTCAGGGTTTTAGGGTTCAGGGGTTAGGGTTCAAGGTTCGAGGTTCGGGGTTTTGAGGTTCGAGGTTCGGGGTTTTGAAGATCAGGGTTTTGGGGTTCGGGGTTTAGGGTTTTTGGGTTTTGGGGTTTTGGTTTCTGGGTTTGGGATTTTGGGGGTTCAAGGTTTCAAGGTTCAGGGTTTTATGGTTCAGGGTTTAGGGTTTTAGGGTTCAAGATTTTAGGTTTAGGGTTTTAAGGTTTAGGAGTTCAGGGGTTCAGAGTTTGGGGTTCGGGGTTTGTGGTTCAGGGTTTGAGGTTTAGGGTTCGGGGTTCAAGGTTTAGGGTTTCGGGATATAGGGTTCAGGGTTCGAGGTTCACGGTTCAGTGTTCTAGTTTTAGGGTTATGGTTTAAGGTCTAGGGTTTCAGGTTTTAGGATTTAGGTTTTAGGGTTTAGGGTTTAGGGTTCAGGGTTCATGGTTAAGGGTTTTAGGGTTCATGGTTTAATGGTTTAGGGTTTTAGGGTTCAGGGTTCATGGTTTTAGGATTTACGGTTTTAGGGTATAAGGTATAGGGTTTTAGGGTTTGGGTTTTAGGATTTAGGGTTTAATGTCTAGGGTTTAGGGTTTAGGGTTTTAGGGTTTAAGGTTTAGGGTCTAGGGTCTAGTGTTTAGAGTCTAGGGTCTAGAGTATAGGGTTTAGGGTGTAGGGTTTAGGGTCTATGCTCTAGGATCTAGGGTCTTGGGTTTAGGGTTTAGGGTCTAGGGTCTAGGGGTTTAGGGTCTAGGGTTTAGGGATTTAAGATTTAGGGTATAGGGTTTATGGTTTAGGGATTTGGGTTTAGGATATAGGGTTTTAGGGTTTGGGATTTTAGGTTTTAAGGTTTAGGGTTTAGGCTTTAACGTCGAGGCCAAGATTTGGCAAGACCGTCATGATCTACTGCATACTTATACTATACAGTAGATAAGGTATCTTTATAAGATTTAAACTTACTTAGTATGAATTATTTATATTTGAAGGAAATTGAATGAACCAAGTCTTGAACTACATTCATTTGATCCAGACTTTAACTATCATAAATATAGTATAGGGATCTTCATCATGTTGGGTCCTTATCTTGCAAGACATTCAAAACCATTAAAAGCTATTCCTACTTCTTATAGTTTTTCCTATTTTTTTTTAAAAATTTCTTCATGATTTTTTTAATTATAAAGCTTTCTTCTTTCTAGGTGTGAAGAGTCTTCATCAACATCTATCACGATCATGCTCACGGATGAAGGAATCCCGATCTTATCTTGGAAAGATGTTTCTGATTATTTCCATATGCGAAATGGAAATATATATTAGGACAATGCCCTATATGCTTCCAGATTTGCTATTTTAGTTTTGTGATTTTCTGTAAGTCTTCAATAATTTTTTTATTATAAAATTTTTTCTTAGTTTTATTAATCACATATATAATTTTTAAAGCCATGTTCTAACATTTCTGTTGGGTGCAATCAAGTTCATTCAAGTCTAGCTTGATCAAGCATAATGTTGCAAAATTCAAACTTACCCAATTGGATGCTAGATTTTTGCTTGGATTCCTTGTGAAAGCCATGTATCTTAAATTTCATGACTCTAAATTTGTTCAGCTCTTGATGGATCCATCATCTATGCCTATCTAGACCATTTGAATCTAGCTCCAAAGATCTACCATGTCATAAGGTCATCTAGGGGCCTGTTACCTATACTCTTGTCTACAAGGTTTGAATTACAAGGAGACATCATATTCTTATGAAATATGCAATTATTATTTAAAAGATAGGTTTGAGAAGAGAGTGTGAGGTTCTTAAATGAGTGTTTGAAGGGTAGAATACCCTTAAGTGTTTGAAAGGTGGAGTGCTCCTTGCTTGATCCAAGATCCAAGCATCCTTCTTTGAAGGCGTCGGCATCTACTTCCTTGTTTTCCTTCCTTCTTCTTCTTGTTTCAATTCTAAGTTTGAATTCTCCATCCACACCTAACTTTTGATTTGACGCAGGTTTTCTCTGATTTTCCAAGTCCAAGATGAAGGTCTCCAAGCTAAGGATCATGGCCAAGGTGAGTCCTAAAAGTAGGGAGTGCTAGTCTTATGGTTTAGACCTCAATCCTAAAATGATGAGAGCTCATTCTTCTACCAAATAATTAGCCATCATTGTTGGTAGGAAAATTCTTCTTAAGCTTCATTAGATCTGATCATTTGAAGGTTAACTTGCCCTAGTAGTGATGGTTTCTGATAAATGCAGAAAAATTAAGTATTAAAGCATTAAGTTATATATTAAATTATCCTTATTTGATTAAATTTTATATTTTTATTCAGTATTTTAAATAATTGAACCCCACCAATATGAAGAGCATAATTTTTGGGATCCAACGGCATGAACAGCATGCGAATCGGACTTGAATTGAGCTGGGAATTGAATTTTGAAAGATTGATACAAGGAAAGCCACGATTCTTAAAGCAAACGGGTTACTATTGTAAACCGATCAATTGGTCCACGCATCACCCAGAACGGTCCATACCTCCATTGATGCTGGTCCAAGGAGCAGAGCCGTGGACCACAGGCCAAACCAAGCTTCGTTTTCACAGGGGGAAGATGCCGGAACGATCTTCTCAACGTCGGGAGTCTCCTCGTGGCGGGGGAAATCGCCGGAAAACTCTCTCAGTGCCAAAAGAATTCAAGGAAAAAGCCACGGTCTCCTCTTTGCTGCAGCCACTATCACCTTCTTCCTCTTACAACCACTGCCCGTCCAAGCCTCCACACACCATGTCTTCTTCACCATCTCTCCAACGCCAAACAACCGCCTGCTGCTCCTAACGTTGGCCCAGAAACTTGTCGGAAGGTTGGGAGATTGGATGTCCGAAAGAGATTCACTACAGTCTGGGATAACATCGCAGGAGTTTGAAATTCATTGGGAGATGGAGTTTGTTACGGGAACGATGTTTGTGAACCAAACAAAATTAAGAGAGCAGTCCGACGAGGTTTATCCTAGGATTCTTTCTCTATAAATACCCGGGACTGTGGGAGGCTAAAGAAATTAATTTTCAGAGCGTTGCTTTCTTTCTGGAGGAGAGGAGAGGAGAGCGCCTTTATTTATTTCTTAGTTATTTTATTTTATTTTATTCATTTAGGGGTTGAACATTCTGTCATTAGTCTTCCTTCTATGCAATAAAAAAATTTATTTCTTTAATTTAATTTATTTTTATTTTTAAAGCGGTAGATTAGATTAATTTCTGTTAATTTATTTTATGCAATCTACGTACTTGCAATTAAAATAATTTTATATTTACAATCCTGTAATTTATTTTATGCTATTTAAATTTTTGCAATTATGATAGTTTTTATTTTTACATTTAAGTTCTGCAAATTATATTTCTGCAAGTAGTATAATTAATTTTATATCTTTTTATTTTATTTTATTTTTAAAGTTTTAATATCATGTCTGGCTAAGCATACCCTCTGGTGTTGGCGATGAAGCAAGACCATGATTAGAAGCACTTCTCTGGATTTGTTTTTGAGCTTTAATTTTAAGAGTTTATCTTTACTTTTTAAACTTCTTGTCAAGAGATTTGATGAGCTATAGTTGGGTTTCAATCCCTTCATAGTTCATGCTTGATTTGGTGCAAGAAGGACAAAAGGTAGATAGCTCAATAATTTATTTGTTTTGATTTCTTTCTTTGTTTGTAAAATCTTGATGGGTTATAGTTGAGTTAAATCTCTTCATAATCTATACTTGATTATTACAAAGGAGGAAGTTGAAAGGTTTTATAAAAGAGATCCTTAGAAAATATTTTCGAAATCATTGGTCTAGTGGATTCGAAAGTCCTAGATTTTTCTTCGATTTAATTACTTTTGCTCGTTCTTATCAGGTTACCTAAGCTAGGGTTAGGACATAGATTAAAACCCATTTTCCTGTAGGATCGACCCGTACTCGTCGGACGTGCTACTCTGCACACCGTGCGCTTGCGGTTAAATTAGAAAATTTATATCAAGTTTTTGGCGCCATTGCCGAGGAAGTGGTTTGTTTTTAATTGTGTTTTAAATTCTTGCTTTAACTTTAGTTTAATCTAGTTTATTTTTAAAGTTGGCGAGTGCTGGAAACCAGGTGAGTTTTAATTATTTTTATTTCAGCGTCTTAGTTTATTGCATCTTATCTTCTCTTAGTTTATCAAATCTTATCTTTAGTTTATTTAGTTTTTAATTTAAATTTGTTTGGTTTCCCTTTTATTATGCATAGCATATTTAAATTTTTTTAAGGGCACAAATCCTAAATAAGATAAGGTGGGGATTTCATCACCCTTCCTTAGCCCACAAATCAGACTTCTTCATCTGCATTAACCCAACCTCTAAATAAAATTAATTAGATGTTGACCCTAGGGACATCCGAGCTCAATAGGACAAGGAGACCTAAGGGTTATATCAAGCTAGATTCAATCATTAAATTGGTATCTAGGAAAGTGATTCAGGGATTAAGTCCCAAAGGAAAGTGCTCTGGTTTCGCTTACCTGGCCAATTTTTAATTGGTGTCTAAGACAAGCAATAAGGGGACCTTCGCTGACCTTACACTTACCTGGCCAATTTGATGTATTGGTTGAACTTGGAGTGCCTGAAGGTTAACTTAGAACAGTTAGGAGCTGTCTAGATTTAGGTTACCTTAGAATAGATTTAATTTGTGTGAAACTTGTTTGAAAAAAAAATAAAAAATAAAAAAAAATTTATAAAGCCAAAAATATGAAAAAATTGAGGACATTGAGAATATTGTAAATTCTCCAACTCCTGTTTGGAGAAGATTATTAGGTCGACTAACTAGAGCTGATCCAATTCCTGTTTCAGATCCAACAATGGATATTGTGAATCAACCCCAAACCCTTAAGGATTTATGTTATCCAGTTGGTTCTGTCCAACCATCCTGTATAATGTTGCCACAACCCACTACAAACAACTTTGAAATTAAACCTCAGATCATTAATATGCTTCTGAAATTCACTGGAATAGAGGATGCATATTTATTCATTAGGAAATTTGAAGAGGTTTGTGCAGCAATGAGATTGCAACAATTGACTGAGGACGAAATCAAGCTGAGACTAATCAACTTTGCCCTTAAGGATAGTGTAAAGAAATGGCTTTATAGTCTCCTAAATCAATCTATCACGACCTGGGAGGAATTTGTTAGAACGTTCCTTAAGAAATACTTTCCTCATCATAAGACAGCTAAGATCAGAAATGAAATAAATCAATTTTATCAATTAGCTGGTGAGTCATTCTGGAAATATTTTGACCGTTTTAAGAATCTCTTGACCCAATGTCCGCACCATGGAATAGAAATTTGGAGATTATGCCAAATCATTTATGAGGGTTTAGATTCTAATTCAAGAACCATGCTAGAGTCCATGTGTTAGGACCAATTTATGTATAAAGAACCCAATGAAGCTTGGCAATTCTTAGGAGACCTAGCTGAGAAAATTTTACAATGGGAAACAACTAGGGAACCAGAAAGATCCACACCATTGAGAGGTGGAATCCATCAAGTTCAGACTACCCTAGCTGCTGAAGCCAGAATTGCAATACTGACACATAGGTTAGAGGCCTTAGAACTTCAGAGGTCAGCCAGTATCAATCAAGTGTCTGCAACCATGTGCAATGGGTGCAATGCATCTGACCATGTCCTTGAAGAATGTCCCTTCCTGATGAACCAAATAGATAATGGATGTGCACAGGTGAATGCCACATACCAGAGACTAATGAACAATCCCTATGCACCTACCTATACCCAGGATGGAGGAATTATCCAAATTTTTCATGGTCACAGAACCCAAATGTAGGCAGTCTAAGTTTCAATCAGCAAAACCCAAGGCCTAATCCTGTGATGAACAACCTACCACCAGGCTTCAATATTAATGAAAAGAAGCTTAGCACTTTAGAAAAAAACCTAGAAGCCTTAGCCAAATCAAATGTTGACACTGGTGCTACAATGAATAATTTTATGCAAACCATGAGCTAAGCCATAGCCCGATTGGAAATGCAAGTGGGTCAACTAGTATCTACCATTGCTGAAAGAGAACGAGGTAGGCTACCTAGCCAACCTGAGCCCAACCTAAGGAACCAAACTGGTCCACGATCCCAACAAGGAAATTAAGTTAATCATGTGAATGCTATTCATACATTAAGATCAGGGAAACAAGTGGATAATCAGGTAATAGCGTCTGACATTAGAGAAGATTCAACTACTAAGTCTACTGAGCCACCCAATGAATAACCTACATTACAAACTCAAGCTCCTGAAACTGATAGTGCATTGAATCAGGTACCCATAATTCCTAAAGCTCCTTTTCCAAATCGATTAAGGTCTAACAAACAATCGGAACATTTAGATAGGATGTTGGAGATGTTTAAACAAGTTCAAGTTAATATCCCTCTTCTAGACATGATCCAGCAGGTTTCGACTTATGCCAAATTCTTAAAAGACCTTTGTACCAAGAAAAAAACCACAAATGTACCGAAAAGAGCTTTCTTAGCAGCAAGTATGAGTTCCTACCTATTGAGTCACATGCCTATAAAGTATAAGGATCCAGGTTCTCCAACAATTTCTTGTATCATAGGAGAAACCCATATCGAGAAGGCTTTACTTGATTTAGGAGCTAGTGTGAACATTTTGCCCTATTCAGTGTATGAGCAATTGGGATTAGGAAAACTTCAACCAACAGGGATTACATTATAATTAGTAGACCGATCTTTCAGAATCCCTAGGGGAATGGTAGAAGATGTTTTGATTAAGGTTAGAAATTTTATTTTTCCGGTTGATTTTATCATTTTGGAGACTGAACCGGTGTTGAATTCTAAAGGTCATTTCCCTATTATTTTAGGAAGATCATTCTTAGCTACCGCTAATGCTGAAATCAATTATCGGAATGGACTTATGAAACTATCATTTGGGAATATGACTATTGATCTGAACATCTTTAATTTGGAACAGGAATCTACTAGGCATGCTAATGTTAGTGCAATTCAGAATGAAATTTATGAACCTATAGACATTAGCGAAGAAGAAGTCGACCTTGAGGAGACTCATATCTGGCCTACCCATGAAGATGAGAATTTAGAAAAAATATTTGAAGATAATAATAAAAATGGCCAGAGGTGGGAGCCTCCTACTGAATTATTGGAAATGGCTAAATCATCAAACAAGCCATCAATAGAAGAGGCACCCAAGTTAGAGTTGAAACCCCTTCCTGCTTATCTTAAGTATGTGTATTTAGGTCCAAATGAAATGTTGCCTGTAATTATTGTCTCAGACCTAAATCCTAAACAAGAGGAGGAGTTATTAACTATTTTGAGAGATAATCAAGAAGCAATAGGCTGGACCATGGTAGACATTAAGGGAATAAGTCCTTCCATAGTTCAACTAGGATACATTTGGAGGAAGAGGCTAAACCAACTAGAGATGCCCAGAGAAGATTGAATCCAGCCATGAAGGATGTAGTCAAGAAGGAGATTTTGAAGTTGCTAGATAATGGAATCATTTACCCCATATCTGATATTTCATGGGTGAGTCCTGTACAAGTTGTACCACAGAAATCTGGGATAACAATGGTCCAAAATGAAGCAAATGAACTCATCCCAACTAGGACCCAAACGGGGTGGAGGGTCTGTATAGACTATAGAAAATTGAATACGGCAACAAGAAAAGATCACTTTCCATTGCCATTCATTGATCAGATATTAGAGAAGTTAGCCAGACAAGAGTTTTACTATTTTCTTGATGGATACTCCGGTTATAATCATATTCCCATAGCCCCTGAAGATCAAGAAAAGACTACGTTTATGTGTCCATTCGGAATCTTTGCATATAGGCGAATGCCCTTTGGATTATGTAATGCACCAGCAACCTTCCAAAGATGTACGATCAGCATTTTTTCTGACATGGTTGAACGATTTGTAGAAATTTTCATGGATGACTTTTCTGTCTTTGGCCCTACCTTTTCCAAATGTTTAAACCATTTGAGGCTAGTTTTAGAAAGATGTAAGGAGAAGCATTTAGTTCTTAATTGGGAGAAATGTCAATTCATGGTTAGAGAAGGTATAGTGCTTGGCCATGTAGTATCAAAAAAGGGAATAGAAGTTGACAAGGCTAAAGTTGACATGATTGCAAGTCTTCCACTACCCAAGTCTATTAAGGAAATTCGTTCATTTTTAGGACATGCTGGATTTTATAGAAGGTTCATATCCAATTTTAGCAAAGTGGCTCGCCCGTTGACAAATCTATTAGCAAAGGAAGCGAAATATGAGTTTACTCTTGAGTTCTTAGAGTCTTTTAAATTTCTTAAAAAGATACTCATTTCTACTCCTATCATCCATCCACCTGTTTGGACTGAACTTTTTGAACTCATGTGTGATGCATCTGATTATGCTGTAGGTGCAGTGTTGGGTCAAAGGATTAATAAGTTGCCTAGAGTTATTTATTATGCAAGTAAAACTTTGAATGATGCACAACTTAATTACACAACCACAAAAAAGGAGTTTCTAGCTATTGTCTTTGCTTTAGAGAAGTTCAGGTCCTACTTGGTTGGGTCGCACACTATTGTTTATACTGACCACTCAGCCATCCGACATCTTTTAGCAAAGAAAGATGTTAAGGCACGCTTAATAAGATGGATCCTACTCCTGCAGGAATTTGACCAAGAAATTAAAGATAAAAAAAGAACAGAGAATCCTGTAGCAGATCACTTGTCCCGAATCATTATTGAACCATCTAGTGAACCACCTGTTAATGAGTATTTTCCAGATGAACAACTCTTGTCTGTGTCCATTGAACCTTGGTATGCTGATATTGTCAATTATTTAGCCATTGGTAAAGTTCCCATTCATTGGACCACTCAGGACAAACATAAATTCTTTGCCCAAGTAAAGTATTTCATCTAGGATGATCCTTATTTGTTCAAACAATGTCTTAATCAGATCATTAGGAGGTGTGTCCCGGATAATGAGGTTAGAAGTATTCTATCATTTTGTCATGATCAGGCATGTGGTGGTCACTTTGCATCTAAGGAAACAGCTGCCAAAGTACTTTAGTGTGGGTTTTATTGGCCAAGTTTATTTAAGGACGCACATGTATATTGTAAGAATTATGCTAGATACCAACAAGTAGGTCGAAACACCAAGAAAGACATGATGCCACTCAATCCAATCTTAGTGGCTGAAATTTTTGATGTCTGGGGGATAGATTTTATGGGACCATTTCCTATCTCCTTTGGGAATGAATATATTCTAGTGGCTGTTGATTATGTGTCTAAGTGGATAGAAACTGTTCCATGTAGATCCACTGATAGCAAAGTGGTCATCAAATTTATCAAGGAAAACATTCCCTCCCATTTCGATACTCCTAGAGCAATTATTAGTGATCGGGGGACACCTTTTTGCAATCGACACTTTGCTACTTTGATGAAGAAATATAATGTTACCCACAAATTGGCCATACCATATCATCCTCAAACAAGTGGACAAGTAGAGGTATCTAATAGACAAATTAAACAAATCTTGGAGAAGACTGTTAATGCCAATGGAAAAGATTGGTCTTTGAAATTAATTGATGCACTTGGGCATACCGTACTGCCTATAAGACCAACCTAGGAATGTCTTCTTATAAGATTATGTTTGGAAAATCATGTTACTTGCCTGTTGAATTGGAACACAAGGCTATGTGGGCAATTAAGAAGTTAAACATGGATTTGGATTTAGCTAGAAACTATAGGAAGCTTTAGATTAATGAATTGGAAGAACTCAGAAATGAAGCTTATGAGAATGCTAAGGTGTACAAGAAAAGAACGAAAGTATTTCATGATCAAGCAATTCACAGAAAATCTTTTACTCCTGGACAAAAAGTTCTGTTATACAATTCGAGGTTACACCTTTTTCCTGGAAAGCTTAGGTCTAGATGGACAGGAACTTTCTTAGTTAAAGAAGTCTTTCCCCATGGAGCTGTAGAAATTGAAAATCCAAGCAATGGTGTTGTTTTCAAAGTTAATGGTCAATGATTAAAACCATTCTTAGAATTGCCCACAGAATCTATAGAGGAAGCCATGATTCTTTATGAACCGACATATCTTGACTAGCCTGTTGTCGAGTCTGGCTAAAGACTTTAAACTTAGCGCTTCTGGGAGGCAACCCAGCTTCTTTCTTTTTGTCTAATAAATTTTCTTTATAATATTGTTAGGTTTAGCAGAGTTTGATTTGAATAAAGCTCTATTGACTAAGTTGGGAGGAGATCTCAAGAAAATTCTTCAGGTGTCTTCGTTTCCTTTTATACTATATCATGCATACATCTAGAATCATTTTTATTTGTCGGGGGATAATAAGCTGAATGAATAAATATTTGGAGCTACCTTCACCTTAATATCTTATATTTGTTGACCTTGGACTTAGGGTGAATCACATACTTTGAATAGCAGTTGATTGAACATTTAGAAAATTTTTGAAATATTGAGGGATTAAATATTAATAGACTCAAGTAAAAATGGTAAGTAAGAATGAAATCAAATTTCTGGATAATTCTAATCCTTCTATTTGCAAAGAAAAAGAATTACTTCTTAGGTGTGTGTGGGTATTGTTAAATGCAAAAATTCCCTTATTATTATTATATATAAAAAAAGAAAAAAAAAAGAAGAGAGCTAATAAAAGCAAGTTCTGAACATTGTTTCACCGAGTAACCGGGCCTCTTCGTCTATGTAAGCGGTTGAGTCTCGTGTCAAAAAGTGGAGATGTGAAGAAACATTGCTTTACAGCCAGTTTTGATCTGTAGCCTTTCTGACTCAAGCCAGTAAGCATGAGGGATGTTCTATACCTAGTGCCCTAAGGTCAACTGATATGGGAGACATTGGTCAAAAACTTGTTACAAAGGTCAGATAGAAAGCTTAAGAGATTAAGACATTGCACGGTCTATAATAATAATAATAATAATAATTTAAAAAAAATGAGAGAGTGTAATAATAAGATGAACATCCTTGCACTAAAATAACATCTCACCACTCCAAGGAAGAAAAAGATTTGGAAATAATAATAGAAGTGATCAAGAATTATTTAGAGAAATGAGAAGTTCGTACTTAACCAATTTACTTGAAGCTATTAATATCCCAATGATTCATTTCATTTGCTATCTAATGAAAAATCTTCTAGTTATAAAAAGGATGTGAGAGTAACTTTTTAGTCTGAATAAACTTGTGTATGGTATTAAGAGTTTTTGGTAGGCTCCTTAATTATTTCTAATAAAAATTCATGAATTATCTTTTATCCTTACTCGAGGACGAGTAAGATTCAAGTTGGGAGGAGTGATAAATGCATAAAAATTAAGTATTAAAGCATTAAGTTATATATTAAATTATCCTTATTTCATTAAATTTTATATTTTTATAAAGTATTTTAAGAGCACAATTTTTGGGGTCCAACGGGCATGCGAATCGGACTTGAATTGAGCTGGGAATTGAATTTTGAAAGATTAATACAAGGAATGGCACGATTCTTAAAGCAAACGGGTTACTATTGTAAACCGATCAATTGGTCCATGCATCACCCAGAACGGTCCATACCTCCATTGATGCTGGTCCAAGGAGCAGAGCCGTGGACCACAGGCCAAATCAAGCTTCGTTTTCGCAGGGGGAAGGCATCGGAATGATCTTTTCAACGTCGGGAGTCTCCTCGTGGTGGGGGAAATCGCTGGAAAACTCTCTCAGCGCCAAAAGAATTCAAAGAAAAAGCCACGGTCTCCTCCTTGCTGCAGCCACTGTCACCGTCTTCCCTTTACAACCGCTGCCCGTCCAAGCCTCCACACACCATGTCTTCTTCACCATCTCTCCAACGCCAAACAACCGCCTGCTGCTCCTAACATTGGTCCAGAAACTTGTCGGAAGGTTGGGAGATTTGATGTCCGAAAGGAAAATAAATCGAAAGAGATTCACTACAGTCTGGGATAACATCGCAGGAGTTTGAAATTCATTGGGAGATGGAGTTTGTTACGAGAACGATGTTTGTGAACCAAACAAAATTAAGAGAGCAGTCCGACGAGGTTTATCCTAGGATTCTTTCTCTATAAATACCCGGGACTGTGGGAGGCTAAAGAAATTAATTTTCAGAGCGTTGCTTTCTTTCTGGAGGAGAGGAGAGGAGAGCGCCTTTATTTATTTCTTAGTTATTTTATTTTATTTTATTCATTTAGGGGTTGAACATTCTGTCATTAGTCTTCCTTCTATGCAAAAAAAAATTTTATTTCTTTAATTTAATTTGTTCTTATTTTTAAAGCGGTAGATTAGATTAATTTCCGTTTATTTATTTTATGAAATCTACATACTTGCAATTAAAATAATTTTATATTTACAATCCTGTAATTTATTTTATGCTATTTAAATTCCTGCAATTATGATAGTTTTTATTTTTTCATTTAGGTTCTTGAAATTATATTGCTGCAAGTAGTATAATTAATTTTATATCTTTTTATTTTATTTTATTTTTAAAGTTTTAATATCATGTCTGGCTAAGCATACCCTCTGGTGTTGGCGATGAAGCTAGACCGTGATTAGAAGCACTTCTCTGGATTTGTTTTTGAGCTTTAATTTTAAGAGTTTATCTTTACTTTTTAAACTTCTTGTCAAGAGACTTGATGAGCTATAGTTGGGTTTCAATTCCTTCATAGTTCATGCTTGATTTGGTGCAAGAAGGACAAAAGGTAGATAGCTCAATAATTTATTTGTTTTGATTTCTTTCTTTGTTTATAAAATCTTGATGGGTTATAGTTGAGTTAAATCTCTTCATAATCCATACTTGATTATTACAAAGGAGGAAGTTGAAAGGTTTTATAAAAGAGATCCTTAGAAAATGTTTTCGAAATCATTGGTATAGTGGATTCGAAAGTCCTAGATTTTTCTTCGATTTAATTACTTTTGCTCGTTCTTGTCAGGTTACCTAAGCTAGGGTTAGGACATAGATTAAAACCCATTTCCCTGTAGGATCGACCCGTACTCGTCGGACATGCTACTCTGCACACCGTGCGCTTGCGGTTAAATTAGAAAATTTATATCAAGTTTTTGGCACCGTTGCCGAGGAAGTGATTTGTTTTTAATTGTGTTTTAAATTCTTGCTTTAACTTTAGTTTAATCTAGTTTATTTTTAAAGTTGGCGAGTGTTGGAAACCAGGTGAGTTTTAATTATTTTTATTTCAGTGTCTTAGTTTATCGCATCTTATCTTCTCTTAGTTTATCAAATCTTATCTTTAGTTTATTTAGTTTTTAATTTAAATTTGTTTGGTTTCCTTTTTATTAAATTATTTTAAGGGCACAAACCCTAAATAAGATAAGGTGGGGATTTCATCACCCTTCCTTAGCCCACAAATCAGACTTCTTCACTGCATTAACCCAACCTCTAAATAAAATTAATTAGACGTTGACCCTAGGGACATCCGAGCTCAATAGGACAAGGAGACCTAAGGGTTATATCAAGCTAGATTCAATCATTAAATTGGTATCTAGGAAAGTGATTCAGGGATTAAGTCCCAAAGGAAAGTGCTCTGGTTCCGCTTACCTGGCCAATTTTTAATTGGTGTCTAAGACAAGCAATAAGGGGACCTTCGCTGACCTTACACTTACCTGGCCAATTTGATGTATTGGTTGAACTTGGAGTGCCTGAAGGTTAACTTGGAATAGTTAGGAGCTGTCTAGATTTAGGTTACCTTAGAATAGATTTAATTTGTGTGAAACTTGTTTGAAAAAAAAATAAAAAATAAAAAAAAATTTATAAAACCAAAAATATGAAAAAATTGAGGACATTGAGAATATTGTAAATTCTCCAACTCCTGTTTGGAGAAGATTATTAGGTCGACTAACTAGAGCTGATCCAATTCCTGTTTCAGATCCAACAATGGATATTGTGAATCAACCCCAAACCCTTAAGGATTTATGTTATCCAGTTGGTTCTGTCCAACCATCCTGTATAATGTTGCCACAACCCACTACAAACAACTTTGAAATTAAACCTCAGATCATTAATATGCTTCTGAAATTCACTGGAATAGAGGATGCATATTTATTCATTAGGAAATTTGAAGAGGTTTGTGCAGCAATGAGATTGCAACAATTGACTGAGGACGAAATCAAGCTGAGACTAATCAACTTTGCCCTTAAGGATAGTGTAAAGAAATGGCTTTATAGTCTCCTAAATCAATCTATCACGACCTGGGAGGAATTTGTTAGAACGTTCCTTAAGAAATACTTTCCTCATCATAAGACAGCTAAGATCAGAAATGAAATAAATCAATTTTATCAATTAGCTGGTGAGTCATTCTGGAAATATTTTGACCGTTTTAAGAATCTCTTGACCCAATGTCCGCACCATGGAATAGAAATTTGGAGATTATGCCAAATCATTTATGAGGGTTTAGATTCTAATTCGAGAACCATGCTAGAGTCCATGTGTTAGGGCCAATTTATGTATAAAGAACCCAATGAAGCTTGGCAATTCTTAGGAGACCTAGCTGAGAAAATTTTACGATGGGAAACAACTAGGGAACTAGAAAGATCCACACCATCGAGAGGTGGAATCCATCAAGTTCAGACTACCCTAGCTGCTGAAGCCAAAATTGCAATACTGACACAGGTTAGAGGCCTTAGAACTTCAGAGGTCAGCCAGTATCAATCAAGTGTCTGCAACCATGTGCAATGGGGGCAATGCATCTGACCATGTCCTTGAAGAATGTCCCTTCCTGATGAACCAAATAGATAATGGATGTGCACAGGTGAATGCCACATACCAGAGACTAATGAACAATCCCTATGCACCTACCTATACCCAGGATGGAGGAATCATCCAAATTTTTCATGGTCACAGAACCCAAATGTAGGCAGTCTAAGTTTCAATCAGCAAAACCCAAGGCCTAATCCTGTGATGAACAACCTACCACCACCAGGCTTCAATATTAATGAAAAGAAGCTTAGCGCTTTAGAAAAAAACCTGGAAGCCTTAGCCAAATCAAATGTTGACACTGGTGCTACAATGAATAATTTTATGCAAACCATGAGCTAAGCCATAGCCCGATTGGAAATGCAAGTTGGTCAACTAGCATCTACCATTGCTGAAAGAGAACGAGATAGGCTACCTAGCCAACCTGAGCCCAACCCAAGGAACCAAACTGGTCCACGATCCCAACAAGAAAATTAAGTTAATCATGTGAATGCTATTCATACATTAAGATCAGGGAAGCAAGTGGATAATCAAGTAAGAGCGTCTGACATTAGAGAAGATTCAACTACTAAGTCTACTGAGCCACCCAATGAATAACCTACATTACAAACTCAAGCACCTGAAACTGATAGTGCATTGAATCAGGTACCCATAATTCCTAAAGCTCATTTTCCAAATCGATTAAGGTCTAACAAACAATTGGAACATTTAGATAGGATGTTGGAGATGTTTAAACAAGTTCAAGTTAATATCCCTCTTCTAGACATGATCCAGCAGGTTTCGACTTATGCCAAATTCTTAAAAGACCTTTGTACCAAGAAAAAAACCACAAATGTACCGAAAAGAGCTTTCTTAGTAGCAAGTATGAGTTCCTACCTATTGAGTCACATGCCTATAAAGTATAAGGATCCAGGTTCTCCAACAATTTCTTGTATCATAGGATAAACCCATATCGAGAAGGCTTTATTTGATTTAGGAGCTAGTGTGAACATTTTGCCCTATTCAGTGTATGAGCAATTGGGATTAGGAAAACTTCAACCAACAGGGATTACATTACAATTAGCAGACCGATCTTTCAGAATCCCTAGGGGAATGGTAGAAGTTGTTTTGATTAAGGTTGGAAATTTTATTTTTCCGATTGATTTTATCATTTTGGAGACTGAACCGGTGTTGAATTCTAAAGGTCATTTCCCTGTTATTTTAGGAAGACCATTCTTAGCTACCGCTAATGCTGAAATCAATTATCGGAATGGACTTATGAAACTGTCATTTGGGAATATGACTATTGATCTGAACATCTTTAATTTGGAACAGGAATCTACTAGGCATGCTAATGTTAGTGCAATTCAGAATGAAATTTATGAACCTATAGACATTAGCAAAGAAGAAGTCGACCTTGAGGAGACTCGTATCTGGCCTACCCATGAAGATGAGAATTTAGAGAAAATATTTGAAGATAATAATAAAAATGGCCAGAGGTGGGAGCCTCCTACTGAATTATTGGAAATGGCTAAATCATCAAACAAGCCATCAATAGAAGAGGCACCCAAGTTAGAGTTGAAACCCCTTCCTAAGCATCTTAAGTATGTGTATTTAGGTCCAAATGAAACGTTGCCTGTAATTATTGTCTCAGACCTAAATCCTAAACAAGAGGAGGAGTTATTAACTATTTTGAGAGATAATCAAGAAGCAATAGGCTGGACCATGGCAGACATTAAGGGAATAAGTCCTTCCATAGTTCAACTAGGATACATTTGGAGGAAGAGGCTAAACCAACTAGAGATGCCCAGAGAAGATTGAATCCAACCATGAAGGATGTAGTCAAGAAGGAGATTTTGAAGTTGCTAGATAATGGAATCATTTACCCCATATCTGATAGTTCATGGGTGACTCCTGTACAAGTTGTACCACAGAAATCTGGGATAATAGTGGTCCAAAATGAAGCAAATGAACTCATCCCAACTAGGACCCAAACGGGGTGGAGGGTCTGTATAGACTATAAAAAATTGAATACGGCAACAAGAAAAGATCACTTTCCATTGCCATTCATTGATCAGATGTTAGAGAAGTTAGCCAGACAAGAGTTTTACTATTTTCTTGATGGATACTCCGGTTATAATCATATTCCCATAGCCCCTGAAGATCAAGAAAAGACTACGTTTACGTGTCCATTCGGAATCTTTGTATATAGGCGAATGCCCTTTGGATTATGTAATGCACCAGCAACCTTCCAAAGATGTATGATCAGCATTTTTTCTGACATTGTTGAACGATTTCTAGAAATTTTCATGGATGACTTTTCTGTCTTTGGCCCTACCTTTTCCGAATGTTTAAACCATTTGAGGCTAGTTTTAGAAAGATGTAAGGAGAAGCATTTAGTTCTCAATTGGGAGAAATGTCAATTCATGGTTAGAGAGGGTACAGTGCTTGGCCATGTAGTATCAAAAAAGGGAATAGAAGTTGAAAAGGCTAAAGTTGACCTGATTGCAAGTCTTCCACCACCCAAGTCTGTTAAGGAAATTCATTCATTTTTAGGACATGCTGGATTTTATAGAAGGTTCATATCCAATTTTAGCAAAGTGGCTCGCCCGTTGACAAATCTATTAGCAAAGGAAGCGAAATATGATTTTACTCCTGAGTTCTTAGAGTCTTTTGAATTTCTTAAAAAGATACTCATATTTACTCCTATCATCCATCCACTTGTCTGGACTGAACTTTTTGAACTCATGTGCGATGATCTGATTATGCTGTAGGTGCAGTGTTGGGTCAAAGGATTAATAAGTTCCTAGAGTTATTTATTATGCAAGTAAAACTTTGAATGATGCGCAACTTAATTACACAACCACAGAAAAGAAGTTCCTAGCTGTTGTCTTTGCTTTAGAGAAGTTCAGGTCCTACTTGGTTGGGTCGCACACTATTGTTTATACTGACCACTCAGCCATCCGACATCTTTTAGCAAAGAAAGATGTTAAGGCACGCTTAATAAGATGGATCCTACTCCCGCAGGAATTTGACCTAGAAATTAAAGATAAAAAAGTAACAGAGAATCCTGTAGCAGATCATTTGTCTCGAATCATTATTGAACCATCTAGTGAACCACCTGTTAATGAGTATTTTCCAGATGAACAACTCTTGTCTGTGTCCATTGAACCTTGGTATGCTGATATTGTCAATTATTTAGCATTGGTAAAGTTCTGATTCATTGGACCACTAAGGACAAACATAAATTCTTTGCCCAAGTAAAGTATTTCATCTAGGATGATCCTTATTTGTTCAAACAATGTCTTAATCAGATCATTAGGAGGTGTGTCCCGGATAATGAGGTTAGAAGTATTCTATCATTTTGTCATGATCAGGCATGTGGTGGTCACTTTGCATCTAAGGAAACAGCTGCCAAAGTACTTTAGTGTGGGTTTTATTGGCCAAGTTTATTTAAGGACGCACATGTATATTGTAAGAATTATGCTAGATACCAACAAGTAGGTCGAAACACCAAGAAAGACATGATGCCACTCAATCCAATCTTAGTGGCTGAAATTTTTGATGTCTGGGGGATAGATTTTATGGGACCATTTCCTATCTCCTTTGGGAATGAATATATTCTAGTGGCTGTTGATTATGTGTCTAAGTGGATAGAAACTGTTCCATGTAGATCCACTGATAGCAAAGTGGTCATCAAATTTATCAAGGAAAACATTCCCTCCCATTTCGATACTCCTAGAGCAATTATTAGTGATCGGGGGACACCTTTTTGCAATCGACACTTTGCTACTTTGATGAAGAAATATAATGTTACCCACAAATTGGCCATACCATATCATCCTCAAACAAGTGGACAAGTAGAGGTATCTAATAGACAAATTAAACAAATCTTGGAGAAGACTGTTAATGCCAATGGAAAAGATTGGTCTTTGAAATTAATTGATGCACTTGGGCATACCGTACTGCCTATAAGACCAACCTAGGAATGTCTTCTTATAAGATTGTGTTTGGAAAATCATGTTACTTGCCTGTTGAATTAGAACACAAGGCTATGTGGGAATTAAGAAGTTAAACATGGATTTGGATTTAGCTGGAAACCATAGGAAGCTTCAGATTAATGAATTGGAAGAACTCAGAAATGAAGCTTATGAGAATGCTAAGGTGTACAAGGAAAGAACGAAAGTATTTCATGATCAAGCAATTCACATAAAATCTTTTACTCCTGGACAAAAAGTTATGTTATACAATTCGAGGTTACACCTTTTTCCTGGAAAGCTTAGGTCTAGATGGACATGACCTTTTTTAGTTAAAGAAGTCTTTCCCCATGGAGCTGTAGAAATTGAAAATCTAAGCAATGGTGTTGTTTTCAAAGTTAATGGTCAACGATTAAATCCATTCTTGGAATTGCCCACAGAATCTATAGAGGAAGCCATGATTCTTTATGAACCGACATATCTTGACTAGCCTGTTGTCGAGTCTGACTAAAGACTTTAAACTTAGCGCTTCTGGGAGGCAACCCAGCTTCTTTCTTTTTGTCTAATAAATTTTCTTTTTAATATTGTTAGGTTTAGCAGAGTTTGATTTGAATAAAGCTCTATTGACTAAGTTGGGAGGAGATCTCAAGAAAATTCTTCAGGTGTCTTCGTTTCCTTTTATACTATATCATGCATACATCTAGAATCATTTTTATTTGTGGGGGGATAATAAGCTGAATGAATAAATATTTGGAGCTACCTTCACCTTAATATCTTATATTTGTTGACCTTGGACTTAGGGTGAATCACATACTTTGAATAGCAGTTGATTGAACATTTAGATAATTTTTGAAATATTGAGGGATTAAATATTAACAGACTTAAGTAAAAATGGTAAGTAAGAATGAAATCAAATTTCTGGATAATTCTAACCCTTCTATTTGCAAAGAAAAAGAATTTACTTCTTAGGTGTGTGTGGGTATTGTTAAATGCAAAAATTCCCTTATTATTATTATATAAAAAAAGAAAAAAAAGAAGAAGAGAGTTAATAAAAGCAAGTTCTGAACATTGTTTCACCGAGTAATCGGGCCTCTTCGCCTAAGTAAGCGGTTGAGTCTCGTGTCAAAAAGTGGAGATGTGAAGAAACATGCTTTACAGCCAGTTTTGATCTGTAGCCTTTCTGACTCAAGCCAGTAAACCTGAGGGATGTTCTATACCTAGTGCCCTAAGGTCAACTGGTATGGGAGACATTGGTCAAAAACTTATTACAAAGGTCAGATAGAAAGCTTAAGAGATTAAGACATTGCGCGGTCTATAATAATAATAATTAAAAAAAAATGAGAGAGTGTAATAATAAGAAGAACATCCTTGCACTAAAATAACATCTCACCACTCCAAGGAAGAAAAAGATTTGAAAATAATAATAGAAGTGGTCAAGAATTATTTAAAGAAATGAGGAGTTTGCACTTAACCAATTTACTTGAAGCTATTAATATCCCAATGATTCATTTCATTTGCTATCTAATGAAAAATCTTCTAGTTATAAAAAGAATGTGAGAGTAACTTTTTAGTCTGAATAAACTTGTGTATGGTATTAAGAGTTTTTGGTAGGCTCCTTAATTATTTCTAATAAAAATTCATGAATTATTTTTTATCCTTACTCGAGGACGAGTAAGATTCAAGTTGGGAGGAGTGATAAATGCATAAAATTAAGTATTAAAGCATTAAGTTATATATTAAATTATCCTTATTTCATTAAATTTTATATTTTTATAAAGTATTTTAAATAATTGAACCCCACCAACATGAAGAGCATAATTTTTGGGGTCCAACGGGCATGCGAATCGGACTTGAATTGAGCTGGGAATTGAATTTTGAAAGATTAATACAAGGAATGGCATGATTCTTAAAGCAAACGGGTTACTATTGTAAACCGATCAATTGGTCCACGCATCACGCAGAACGGTCCATACCTCCATTGATCCTGGTCCAAGGAGCAGATCCGTGGACCACAGGCCAAACCAAGCTTCGTTTTCGCAGGGGGAAGACGTCGGAACGATCTTCTCAACATCGGGAGTCTCCTCGTGGTGGGGGAAATCGCTGGAAAACTCTCTCAGCGCCAAAAGAATTCAAAGAAAAAGCCACGGTCTCCTCCTTGCTGCAGCCACTGTCACCGTCTTCCTTTTACAACCGCTGCCCGTCCAAGCCTCCACACACCATGTCTTCTTCACCATCTCTCCAACGCCAAACAACCGCTTACTGCTCCTAACATTGGTCCAGAAACTTGTCGGAAGGTTGGGAGATTGGATGTCCGAAAGGAAAATAAATCGAAAGAGATTCACTACAGTCTGGGATAACATCGCAGGAGTTTGAAATTCGTTGGGAGGTGGAGTTTGTTACGGGAGCGATGTTTGTGAACCGAACGAAATTAAGAGAGCAGTCCGACGCGGTTTACCCGGGACTGTGGGAGGCTAAAGAAATTAATTTTCCGAGCGTTGCTTTCTTTTGGAGGATAGCAGAGCGCCATTATTTATTTCTTAGTTATTTTATTTTATTTTATTCATTTAGGGGTTGAACATTCTGTCATTAGTCTTCCTTCTATGTAATAAAAAATTTTATTTCTTTAATTTGATTTGTTCTTATTTTTAAAGCGATAGATTAGATTAATTTTTATTAATTTATTTTATGCAATCTACATACTTGTAATTAAAATAATTTTATATTTACAATCCTGCAATTTATTTTATGCTGTTTAAATTCCTGCAATTATGATAGTTTTTATTTTTGTATTTAAGTTCTGCAAATTATATTTCTGCAAGTAGTATAATTAATTTTATATCTTTTTATTTTATTTTATTTTATTTTTAAAGTTTTAATATCATGTCTAGCTAAGCGTACCCTCTGGGGTTGGCGATGAAGCTAGACTGTGATTAGAAGCACTTCTCTGGATTTGTTTTCGGGCTTTAATTTTAAGAGTTTATTTTTACTTTTCAAACTTTGTCAATAGACTTGATGAGCTATAGTTGGGTTTCAATCCCTTCATAGTTCATGCTTGATTCGGTGCAAGAAGGACAAAAGGTAGGTAGCTCAATAATTTATTTGTTTTGATTTCTTTCTTTGTTTGTAAAATCTTGATGGGTTATAGTTTAGTTAAATCTCTTCATAATCCATACTTGATTATTACAAAGAAGGAAGTTGAAAGGTTTTATAAAAGAGATCCTTAAAAAATATTTTCGAAATCATTGGTCTAGTAGATTCAAAAGTCTTAGATCTTTCTTCGATTTAATTACTTTTACTCGTTCTTGTCAGGTTACCTAAGCTAGGGTTAGGACATAGATTAAAACCCATTTTCCTGTGGGATCGACCCGTACTCGTCGGACGTGCTACTCTATACACCGTGCGCTTGCGGTTAAATTAGAAAATCTACATCAGTTTCCTTGCCATGAAGATCCTAATATCTATTTTGAACTAGATCTACATTACGGGTATTGTAACTTAGATCAACTAGTCTCCTTATGAAGATTAATTTCTTGGATTAATTTAGAACATTTATTTGATAATTAATTGCTCAAGTTTGCTTGCTGTTTAGCTTACTAAAACTCTCCATTCATCATTTTATTTTCGTCCCCCATCAATTTTTTTGGTATCAGAGCTTATGGTTCTACTAGGTTAAGTGTTTGATTGCTGAAATTTCTATTCTAGTATTCACCCAAATTTTTCATGAATTTTAGTAATTTCTTTACATTGAAAAAAAATCCACAAAAATACTTTTCCAATACCATAGTGTGTAGGATTCGAACAATATGTTCTATTGATTTTTGGATTTAAAAATATGAGTTATTAGATCATTTCTGAAGTTCTGTCCAGGATTCTATTTATGCCTTCCATTTCATTTAATTTTCAAAAAAATATAAAAATATTTTTTATAAATTTTTAATTTTTAGATCTGATATTCAGACTTCTATTTTTGTTATTTTCCGCTGGAATTTTGAATTTTAGAAGGATCTAGAGTTAGGAATTCAAAATTTGAATTCAGGTTGTTAAGAGTTAGCTAAACTGCTAGAACCTTCTACCAAGTGTTTTCAAACTACCTTCTCAACCAAAATTTAAGTTAATATGAAGTTAAAACTTTAAAATCCAAGAATTCTGATCTAAGAGTTAACTAAATCAATTTTATTTTGAATTTTTGGATTTTAAGAAGATTAAATTTTGAATTTTTAAAACTAGCTAGTTGAAAGTTGTTCTCTGCTAAAATTTTCTTTTGCAACAAGCTTTCAAAATGAATTTCTTAACCAAATTCCAAGAATCAAATTTCAAAATTTAGAATTTGGAATATTTGTTGAGGGATCTAACAACTTAAATTTTATTTTTATTTTTTTTTGAAATTTTAAAATTTTAATTTTAATTTTTTTTAAAACTAGTTGACTAGAAGTTGTTAGGGCTAAACTATCTTGCAACAACTCTAACTTCTAGAATGAATTTTTAATTCTAATTCAAGATTTAAATTTTAAAATTTGATTTCTAAAATTTGGACTTCAAAATCTAAATTTTTCAATTTAATTTTTTGAATTTTATTTTTTTTAAAATTTGTGTTTGAATCACATGTTTGTGCTAATACTAGTTGTTGTGTTATCTAATTGGTGAATTGTTTGTGCATCCATTCCTAAATCTAATTAAGGGCATTCAATTATAACATAAGGGAAGGAGGTCATTACATTTCCTTGGCCCAAAATAATCATCCACATTTGCATTGACCTAAACATAATTAAAATTGAGTAGGAACCTAAAACTAGGAACACCCACAAGTCGGGTTCAAGTGAAAGATGAGATCAAATATTAGTTGAGTTTATACTTACTTCTTGAAATTGGTGTCTAAGGCAAGAGGTCCAATGGCAAATGCCTTAAGTGGACTTGCAGTTTTTAATTAGGACCTCGCTTTCCTCTCGCAACCCCACCTCTTACCTGGCCAGTGGAAAAGGTAATTACAACTTTAACTAGTACTTAGTCAATTCCTGTATTTTGAACTTTTAGGTCTAGGAGCCCCAGAAATTAGGTTTGTACTGCTTGTTTTGAAGCACCATACCAATAGGATAAATAAGAAAGAAATTAGGTCAAGTGAAGGACCATGTTGGGACACTTGAAGAGACCCCAGTGACCGCCACCGAACTTGAGTCACTTAGGTCAATTCCTTAAGGTCCAAGAGTCCAT
Source organism: Areca catechu (assembly GCA_021397845.1). Classification (NCBI taxonomy): domain Eukaryota; kingdom Viridiplantae; phylum Streptophyta; class Magnoliopsida; order Arecales; family Arecaceae; genus Areca; species Areca catechu. The sequence goes on along the minus strand of JAHSVC010000021.1, from coordinate 69,046 downwards.
CATCAGAAATTCACTACTGAATACAATTCAAGATGACTTCACCATGACTTCATAGAAAAAGCCCATATGATCCATGCTGAGCCTGAATCACCTAGTCCACCTCCCCTTGGTTCAAGAGCCCAATGTCATGATCTCACCCCTGAGTATAGTCTAAGATACCCCTACCAAGACTTTGTAGATCAGGAGGAGAGAGTCTTTAGGAGCAATCAACCCTATGCACCCACTTTCGATGGAAATTTAGATCCTGAAGTGTATGTCAATTGGGAAGAGAAGATGGATTAATACTTTGAATTTGATGAAATATCGGAAGTAACAAAGTGTCAATTTGCCAAATCAAAGTTAGTCCGACATGCTAAAGCATATTGGGGAGAAGTTGAGCAAAAAAATTATTATAGTGGGGATAAAATAAATACTTGGAGAGAAATGAAGAGTAAATTGAAAGAAAAGTACCTAGGTAAATATTATGAGCAAAAATTTTTAGACCAATGGTATAAATTAAGACAAAATGATACAACTGAATCTGATTATATTGCCAAATTCAATAAGTATGAGGGAGATGAAGAAGAGACTAAACCCATGAAAAAATTAGAGAAAAAATCTCCTGAACCTATTGAAGAATTTAAGGATGAAATAGAATCAAAGTCTTGTCTAAATGAAGGGCTAGAAAGAGAAAATCCTAAACCCGTTGAAGAACCTAAGAAAGAAGTTTATGAAGCTGGGTCTAACCTTATGGATGAATATGATCAAGAACAATTACTTGAAGATAAAATAATTACCCAACCTAAAGAAATCAACAACGGGGATAATCAAAATGAAGTCCAAGAACAAAGCCATGAAGAACAATTCGAGGAGATAATAAAGGACCCGAAATTAATCAATGTTGAGGATTTACATTTAGAGATTAATGAAGGATCACCTAATGGGATATTGACCATCAGAGAAAATCTAGAACCAATTCCAAAGGATCAACCCCAAGAAATTGTGGATCCTGCAAAAGAATTTAACATGAGGATTAGAAGTAAAGAGATGGTAGGAATTGAAAGATGGAAATGTAAGAGAAGAAAGATGAAAAGTGTATTTCCTGATAATTTCCCTAAGCCTGATTCACCCTTTTAGAACATTCCTAATCCTAATCCACCCAGCCGGGACATCCACCATACCATTGATCAGGTCCCAGTAATATTCAACAGTTACTTTTGGAAGACATTATGGCATTTATTGGGCACTAAATTAAGATCTACTGCCACCTACCTAAAGTTATGTGCCAGAGTTTTCAAAGCCATTTAGGAAAATATTGGAAATTAGGAACTTTTGTTTCCTAGCAATAAAGTTTAGTTCATAGATAATAAAATCCATTAGAGCTTGTTTTGTTTTAGTGTCATTTATGTTTTGTCATTTGATGTCATTTGACCTTCCCATACATAAGTGTCCATGACTGCAAGAGTCATATACATATCATGATTAGTAAGAAAATTTGAGCAATGAAATTAACAAGCATATGATTAACTCACGTAAAAGAGCCAAAGAATTTCATGAAAGAGACTATGTCATGATAAGGCCAAACTTAAATGATTATATGCCTATGGTGTAGGTCATTTTCAAAATAGTAAGGAAAATTTGGACCTAATATGTGCTATATTTACCATCCGACTTTGGTATCAGTTCCACTTTTAACAATTCAGATCTAGGAGGATAAAGGAACAAACAATGATACTTAGTGAGCCTTTCGAGCCTGATTCTATCTTTGAGAGTGAGCCAACCCATGAGTGTCCACTAGCCAAATTACCAAAGTAGCAAGATAGGATTGCGCGAATCTTAGACAATAAGACTGTCACTACCTAAAACAGGGACTATCAACACTACTTGGTTCATTGGCAAGGATGCCCTGATTCTGAAGACTCATGGGTTACTTGAGAAGACCTACAAAGAATCGACCATACCTACTAGAGTATCACCAGAGTCAGATTAATTCTTACTCGATAGAATCGAGTTCTTTTCACCCCGGGAGAATTGATGGGGACATCAACAAGAAAAAAGTTTTTTAGACTAACTTACTTTTGTTTTATAGTTAAAATAGACAAATCTAATAAAAGGTTTGAGCCCATCTTCTCTTTTAGCAAATACTTGAGCCGATTCATGTTAATGAGTCAACTCAACCTAAATTCAAGCAGGGTATGAGGCCACTTCTTCAATGCCCATTTTTCTCACTTAGCACCATCCATTTGAAGCCCACTTCCCTCACTGGGATGCCATCTACTTGAAGCCCAGTTCCTTCACTTGGATGTCATCTACTTGAAGCCCAGTTCCTTCACTTGGATGTCATCTACTTGAAGCCCATTTCCTTCAATTGGTTGACACCACATCAAGCACCTTTTTGGGGAGGAGGAAGGACACTACATCAAGGATTTTATGGGAAGATTGAAGCCATGTTTTATTATCCCAACAACCCTCCAACTAACTTGCCATGTGGGATGCCACATCATGTGACACATAGGGCTCCATATCAGAAAATTAAGCCAAGTCATTGCCGTATGTCAATTGGTTGTAACCTTCTACCCATAAATGGTTGTAAAAACTAATTCTAGTTGAAACTACCCAACTAGAGTTAGCTAGACCTAACCTCCACTCCCTCTCTCTCCTTGACCAACCCATGTGGGTTATGGAAGGCTATAAATAGGGCCTAAGGCCCCCCATTGTATTCATTTTATTTTTGGATTAAATGAAGAAAGCTATATTTCTTGTTCTCGTTCCCCTAGGTTCTCTTGTTTGGAGTAAAAAGTTCTTAAGTTTGAGAGTTAGAAGATAGGTTTGAGAAGAGAGTGTGAGGTTCTTGAATGAGTGTTTGAAGGGTAGAATACCCTTTTGTATTTGAAAGGTGGAGTGCTCCTTGCTTGATCCAAGATCTAAGCATCATTCCTTGAAGGTGCCGGTTTCTACTTCCTTGTTTTCCTTCCTTCTTCTTCTTATTTCAATTCCAAGTTTGAATTCTCCTTCCATGCCTAACTTCTGATTTGATGCAGGTTTTCTCTGATTTTCTAAGTCCAAGATGAAGGTCTCCAAGCCAAGGATCATGGCCAAGGTGAGTCCTAAAAGTAGGGAGTGCTAGTCTTATGGTTTAGACCTCAATCCTTGAGTGATGAGAGCTCCTTCTTCCACCAAATAATTAGCCATCATTGTTAATAGGAAAACTCTTCCTAAGCTTCATTAGATCTGATCATTTGAAGGTTAACTTGTCCTAGTAGTGATGGTTTCCTTGTCATGAAGATCCTAATCTCTATTTTGAACTAGATCTACATTACGGGTATTGTAACTTAGATCAACTAGTCTCCTTATGAAGATTATTTTTTTGGATTAATTTAGAATATTTATTTGATAATTAATTGCTCAAGTTTGCTTGTTGGTTAGCTTGCTAAAACTCTCCATTCATCATTTTATTTTCGTTCCCCATCACAAACTCAATTTGTCGGATAGTTGTCGGTACAGCTTGTGAGAAGTGCACTTAGATGCACTTGAATGAGCTTTAATAGCTTCAATGGCTTCTTTCCAAATTGCTTTAAGCTTCATATCAAAGTTGGTGAAGACTTGAAGGCTGACTTGAATGCTCTTGTGCTCTTTTGCTTGTTGGTAGGTAGGATATTCAATGAAGCTTCTTTTCTTTGAAAAACTTTCTAACTCTTTTTTTTTTTTTGAGAGAAGTTCCAATCCCTCAAATATAAGGTCTTCCATCACTTCAAGGTAGTTCTAGTCGTTGTAGACCGTTGGAAAGTGATTTGTGACCATTTGAGCACTTTTAAGCATTCAAAAAGAAATTATGGAACTAGTCGTTGGATACCTGAAAGCGATATTCGAGTCGGCTCGGATCCTTCGAGTTGATAGGTTGAGTCACCAATTCTCCAATGCAGTCGGCTCTTTGTCTCAGGGTGCAAAACTTCACTTGGACGAGTTGGCTCTTGATAGCTCGGGTCGGCTCGAACTTACATCTTTGAAATTCTTGAACTCGAGGAGTCGGCTCTTTTCAACTTGGGTCAGCTCTTCTTCTCAGATTCGGAAAACCTTACTCTAAAAGAGTCGGCTCATTGCAGTTTGGGTCAGCTCACTTTCTCAGGTCTTCAAAAATTAGGTATGGCAGAGTCGGCTCTTTCTGGTTCGGGTCGGCTCGCCTGGCTGTTATCAGAAAACTTCAAAAACTGGACTCTGGAAGAGTTGGCTCGGACATATTCCAGTCAACTCAGATTTACTAGAGTTGGCTTGGTTACCTTCAAGTTAGCTTGGATTGCTGCCTACCAGAATCCTTGCTACATGCCATGAGGTGGAGTCGGCTCTTTAACATGCTGGGTCGGCTCGAGTGACTTCTTCAGGATTTTTACAATGAACTAAAAGAAAAACTCTCACCAACACTTTTACACTTTCCATACAAACCAACTCAAAATAATTCTAAGGCGTACACACACAGAAGTAACCCATTTTATAGATTTTTTCTTAGCTATTTCATTGGGTTCTTCTTTACAAAATCAAATTAGAACACAACTCAAATCAAGAAATAAAGATGTAGGAGTTGAAGTTTGAACAATTAAATCATTCTACAAAAACTTGTAAACCACTTGAAGAGTTGTTAGAAATAAATGTGCATGCTCCAATGTTTGGTTATCATCAAAATCACTTAAGGGGTCATAATCTCCCACTTTTTGATGATGACAAAACACTGGGCATGAAAAAGTAAGATAAAACTTTATAATTACTTGTATAACTGTATTTGCAAGAATGTATGAATAAGTAAAAAGAATTGACTTTATATAGTGTCAAACCATGTGAGGAGAATTAGGGCATAGAGAGGTAATCTCCCCCTCAATAAGATACTCCATGTTTTAACATACTTTTCATGCAAGTTCAAAGCTCAAAAGTTTCTAGGAGAACTTTAATTTTCAGAGCTTTTAAATATTAGAGCTTAAAACATTTAAAGCATTGTGTATCAGATCATAAAAGATCTTAAAATATTATATATCAGAGCTTATTATATGTCAGAGAAAAAATTTTGATACATTATGTATCAGAGCTATTTGAAACATTGTGTATCAAAGCTAACAAGAAAAAAAATTGTGTTTCATGTAATGTATCATCAGAGCATTAGCAAATAGGTTTCATCCTTTTCAAGCTTTATGTATCAGAGCAAAAAAAATACAAACATGAACACATCTTATCCTCTTCATAAATTTCTCCAATGTAAACACATCTTATCCTTTTCATGCAATATTTTCATAAAATTCTCTCCCTTTTTGTCAATCAATCAAAAAGGTGAAGTTAGAATGAAGCTCAAATTTTAAAATAGAATGAGAAAGTATTTGAGATTTGTTTGAGATAATTTCACTTTCTCATTTTTATCTTGATATTCTAATTAAAATGTATCAAAGTTGTATCAAAGATATAAGCACAAGAATAATTGATAGACAAAATTCAAACTTTCATTTCATTTCAATCAGAAATTTTCAGTACAGAGTACAAAATGTGAAAGTAAGATATATTTTCTAATCCTAGTGAGTGATCTACAGGTAGGGAGCAGGTCTCCTAGGATGTGAGGATGAAGTAGGTCTAGGAGATGGTCTAGATTGAGAAGCAAAAGATGAGATGATAGTGGCATGCAGCTTTTCAAATAGGATCTGGACTTGCTCCAATTCTGCAATGTTTTTCTTGATTTCTTTGTGAAGCTGAATAAGTTCCTTTGCTTGCTCATTAGCAAAGGCTTCCGTAGATCCTCTCAGTCTCCCAAACTCAGCCCTTATGATGCCAATTCCTCTTGTGTAATATTCTTCCATCCTCCTGCCTTCTTCTACTGAGCCCATTCTGATTCTTAAATTATCTATTTCAACTCTATATGCCTCAAGTATTTGAGTAACAGAGTTCTTAATAGTTTCAGAACTTGATAAGATTAATTGAAGAATGGATTGTAGATCTGTCTCTGTTGCACAAGTTGTATTCTTGGAGGCTTTAAGGGTATCAATTCTGCTGCATAGATTATCAATTTGCCCTCCAAATTGATCAAGTTTCTCATTAACATACTGGTAAAATTCGGCAAACATTGTAGTCATTGAAGAATTGATAGAGTCAGTCAAATTACCCATCTATTGTGCAATAAAATCTTGTAATGTTGATGTATCCACAACAGGTGCAGTAGCAACAGAAGTAGGGGCAGGAATGCCAGTAGTCTGAGTATAAATAGGTGTACCAGGAGGCATGTCAGGCATTGAAACATCGGGAAAGGGATCATTAAAGGCTGTCTGAACTGGTGACCTTAGCTATGGCTAAGGCTCAGGGATCAGAATTGATGTGCTTTCACCAGTTTCCATTTCATCTTGTTCTTGTACTTCTTCTGGTTCTTCAGTCATTGGTGCTTCAGACTTTTTCTTCCAAGTTCCCTCAGATAGCAAGTAGCCCATCCTCTGTAAGGTTGTATCTATATAAGTGTCAGTATGAAGGAGGGTTTTACTGTCTTCTCCTGATAGATCAATGTTTGCATTTTGGAAGAAAAGGTTGAGAACCATCCTATAAGGCAAACATGCCTCCACCTTTCTTACCGCTTCTTTCATCTAACTTATCACAATAGCTGGAAGATTGATTTTGTTCCCATTTATCAGTAGCTTCATAAAACATAAGTCTCTCTCACTTACCCAATCAAATCTACCTGTCCTGGATAGAAAAATCCTACTAATGAAGTTATGAAGTAACCTCATTTCAATGGATAATGAGCTAGCTTTAAGGATTCCAACTTCATTAACTTCAGTCTACTTTAGTACAGTCTGTAAAGCCCTTGTCCTATCCTTTAGGACCAAATATTTTATACCTTCAAATGGCATTTCCAGGGTATTACCAAGCATTTCTTCATATATAATAATTCTTCTCCCTTTGACCAAAGACTCCATAAAATTTTCTCCAAATCTCGTGTTTTCATAAAAGGTTTTGACCAGATTTTGGTAAGTCTTAATGTCCAAAGAACACATATTTCTCCAACCCTGATTTTCAATAAAATTCCCAATAACAAATCCTATTTCTTAAAGTTATTCAAATAAAATTCTTCTACCTGTAGTTATAGGCCGCATACCCAAGGAGATATGTTAGCTTGGAGAGACGGGGCTTGGTTCTTCATCCGATTGTGGTGGAATTCGAGAAGAACTATCTTCACGGAATTTTGACCTTCTTTCCTGAGGAGCTTCCTCAATTTCTCGTCGAGATTTCTTCCCCACTGTCCTTTTTGGAGCCATCCCACAAACACACCAAAATTTGAAGTAGTTTTGGAAGAGTGGAGTTTTTGGAAAGGTTCCTCGAAGGGAAAGAGTGTAAAGTTAAGAATAGAAACGAGAATAAAAAACCCTACGGCTCGAACTAAAAAGAGATGGCTTGACATCCGAGCTGGCTCGACCGATAGGTCATCTGCTCGAGTTGGCTCGAGCAGAGGGAGCACAAAAGTGATTTTTGGGCTTCAATTAAAGTCTTTTTAACACAAGAAATATTGAGATAAGGAGGTCACCTAGATAATTTTTTCTTAAGTTTATAAGGATGTTTCTAGAGTGGGTCACATAACCCTAGTTCATTTCTAATCATTACAAATCTATCAAAATTTAAAGGTTTAGTAAAAATATCAGTAAGTTGGTTTTCAATTGGCATGAATTCAAGTACAATATCACTATTCAATACATGATCTCTTATGAAATGGTGCCTAACTTCAATGTGCTTAGTTCTTGAATGCTGAACAGGATTTTTTGTCAAATTTATAGCACTTGTGTTATCACATTTGATTGAAATTTTAGATTGTGTAATACCAAAGTCTTCTAGCTATTGTTTGATCCATAATACTTGAGCACAACAACTGCCAGCAGCAATGTACTCTGCCTTAGCAGTGGACAATGCTATGGAGTTTTGCTTCTTACAGTGCCATGAAATTAAATTCAACCCTAGAAATTGACAAGTACCACTAGTGCTCTTTCTATTAATTTTGCAACCAGCATAGTCAATATCAGAAAAACCAATTAAATTCAAAGATGATTCTTTAGAATACCAAAGATCTAAATTGCTTGTAGCTTTCAGATATTTGATAATTCTTTTAACAGCAAGCATGTGTGATTCCTTAGGATTACATTGAAATCTAGCACACACACATACACTATACAAGATATCAGGTCTACTGGCAATCAAATATAATAGGGATCCGATCATACCTCTATAAAGCTTTTGGTCAACATTGGATCCATTTTCATCTTTGTCAAGCCTACAGGTAGGACTCATGGGTGTGTTAGACTCTTTGCTTGTTTCCATGCCAAACTTCTTGATTATTTCTTTGACATACTTGGCTTGGTTTATAAAGATTCCTTCCTTCATTTGTTTAACTTGTAATCCAAGGAAGTAGTTGAGTTCACCCATAAGGCTCATTTCAAACTCACACTGCATCAACTCAGCAAATTCTCCACAAAGATTTTCATTAGTTGCACCAAATATAATATCATCAATGTAAATTTGTATAACTAACATGTCATTTTCTTGTTCTTAATGAAAAGAGTTTGTCAGCATTTCCTCTTTTGAAATCATTTTCAAGTAAAAATTTGCTTAGTCTATCATACTAGGCCCTAGGTGCTTGTTTCAAACTATATAATGTTTTATTCAATTTAAACACATGATTTGGAAAATCATGATTTTCAAAACCTGGTGGCTGTTCTATAAAAACTTGTTCAGAGATAAATCCATTTAGAAAAGCACTTTTGACATCCATTGGAAAGAGTTTGAAATTCATGTAGCAAGGAAATGCAAGAAGTAATCTAATGGCCTCTAGTCTTGCTACAGGAGCATATGTTTCATCAAAATCAATGCCTTCCTTTTGATTGTACCCTTTTGTTACCAACCTTGCTTTATTTCTCATAACCTTACCATTTTTATCTAGTTTGTTCCTATAGACCCATTTGGTTCCTATGATGGGATGGTTTAGAGGTCTACTAACTAGAGTCCAAACATTATTCCTTTCAAACTGATTTAATTCATTATGCATTGCCATCATCCAGTTTAGATCAGATTCGACTTTCTCTAAGCTATGTGGTTCAATTTGTGAAACAAAGGCTAGGTAGTTATGTGCATCTCTATGTGCAGACCTAGTCCTAACATCATGAGAAGGATCACCAATAATTAAATCTTTAGGATGTGAAGTTACATACCCCCATTCCTTTGATAAATCAGTATGATCCTTACTTATCACTTCATTTTTATCTTGTGTTGACTTGTCTTGAATGCTTAGATCTTCTATTTTCTTTTGTAGTGTACCTATATCATTATCTATGCACTCATCTTTTCTAGATGGTGAGGAGTTAGCTTCATCAAAAACAACATGAATTGACTCTTCAATAGTAAGAGTCCTCTTATTAAATACTCCATATGCTTTGCTATGTAGTGAATAACCAAAGAATATAGATTTATCAGATTTTGCATCAAATTTTTCTTGGTTATCTTTACCATTATTCAACACAAAGCATTTGCACCCAAAAATATGAAAGTAATTAATATTTGATTTTCTTCCATTCCAAAGCTCATAGGGGGTTTTCTTGGAAATTGATCATATTAAAACTCGGTTTAATATGTAACAGGTAGTGTTCATTGTTTCTACCCAAAAGTACCTTAGAAGATTACCTTCACACAACATGGTTCGGGCCATTTCTTCCAAAGTCCTATTCTTCCTCTCTACAACACCATTTTGTTGTGGTATTCTAGGAGCAGAGAAGTTATGATCAATGTCGTGCTCAGTGCAATATTCATCAAAAAATTGATTTTGAAATTCAATTCCGTGATCACTTCTTATAGAAATAACATAAAGATTTTTCTCATTTGAAACCTTCTTATGAAATTTTTGAAATACATCAAAGGTTTCATCTTTATGTGCAATAAATAATATCCATGTGAATCTAGAAAAGTCATCTACAATCACAAGACCATATTTCATACCTCCTAGGCTTGTAGTCCTAGTTGGTCCAAATAAGTCCATGTGAAGTATCTCAAGGGGTCTAGTTGTTGAAATAATATTTTTTGATTTAAAACTTCCCTTAGTTTGTTTGCCTAATTGACAAATATCACATATATAATCAAGATCAACCTTAAAATGTGGCAAACCTCTAACTAGATTCTTAGAAATTAATTTGGCAATTGTATGCATGCTAGCATGACCTAATCGTCTATGCCAAAGTAAACATGACTCCTTGGTCTTAGCATTCATTACTACTAGACTGGAACTACTAGTCATGGCTAGATCATTTAGATCTATCACATAGATGTTTTCAAGTCTATGACCAATGAATTTGTTGCCAGAGTCAAGAGAGTTAGTTACTATACACATAGATGATTCAAAGATAACCTTGAAGCCTTTATCACAAAGTTGACTAATACTTAACAAAATATGCTTCAATTTATCTACTAGCAGCACATCTTCAATAAAAGTACAGGGGATATTTTGATCTTACCGATTCTGATTATTCTCCCCTTGCCATTATCACCGAAAGTAACCAATCCTCCTTCTTTCATTTGTAAGGTGATGAACTGATCCTGGTCACCCGTCATATGCCTTGAACAATCACTGTCAAGATACCATCTTTTCTTTAATTTGTGGGCTACAAGATAGTCCTACAAAATAGTCAAGGAGTGATTTTAGGTACCCAAGCTAACTTGGATCCTTTCGGGTTAGCAAAATTGGTTCCTTTTGGAACCCAAATGGTTTTATATTTCAATGCACCAATCATGGAATTTTTCAATGAATTGCATTGATAAGATTTATTCCTAAATCTATGACATGCATAACAAACAATTCTATCATTTTTAAATGATGCATGCTTTGAAGCTTTAAACGATGCAGAAATGGATATGTTTGGTTTGAAAGATTTTTAAACAGAATTCTTAGGAACATACTTCAAGCCATTTGAAGTAGAATTCAATGGAAAAGCTTTTTGAGATTTTGCATATGAAGTTGAAGCTTTTGAAGATATAAATTTTGTTGCTGAAATTTCTTTAGCATTTGAAGCGTTAAATCCAATTCTAGCTTTTCTTTTTGAATCTCTTTGTTCTTTTAGAATTAGCTCAAGCTTGTTAGAACTCAAAGTAAGTTTTTCTACTAAAGGCTTAAGCTTTTCAACCTCCTTTTTCAGATCAACATTTTTGGCAACTAAAACTTTGTTTGTCTCATTTAAAATATTTTTCTCATTTTTCAAAGCAATAACATTATTAGAAAAGATATTCAATTCTTTTTGCAAATTATTATTTTTTTCAGAAATTTCATCCTTGTCTTTTAATAAAAAATCATTTTGTTTCTTCAAGGATTTGATTTTAACCTCAGCTTTCTTGAATTTAATAAGCAAATCATGAAATGCAGAATTCAATTCATCATATATAAATTCAGTTTGAAGCTCAGGAGATGATACCTCATTTTCAAGACCCACAGACATAAATTTGCAGATTTCGTGGTCTCTTCTTCTTCAGTAGATGAGGACGCTTCCCTGTCACTCCACGTCACTATCATAGCTTTCTTTTTCTTTTTCTTGAATCCTTTTTTTAGTAAAGGACAGTCTGGTCGGATGTGCCCTGATTTTTTACGTTCATAATAGGTAGGCACTTCTTTTTCTTTCTCCTTTTCTTTGTCCTTTTCCTTGCTATATTCTTTGTTCTTATGGAATTTCCTATAATTTCTTCCTTTTTGTCTTTCCAAGAACCTTCTGAATCTCCTAACGACCATGGCAACGTCTTCATCTTCCATGTCGCTTTCAGTGGAGGAGCATATTTCTTCCGATTTATCATCCTTTCTTGAATCCATAGCAGCTTTGAAGGCATTTGATTTCCTCTTCTTTTGATCATCTTCAGATCTGTGCTGCATGGTCAATTCATGAGTGATGAGAGATCCTAGCAGTTCATCCAGTAGTAAGGTAATCCTAGCAGTTCGAGTCGATAGGTCGAGTCACCAATTCTCCAATGTAGTTGGCTCTTTGTCTCAGGGTGCAAAATTTCACTCCATACGAGTTGGCTCTTGATAGCTCGGGTCGGCTCGAACTTACATCTTTGAAATTCTTGAACTCGAGGAGTCGGCTCTTTTCAACTTGGGTCGGCTCTTCTTCTCAGGTTTGGAAAACTTTACTCTAGAAGAGTCGACTCGTTGTAGTTCGGGTCGGCTCGCTTTCTTAGGTCTTCAAAAATTAGGTCTGGCAGAGTCGACTCTTTCTGGTTCGGGTCGGCTTGCCTGGCTGTTCTTAGAAAACTTCAAAAACTGGACTCTGGAAGAGTTGGCTTGAACATATTCCAGTCGACTCAGATTTATTGGAGTTGGCTCGGTTACCTACGAGTCGGCTCGAATTGCTACGTACCAGAATCCTTGCTGCGTGCCATGAGGTGGAGTCGGCTCTTCAACATCCTGGGTCGGCTTGAGTGACTTCTTCAGGATTTTTACAATTGAACTTAAAGATAAACTCTCACCAACACTTTTACACTTTCCATACGAACCAACTCAAAATAATTCTAAGGCACACACACATAGAAGTAACCCTTTTTATATATTTTTTCTTAGCTATTTCATTGGGTTCTTCTTTACAAAATCAAATTACAACACAGCTCAAATCAAGAAATAAAGATGTAGGAGTTGAAGTTTGAACAATTAAACCATCCTATAAAAACTTGTAAACACTTGAAGAGTTGTTAGAAATAAATGTGCATGCTCCAATGTTTGGTTATCATCAAAATCACTTAAGAGGTCAACATCCATTAACCTGGAAAACTATGTAAAATATCTATTATACCTTTAATATATATATATATATATATATATATATATATATATATATATAAAAGATCATATCATTTTACTCCCAAATTTTTGTAAAAATAATATTATTGTATTTATAGAAAATATTATATTAATATAAACATTAAAATAATATTAATATATTACTATTTAATATTTTATGTTAATTATTCATTGATATTTTATATAATTTTAATTATATATTTTAAAATAATATTTTTGAAAAGAAAAAGAGTAATCAATTTGAAGTTCCAAAATACATCTTCTACATAAATTTTTATTATTTATAAAATATTGAAAGTATCTTTCCACAAAAATACTTTTTTATACCCTTCTTTTAAAATCTCAATCAAATAATGATTTACTCTCATAGTTGTTGATGTGGAGGCTATCCTCCTGCCTCGGGCATCCTGAAGATCCTAGGATAGGTGTTGAGGCAATGGTTACCCTTCGTCCCTTAGACAAGGCAAAAACCATACTCTAGTTCTCAGTCTCCATGACACTCGGTGTCGAACCTCTTATCCTTGGCATTAGGTCTTTCACCTTTGGGATATTTACATGCGAAGTACTTGCTCAAATAGAACATTAACCAAATATCTATGATAAAGATCATGAGATGAGCTTCCTGATAAAACAGCACCAGTTACATGCCATATTACTGTGTGACAACTCCTCGGATAGCAAGGTTGAGGGTCCACTGACCAAGGCCTATTTCTATAGCCAACCGTCCCTTGGGTGAATGAAGTTAGGCTACCCAGCCCTTTTAGTCCGAGTGATGCTTGATTCGAGTAAGAGACCACTACCCCTCTGATATATAGATCAAGTTTTGGCTCATCAAGGTCATGCCCCAAAAACCTTTGGCCCTAGTCAACCCTTAGGCTCGGAGAGAGGGCCAGGTCCAATCCAGGACCCTTGAGCCCAGGGGAAGCTAAGATCCCATGATAGCATACTAACAGGCAACTCAAGGAAAAGTCATCCGATGCTCATTCCAATGTACATAGTGGCATAAATAGAACACCACATCCTGTAATTTCTGGTAAATCCATTTAATTAAGAGGGACATATTATGTTCTAGGTTAAAGTCACTATCACCATTATGGGGAGCGGCTGGTAGTGCAAATAAGATAAATATTCCATTAAAAGGGGAGGCAAACATTCCAAACAAATGGAATGATCTGATGCCCTGTCTATTCTCACCAACCCCATCGAGATTTTTAGCATTCCACAAATGCCCTTAATACTTGCCTATAAAAGGGGGGGTCCCCAAAAGCTCCTAAGATATGCATGATATTCTCTCTTTTGCCCTACTCCACTTTCTCACTCTTATGCTTGTTGATTGACTTGATCATTAGAGTACCCATGTTGGAGCCACCTCCGATAGGGCATTTTTGCAAGTACAACCTGTGAGCACCCGTCTAGCATAATTTGGTGACAACATGGAAAATAGTATCAATAGATGGAGGAAGGGCTAATTGTTCATCCATTTTTAGGGAGAAATATCAAGCAAGGTCTCCATGCCACCCAAAGGCACACCCACCTGGTGCTTCGGCACCACTACCTTCCGACAAGCTAGTTAGCCTGTTGAAAGTCAAGCTCCAGAGCCTCATGTTGGCATCACTGAGTGAGAAAGTCAGCCTGACTACTTGGAACAACTATCTCAATAGATATAAGCATTGGTAGCCGTGGTCCAAATGATCTAGCACCTAGTAGTATCAGTGGCGCCGATAGTGGCACCATAACTAGAAGTAGACCAGGTAGTACCACACACGTGCAACAGGAAGGGAGGTGCCTTTCCCTCCTACAAAGCCCTAAATGGGAGGAGCCTACTTATCCTGGTGCACTGCAAAGCCCTGGACATGCTAGGGCTACTCTCCTTCATCTTGGTTTAATAGGGGGTCGACACCTACTCATTCATCCCCTAACTCTCAAAGGCCCAGACTGTAGAGATGCTAAAGTAGATTGAAAGCTTCAGGAGCTAGACCAGTGCATTGAAATATTGTGGAGTCTAGCCTTGGCTAGGGATGAAGGTCAAAGTTTTATCACTGACCTACCTTTCAGAGACCATATCATATTGGAACCACTGCCGAAGCATTTTAAAATGCCATAATTGAAGATTTATGATGGATCGACCAACCCGATGGACCATTTAGAAAGCTTCAAGGTCTTAATGCTTCTTCATGGAGCTACCGATAGAGTACTATGCCGGTCTTCCTCTCTACCCTTAGAAAATCAACCTGATACTGGTATTCTAGTTTGAAGCTAAGTTATATCCATTCCTTTAATCAATTAAGTTAATCTTTTATTTTTCATTTTGCAAGCAATAGAAAGCTACATCGGGGCTTCGACTCCTAGATTAATATCAGGCAAGGGAAGCAGGAACCCCTTCGATCCTATGTGAGCCAATTTAATGAGGTGGCTCTAGAAATATATACTTTGGATAACGTACTCACTATGATTACTATGAAATGTGATCTCCAGCAATGTCCTTTCCTTTTTTCTCTGGAGAAGCGACTGGTGATAGACTTCTCTGAGATGCTATCCAGGGTAGAGAAGTATGCACACATCGATGAGGCATATGGCATTCGTAGTCCACCATTTGCTTTAATGGCCCCCATGCTCTAGTAGCTAAGGAGTAGCCCTCAATCTTGGAATTCCAACCAAGTAGAGAAGACTGAGAAAAAAAGAGGTAGAAAAGCTAGTCTCCCTGGTGCTAAAGGTCTCCCTAGGATCGGTAAGGCATTTTACCACCCCGAAGGTTTGATCACTACACTTCTTTGAATGCCCCTTAAACCCAAGTTTCGATGTAGGCTAGGGTAGCTACCTGATGTAAGAAGGTTGCAGACGAAGCTAGACTGGCACAATCCGCATAAGCACTACCTCTATCACCATGACCATAGCCATGATATAGAGGTGTGCATTAGCTACATGAAAGAAAAGTGCCTTAAAAGCCAATCTTTGTAAGGGCATTTTTGTAATCTTTCAACTCTTGTATGACATTAATATATTAATAAAAGGTATTTGTTTCATCATACTGCTGTCTTATTTAAAGATTATGATGAACCCCAAAGATTAGGGCAATGGAATTAGGGTTATGATGAAGATCATAATGGTGAGACCTAAGTTTCTATAAATCCTAATCTAAAATATTCCTAGTCGTTAGATCATCGATTCAAGGATCGATGCTTCCGGAAAGACTAGTTTATCCTATGTATGCTCAATGAAGAGGGTGGTTGGTCTCACAGTCACTTGTGTAGAGATACTAATACAAGGATAAGGGTGCTTATTAGGGTATGAGTTCACTGAACTGATCCGCACTGAGAATATCTTATGGAAGTCTTACTACTTGTCAAGAGATAGTTCTCATAGTGGGAGTTGTGCAAGTGATCTTCAGACCTAAGGTCACTATAGTTTCTTATGCACACTAAGCCATGTTTTAGTTCATACTCATTCATGATATTGAGTCATGTATGGGGTGTTCTCAGATATGGTGGAAGGTGTATGAAGGATGTGAGTGGACCAACAAGGAATCGATCATTCCTAGTAAGAGAAAATGTTATCCCATGTAATCTCTTCGATTGATGACTTAGGGAGTCTTTGATCAAAGCAAGATGAGATTAGAAGTGTTTTCTAATTAGTCATTAGCAGAGTCTTCATTATCAAAATAAGATTCGAAATGACTAAGTACTAGGATTTGACAATTATCCATACCCATCACTTATTTGAGATAAAGGAAGATTGAAAGATTGAATTATATGGTAACTTTTCATTGAAGGGTATTTTGGTACTTTCTATCAAATTCCTCATCTTCCGGGTAGGCTGACATATTGCTAGACATCAATCATGTCTTGTAGATTTTCATGAATCAATTCGATTGGATTCATGAGTCAATCGAAAGCTAGTTCGAATTGATAACTTGGTCAGCTCATTTGACCTAATTAGGTCAATCGGGTTCGATTGGATCGAATTGGCTTGGATCTAGACCTACTGCTGGCTAGATGTGGAACCCAAAGGGTCACACACATTAAGGAATTAACCTAGGAAGCCAATTGACATTTTATTAGGGTCATGGGATCCAATAGGTTAGCTAGATTACACACTAGTATGTGTAGGCTGATCTAACTCCTAATCCAATTGAATTGGGTCCATGAGGTTGCTTATTGGGCTAACCAATTTGAGAGAATCCTAGATTGGGTTGAGTCCAAAGTGGGGCAGCAATTATCTAGTTTTATCCAGATTTTATGAAGAGTCTAAATATGGAGGGACTCTTGGCGCCAAATGGTTTTTGCGCTAGAAAAAATGGGGTGCAGAAAAGACCTAGAGTCCTTCTACTTTGGGGACTTGGTTTCCACGTGAAACAAGGCATCCCTTGCCTCATGTAATGTCTGATTATGCTGGCTTATAACTGATGAAAAGAAGGTTGGGCGGTGAAGCAAGTTGGCGCACTAAGTGAAGGGTTGCGTCCCTTCACTTGGTTACCACAACATTTAAATCCAAGAGTCCTTCTCAATGAAGGAACTTGACTCTTGAATAAAGACACATTATTTCCACTCCTTTTGAGTAGCTTCTCTATCGGTTACAGGCCACATGGCATGAGGATAAGTGGGCCATATTATTCAGACAAGGGATATAAGTCTTTTGGTGCAAGAAAGGTCTTGACCTTTTAGGATAAGACTCCTTAGTGAAGGGTCTTATATAATCTGTTATTGGATAGATCATAGGCTAATGATAAGACTTATATGGCATCTCCCCATCTCCTATAAATAGCTATCGGTGTTTAGGCCGATGGGTATCATAAAATTCTTTCTTTCTTACACTTACACTCTGCCACACTCTCTTTGTCTCTTCCTTGTTAGAACTTAGGTCTTGTCTTAAGACAAGTTCTCTATTTTAAGACAAAGGTTTAGGAAGTGAATAAGGAAGTGAAAAAGAGAGTGAAGAGAGAATTTGGAGAAGGCTCAGAGTGCTCTACTGGAGGGCAAGGGTCTGAGCAAGAAAGGAGAGGCTGCCAAAGGAAGAAAGGCTATCAAAAGAGTTTTAGTGGTTTGAGCAACCTACTAAGGAGGCTTCCTAAGACAATTCCTATGTGGATCACCTCTAGAGGGCATGCACTTATGTTCCTAGTGGAAAGAAGAAGGAATTAACATTCCAGGCATTCTTCCAAATCCTAATTGAATGACTTGTTAATTGTAATGAATAAGAGATCTTGGGTTTAGGGTTTCATGTTGTTTGGAGTTTCAAAATGAAAATGTTTGAAATCCATTCTTCTGCTATACCACCAAAACCCAACAGTGGTATCAGAGCCCTCTTATTTCATTCAATTAATGATCATTTGAATATGCTAATGTGATAGTGAGTATGATCAAATATGGTAATCATATTTTGATGCATGCCACTAATTAGGGTTGAATTATATATTGAATGATAATATGATCATATATATTAAACATAGTATGATGCATACTATTGAAAGATTATATGATAGTGCATGTTATCATGTGGTGCATGCTATTGAATGATTATATGATTCTATGCATGATTAGGTTAAATACATATTTCCAATAAGATAAATCCTAGTAACTGCTTCGGATTGGGTTAGTCACCATGGCTGTCCGGTCATAGGAGTTACTTAGGATTTTATGGCCCTCTCTTCCCATTCAATGGGGCCTCCTATGGTATGTAGGGGTGCCGTTGTGGCCATATCCCATGAACAAGTGAGGTGAATGGATTAATAGTATAATCATAATAATGGTATGCATATTATGGTTAATATGCTCAAATGATGGAATTAATATCATGTCATATGATATGGTTATGAATACATTATGATGTCATGAATGTTAGGTTTTATGATGTCATGAATGTTAGGTTGACATGATTAAGTCTATATTAGGATGTGTTTTGAGACCACTAAGAGCCCTCATAATTAAAATATTTAGTCATAGTGTAAGTTAGTTAAGAGACAAAATCTTTTTAAGGTTATATGATCAACCAATTGGTGTCTAGGTAAGTGGTTCTAGGAAGGTAAAGGAAATGAGATTTTTAATTGGTTCCGTTGTCTAACCTAGTCAATTAATTTGGTATCTAAGGAAAGCAATAGGGGGAACCCCTCATCTCTTCCACTTACCTGGCCAATTTGGCTATATCTGCACCTTAAATTGAATATGCCAATTGAATTAATACACTACAGTGTGCCTTCCTTAATGCTAAGTATAGTTCATATTAATAACTATAGTAGGTTTATTGTGTAACACAAGGCCTATCCTAGTATTAAATATGAATTATCTTAGTGCAGTTTATGCTTTATAGTATGTTTGGTAGTATTGCTTTGTTGTGTAACACAAGGACAATATTATTTGAACATGTCTATATGAAAATGAAGGGTCTGACTAAACTAAGACATTATAGTTTGTTGTGTAACGCAAGACTATAAGTGTCTTAGAGACAGTTCATTTGTTAAGAATTACATGGGTTGCAATTGGAAAGAAATTCCTACCTTTGAACTCATGAGTATTTATTGTGTAACATAAGGCACTCATGAGGAATTGGGATCTCAACCCCATTAAAGAAACCTGGTAAGGTTTCTCGCTTACCATAGATGAGGGTTATGGTATTCGAATAAAATAGTGAGAGACATAATTAGATATAAAGTCCTTATCTAGTTATGAATGTCATCTAGAGTGGTCTGCTTATATTATTCTTAATTAAATGTAGGATTTATTATGGCTTCAAATTTATCATTGCGGGGCATTATAGATGCCAATAAGTTATCGGTCCAAATTATGTGGACTGGTTGAGGAACCTGAGGACAATGCTAACTCAGGAGAAGCTTTCGCATATTCTTGATTCTTCGAAACTTGAGGACTGGTTGAGAAACAAAAACCTCCTTGGTTTTGTCACTTAGGCTAACCAAAAACCTCTGTTGGTTTTAACACAAAGGCTCACCAACAAACATCAACTCTAGTTTCAATTCTCTTGAAACTAGAAATAACAGAAAGATTCAAGTGTAATATATGAAATACAAAAAGCTTTCAACTAAAAGCAAGAATCTCTTTGAATCCCTTTGATTGTTGAAGATGCTTGTCTTGAAGTTGTTGAAGCCTTAAATGATGCTTAAATGGTTGGACTTGAATGCTCTTGAATGCACTTGAATGCTTTAACTGCTTGAAGGCACAACTTGACTTGAAAGTAGTTGTTCTTCAATCAATATTTGAGTTAATGCACTTAACTTCCCATCTCTTTCTTCCCTCTTGAGTTTGGTCCACTTTAAATACCTTTCCAAGCTTCAAATGATAATTTTTGACCATTATAGAGGAGAAAATAGCCGTTGGGGGCAAAAAGGACCAGTTCTATATTTCAAAAAACTAGCCATTACTATTCATCAAAACTGCAAGTATCGACACTTCAGGTCATGAGTCAACACTTTGAGTCGACACTAGTTCAAAAAAGTCTTCTAAAGCTCTCTGGAAATCTTAGGTGAGTCAACACTTGGCTTCTATGAGTCGACACTTGAAAAAAATCTTGAAATTCAGCATGTTCTGTATCATTTTTGTCTCAGGCCTTGATCGACCCTTGAGTCGATACTTGAGTTTCATGAGTAGACACTTCATGCGTGCCATCTGAAATTTTTTCTGCATATCAACTCAAGCCTCTATGAGTCGATACTTTAATTCCATGAGTCGACACTTAGCTGAAACTTTCCTGAAATTCTTTTGAAATACTACTGAAACTTCTTTAAACTTCAAACCTGAGTCCTCCCAAGTCATTCTTATGTACTTAAGTCCATTTATTATGAAATTTCATCCACAAAAGAGATTTCTTCAACAAGATGACAAGCAATTTAAACTTTTAACAAGTGAGTACCCTATTCTAATAAGCACACTTTTAACATACAGTTAGTACTCAAATATACTTAAGTATTTTGTTATTCATCAAAATCAAGACAGGAGTCAACAATTTCCTCCTTTTTGATAATGACAAAACCTTTAAGTATATACATATAGTGAGCTCAAAAGATTTACAATAAGTATCAGAGCATTAATAAAGATATTCAATATAGAGCATTTGGCTCCAAATATCAGAACTAATGATGAAGAGTATGAGTCTAAATTTATAAAGATTATCAAAAGATAAGACTTATTTATAATGTATCAGAGCTATATGTATGTATAAAAAGGAATTCAATTCACATAGCTTCATTGTCAGAGCAATAATTATAATGTATCAGAGCTGAAAATTGAAATAAACCATAATTGTATACTCATACTAGATATTTTCATTATGTATCAGAGCTTAAAATAAATTTGAAAAACAAGAATTAGAACAAGACGGATTAAATCATAAAGAGTATCAAGTCATGAAACATGTCAGAGTACATCAGAGCAAATAATATACCAAAAAGATGGAATGTATTAGAGCAATATTGTTTGAGTATAAAGAGTATCAAAGTATAAAAATAAGGAGTATCAAAGCATATTAAAGAAAGGAATGCATAAAGAGTATCAGAGCATAAAAACTAAGATAAATAAGATAAATAAAGAGTATTAGAGCATAGAATTGAAGGGTATAGATCAAAGGTGATAAAGCGAAACACTCCCCCTCAACATATAATCTAAAAACTAATTTTCAAAAAGAGAATTTTAAAAGAATTTCAAAATTTACCACTTTGATACTTTTCTTTCTCTTTCTCCCCCTTACTCATTGCTTCCTTCTTGGCTTTATTTCTTGCCAATTCATTAATAGTTTTATTAATTCTCTCCAATACTATCTCTTATTAATTCTGCACTTTTCATTGTTCTCATTAATTCTCCAAATTATTCTCTTCCTTTTTGTCATCATTAAAAAAAGTAAGAAGAAGAATAAGGTAGTCATAAAACATTCCATTAAAGTAAGAGTGCACACAAATAAAATGTGAAAAAGTAAATATATATATATATATATATAATTTCAGAGATTTGATACATTAGATGCAAAATTTGATACACATAATAGAGAACTAGTACATACATAAGTATACAAAATATAAAGAGCACTGAAATACAGACTGACTAGTATATAGACCAATCCTAAGGGGTACTTTTCTCATCAAAGGAAGACCCGATCTCAAGAATAATCGGCTCGGTAACCCTAGAATGTCGGGATCATGGCCATATTAGCCGGAGATCCAAAAGTTTGGTCCAGATAGGTCTGGGTGCATCGCCATGGCCTCGTCTTTTGCTTCTGGTATATGGTCTTTCTCTAGCTGAAGAGGAGGAGGCATCATCAGGAGCAGGAGCATCAATTATGATGGAAATAGTAGCTGTATTAGTGATCGAAAGAGTGATATCAAAAATAGGACCTGAACTAAGAACATAGAAACCAGGTGTATAAAACCCTAGTTTCTGGATCAAGGATGATGTGGAAGGAACGGATGGAGTCCTAAAGGGGATACTAAGAATAGGTGTGGGAAGATCAGTGTCAAGTGGGTCTGTGTGAAGTATAGGTGTGGAAATAAAAGTATCAGGTGGGTCAGGAATGGTAGATGAGCTGGATAGGATGGGAGTCTGGAAAGATGACCTAGGAGGATCTGGTGCAGGAGTCCTCGATACATCTGTAGCAACATCCGGCTCTGGCTCTGTCATAAAATTTGCAACATCAAACTCTATGAAAGAGTCATTCTGACCATCTCCTACATCTGGTGCTGGGGGTGCTGGAAGTGAATCTGATGATGAAGGAGGCAAAGGTGCTCTGGCAGAAGACAACCTATCTAATGCAGCCAATATAGCAAAAATACCATCTCTGAAACCCTGGTGATCCGCTCTCATCTCCAAATGGATCCAATCAACTCGCTGTATGATAATCATAACCTCTGTCTCTAAGCGAATGACCCTCTCATCCATATTATCTCTAGATGCTGGCACCTCAGTCTGTGCCGGAATGGAAGGCTCGGGCTGAGTATTTGGAATGTCTCTCTATGGCTTAGATGGCCCTGCCTCATCAGTATAGATCCACTCCTCAGCGGCATCCTCATCATCATCCACATCTGCAGTATGTCTGAAGATCCTGCATCTCCAATATCCTCTATGCAGATGATATCCCATCCTGTGTAAAGATCTCTCATCATAGATATCCATATGTAGTAGCTGTCAGGTAAGGCTATCCATCTATGATGACTCCATATGCTCTGAAAAGGATGGTCAGTCTCATGCCATACGGCAAGTACAATCTCCTGCTGGTAGCAGTCTCAGTCATCTGGTGTACCATAAGAACTGGGAGGCTAACTAGAGTGTACTGAATCAATGATACCATACCATCAGCTCTCGCTCCATGATGAAATCAAAGCATCCGATCTTTGACAAAAGAATTCGGGCGATGATGTGATGTAACAATCTCATCTCGAGTGAGAGTTTGGAGGCTACCACTGTGGCTCTCTCTAAAAAATCATCAGTCTTAAAGATACAACGAAGTCCACTCATCCAATCCACTAATGAGTCTACCACTGAACCTCTCATAGGAATCTCCCAAGCTCTACTCAGAATCTCAGCAGTGAGCAAAATCTCAGTGCCTCGAACCACTGCAACCCAGCAATCTGCTCCTCTAGCTAAGGTACCAAAGAACTCTCTAATCAAGCCAGGTTAAAATCTCTTAGACAATGAGAAGAAATGGGCCAGACCAGTGTCCCTCATCCAATCTCCAATGCAAAAATGGTGCTGGTCCATGAAGTCGAAGTCAGCCCGCCGTTCTCCAACTATGGCCTTGGAGGCCATCCTATCAGCCCCTAAGATGGGTGGTCTGACTAGAATGCTCTATTGAGCCTAGGGCTCCACTGTCACTGGATCCTCATGTCGCGCCTTCGTGCATCACTCTACCTCCTGAACTGATCGATGAGGTCTTCTGACAACTTGCTTTCGAGGACCCATTTATTAGGAAAATCAGGAAAGAAGCAAATATAGGGAGAAAGCACAGAGATTTCATGATAAAAACCATGAGAAAATGGTGAGGAATAGTGGAAAAGAGGAGGAAACTACTTCAAACAACAAATCGAGCGGTTAGAACATAAATCAGAGTGAAATGGAGGGTTGGGATACTATTTTTAGGTGAGTTGGCTCAAGGGTTTGGAAGAAAAAAAGAAAGAAATTGCTTGGTTTTTCTAATGTGTTCTCCGGTTCCCGTCATTTAAGTGTCAACTCATGACTGCAAACCAAGTATCGACACTTGGAGGTGTCGATACTTCAAAGTATCGACACTTCGACAAAAATCTAAAAAAAATGGGGAAAAAAATCATAGAAAATTATAGAAATTGATTTCAATGGATTATGAATGATTAATTATGATTTTCAAGAATATTTGATCAAAAAAATTTTAAAGAAATTTGAAAGATCATAAAAGATCGAAATTCAAATGAAAGGATTAATGACCCCTGATTCTTTTCTAATAATATAGAACCAATCTTCTTTAAGTTGCTTGGTAGTATATTAGTGAATTACATTTCAGTGCATACAAATTCAAGCATAATATCATTGTTTTCAACATGATCTCTAATAAAATGGTATCTAATTTCAATATATTTACTTCTAAAGTGCTGAACAAATTTTTTTTTTAAATTTATAGCAGTTGTGTTATCACATCTTTTGGGTGTCTTAGTTAATTTGATTCCAAAATCTTCAAGTTGCTTAATTAACAAGATTTTAGTAAAACAACTTCCAGCTGTAATATATTCAGTCTCAGTTATAGATAATGCAACTGAAGTTTGTTTCTTGCTTAACCATGAGATTAAGTTAATTCCAAGGAATTGGCAAGTTCCACTAGTGCTTTTTTTATCTAATTGACATCCAGCAAAGTCAGCATCAGAATAGCCAATTAATTCAATTGATGAATATCTAGAGTACCACAGTCTAACATCAATAGTACCAGATAAATATCTAAGAATGTTTTTAACAACCATTAAATGAGATTCTTTAGGAGAAGACTGATATCTAGCATACATGCAAATACTAAACATAATATCTGGTCTACTAGCAGTTAAGTACAATAATGAACCAATGATATCCCTATACAATTTTTTATCAATATTTTTACTACATTCATCTTTATCAAGTTTACAAGAAGGGCTCATAGGTGTGCCTATTAGCTTGGTTGTCTCCATCCTAAACTTCTTTAAGATTTCTCTTGTATACTTAGCTTGGTTGATGAAGATCCCTTCTTTAGTTTTCTTGATTTGAAATCCGAGGAAGAAGTTTAGTTCACCCATCATACTCATCTCAAACTCTCCTTACATAAGCTTGGCAAACTTTTGACAAAGTGTTTCATTAGTAGCACCAAAAAAGATATCATCAACATAAATTTGTACTACTAAGAGATCATCTTTCTTCTTTTTCAAAAAAATGGTAGTATCAACATGGCCTCTAGAAAAATCATTTTCAATCAAAAATTTGCTAAGTCTTTCATACCATGCATGGGGTACTTATTTTAAACCATAAAGTGCTTTATGCAATTTGAAAACATGATCAGGATATGCATGATTTTCAAAACTAGATGGTTGTTCAACAAAAACTTTTTCAGTAATATAACCATTTAAAAATATACTTTTAACATCCATTCGAAATAGTTTGAAATTCATGAAATATGCAAATGCTAAAAGTAATCTAATAGCTTCAAGTCTAGCTACTGGAACAAAGGTC
Organism: Areca catechu; assembly: GCA_021397845.1. Taxonomy (NCBI): domain Eukaryota; kingdom Viridiplantae; phylum Streptophyta; class Magnoliopsida; order Arecales; family Arecaceae; genus Areca; species Areca catechu. The sequence continues at coordinate 43,588 of JAHSVC010000021.1, read as the reverse complement.
TCATCAAAATCAATGCCTTCTTCTTGATTATAATCCTTAGCTATCAGTCTAGCCTTGTTTCTAGTAACTATTCCATGTTCATCTAGTTTATTCCTATACATCCATTTTGTACCAATTATTGAAATATTAGATGATCTTTCTATTAGTGTCCAAACTTTGTTTCTTTCAAATTGATTTAATTCTTCTTGCGTAGTAATTATCCAGTTAGGATCTTTTTTAGCTTCTTCAATACATGTAGATTCAATTCGAGAAATAAAAGCAATGTAATCACATTCATTTCTAATAGTTGATCTAGTTCTTACCCCTTTCGATGGATCACTTAAGATTAATTCCTTAGGATGTCGATAAGCATACCTCCATTCTTTTGGTAGATCTGTGCTTTGGTGAGGATTTTGTAGCTTCTTCTCCATCCTTCTTGTTTCAATCTTCTTCATCTTCTTTTGAAGGGGGATCATCCAAAGTAAGCTTCTTTAGTCCTTCAGCACCGGCACATGCATCAGAAGTATCCTTTTTTCTAGAGGATTTGTTAGTAGATTCTTCAAATACTACATGCACTGATTATTCTACTACTAGTGTTCTTTTATTAAAAACTCTATATGCCTTGCTAGATGTAGAGTATGCTAAGAAGATACCTTTATCTGACTTGGCATCAAATTTTTCTAAGTTATCTTTTCCATTATTCAAAATGAAACATCGACAACCAAAACCTTGAAAATACTTCAAAGTAGATTTCTTTTCTTTCTAAAACTCATAAGGTATTTTCTTTAAAATAGGTTTGATTAAAACATGGTTTAAAATATAACAGGCAATATTAATAGCTTCTACCTAAAAATATCTAGGTATATCATTTTTATAAAGTATTATGCATGCCATTTCATCTAAGGTCCTATTCTTTCTTTCTACCATCTCATTTTGTTGAGGTATCCTAGGTATAGAAAAATTATGATCAATTCTTTTTTTATTACAAAACTTTTCAAAATCTTGATTTTCAAATTCAATATAATGATTACTTCAAATATAAACAATTGAAGAACCTTTTTTATTTGAAACTTTTTGATAAAACTTCATGAAAGTCAAAAAGGATTCATCTTTATGTACTAAAAATAAAATTTATGTAAATCGAGAGAAATCATCCACTATAACTAATCCATATCTCTTACCTTCTAGGCTTGTAGTCCTAATTGGTCCAAAGATATCCATATGGAGTAGCTCTAATGACCTAGTGGTTGAAACAAAACCTTTTGGTTTAAAATATATTTTTGCTTGTTTTTCAAATTGACATGCTTCACATATTTTATCTTTTCAAAACTAAGTTTTGGTAAACTCTTACTAATTTTTTTTGCATAGTTTATAAAGCAGATGCATGCTTGTATGACCTAATCTACGATGCCAAAGCCAACTAATCTCATTAATTATGGAATTCATAGCAACTAAGCATTCACAATCATGTAAAGGTAAATTATCATGATCAACAAGATAGATGTTTCCATGCCTATTTCCAATGAATTTCACTCTATTAACATCAGGACTAGCAACCATGCAAAGAGATGATTCAAAAATAACTTTAAATCCTTTATCACAAAATTAACTAATACTAGGTAGATTATATTTCAATCCTTCAACGAATAAAACATTTTCAATAAATGTAGAAGGGAAGATGTAAACTTTACCAATATTAATGATTTTTTCTTTACCATTATCTCTGAAAGTTACACTTCCTCCATTCAGTGCCTCAAGAGAAGTGAATTGCTTCATGTCTCCTGTCATATGTCTTGAGCAACCACTGTCAAGATACCATAATCTCTTCTTTTCTTTGGTTATAAGACACACCTCATCTTCTTGAACCATGAAGCAAAGATTGGCTACTTCTTGTTGCTCTTCCTCCAAGCTTGAATCTTCACTGTCACTCCAGGTAGCCATCATTGCCTTCTTTCTAAACTTCTTTTTATATTTTTTAGGAGAGGACAACTAGCTTTGAAGTGTCCCAGCTTCTTGCATTCGAAGAAAATTGGTTGATCCTTCTCCTTTTCTTTTTCTTTTTCTCTTCCCTTTTCCTTGCTCGGTTGAGACTTCTTTTTGTAGGGAAATTTTTTTCTTCTTATAAATCTTCTAATTTTTTTTACAATGAGTGCCTCTTGATCCTTATTTTCTTCTTCTTCAGATTCTTTACTTGAAGATTCATCTTGTATGATAGATTTGAATGCTATAGCCTTCTTCTTTTTATCCACATCCATTGCCTTTTGCTTCAAGTTCAACTCATAAGTCATGAGTGAACCTACAAGTTGTTCCAAAGGAAGTGTCTTAACATCTTTAGCTTCTTGAATTGTTGTCACTTTCGGATCCCAAGATGTTGGCAATGACTTGAGAATTTTATTTACAATATCAGCATTAGATATAATCTTACCAAAACTTCTCATGCCATTTACAATATTAGTAAATCTAGTATATATATTAGTAATAGACTCATTTGGCTCCATTCTAAATATCTCATATGTATGTACAAGCATATTAACTTTAATATTTTTCACTTGATTGGTATCCTCATGAGTAACCTCAAGTGTGTTCCATATTTTCTTTGTAGAGGTGCATGTAGAAATCCTATTAAATTCACTATGATCTAATGCACAATAAAGTAAATTCATTGCTTTAGCATTTATCTTGGATTGTTTAATATCGTTTTCATCCCAATCCTCTTCAAGTTTTGGTATGAAAATGCCATTAACAATGATTGAAGGAATATGTAGACTTTTATCAACTACTTTCCATAAATTGTAATCAATAGAATGCATATAAATTCTCATACGTATTTTCTAATACGTAGTTTGTGCCATTAAAGTAAGGAGGTCAATTTAAGGCTTGTCCCTCAACAACACTATAACTAAGTGGGGATATCATAGATCTTTAACTCAAGGCGGTTAGACCTATAAGCTGAGAACATGACTCTGATATCACTTGTTGCCTAGCAAGCAACCAAAGAGGGGGGTGAATTGGATTTTAAAAATTTTTGGAAGTATGTGCCAATTCAAAAATAATTTAGGTGCTGGTAAATTATAAGTGTTTGTGTGCTCTTTAAGAGTATGCAGTGGAAATAAATAAGTAAATGCAAAGTAAATAAGAGCAAATAATGAGAGAGCAAGCAATCACAAACACAAGGATATATAGTGGTTTGGTGTACACCAAAGTACCTGAATCCACTCTCCAAGGTCTACTTGAGTATTCTATTATATTCTTCCTTAATTACAGTCGATTAATTTTCTAGGCTCACTAATCAAAACCCAACTTATTTTTACTAGGAACACAAGTTAAAACCCCTTTGATTTTACGAGATAACCAAAAATCTAGTTGGTTTTGTAACTTAGGCTCACTAACAACCTCCTTGCTTCTGTCACTTAGGCTAACCAAAAATCTTCATTGGTTTTAATATAAAGGCTCACCAACAAACCTCAACTCTAGTTTCAATTTTCTTGAAACTAAAAATAATAGAAAGATTCAAGTATAATGTATGAAATACAAAATCCTTTCAACTAAAAGTATCTCTTTGAAGCTCTTTGATTATTGAAGATGCTTATCTTGAAGTTGTTGAAGCCTTAAATGATGCTTGATTAAATGGTTGGACTTGAATGTTCTTGAATGCTTTGATTGCTTGAAGGCTCAACTTGACTTGAAAGTAATTATTTTTCGATCAATATTTGAGTGAATATACTTAACTTTTCATTTCTTTCATCTCTCTTGAGTTTGGTCCACTTTAAATACCTTTCCAAGATTCAAATGATAGTTTTTGATCATTGGAGAGGAGAAAATGATCATTAGGGGCAAAAAGGACCAGTTCTGCATTTCAAAAAACTAGTCATTACTGTTCATCAGAATTGCAAGTATCGATACTTTAGATCATGAGTTGATACTTTGAGTCGATACTTGCTCAAAAAAGTCTTCTGAAGCTCTCTGAAAATCTTAGGTGAGTCGACATTTTTTCTGGAGAGTCGATACTTGAGTCGATACTTGGCTTTTATGAGTCGACACTTGAAAAAAATCTTGAAATTTAGCATGTTCTGTATCATTTTTAACTCAGGTCTTGAGTCAACCCTTGAGTCGATACTTGAGTCGATACTTCATGCATGCCATCTGAAACTTCTTCTACATATCAGCTCAAGCCTTTAAGAGTCGGCACTATGAGTCGACACTTGGCTAAAACCAAAAGGACCCTTATCTATCATCGCATCGGGCCAACCAAGAGGACCAGGCTTAATGATGAGGCATGTAAAGGCGATTTTAATCAGCATTCAATGGCTCCAAAATGACCATTAATCAGTTAGATGATCAAGGCCATTCAATACGTGGCTTCAAATAACCGTCAATCGAATAGTCCCAAGGTCTCTTTAATGATCTTCGATTAGAAAAATCTTAAAGATCTTTGATTGGTCCAATAAAAATTAAATCTCAAAAGAAATAACTATTCAATGATGCGAATAGCCATAGTTAACCCTGATACCTTGGTCTGCCATCGATTTCTCCTCGAGGATGCCAAAGTAAGCCACTGTATCGTTGCATAATTGATAGTTGATAGGATCATGATGTTGTCAATAAGACACCATGATTATCAATTTAAAATCTGACTTCTAATTAATCAAAATTATATAGAATATAGTGAGTCAGGTCAAATCCATAAAAAAGGCAGTGCTTATGATAATCTAAAATCTTTGATTTTAAAAAAAAATAGTTTGAAGTCAGAAAAACAAAAATTAAAAGTGTGAAAGAAAATTAAAATCAGGTATGTTTGATCTGCTAATCAGATCTTAGCATCTACTTGCAAGAATTGTAAAGGACATAAATTTAAATTGCATGGAAATAAACTTTTTATAAATTGAAACAAGAATCTAATTACAAAATATTAAAATAATAATTAAATAATCTAAGAAAGTAGTAACAAAGCATCCGAAGTTGATTGGCTTAGTCTCGTTGGGAGATTGGTTGATGTCATGTCACCTTCTTCAAACGTACTTTATGAAGCGAACTGAACTTTTTCTTCTTCTTTCTCTTTGGATCTTGATCTGAAAATTGGTGTAGGCAAAAAGATGGCATAGAAGATAGAGCTTCTCCTCTAAGAAATCTCATTCTTAGATGCCAACCTGTAATCCAAAGCTAAGCCTTCTACCCTATACTGTACTCCTCTCTTAAAGATGCTCTCTTCTATAGCCTAAGGGTCCTTTAAATAGAGCTTGGTGAAGGCTCTAAATCAAGTCAAATTGATATGGGCCATGGAATGATTAATCTCTATCCAAAGCTAAGCCTTCTACCCTATACTGTACTCCTCTCTTGAAGATGCTCTCTTCTATAGCCTAAGGGTCCTTTAAATAGAGCTTGGTGAAGGCTCTAAATCAAGTCAAATTAATATGGGCCATGGAATGATTAATCTCTAGTGTCTCTGGATCATTTGATCATTTTAGATTTTTTTCTTGATTCTGGATCTAATTAAACTCTGATTCATGTGCTGTTTGATCCATTGAATTTTACAAATTGAGCTCTTCATATATATTGATAAACTTTTTAATTAGCAATCCAACCAATTTTCTTAGATTTTGGAGTTTTAAAAATTCTCAGCAATCTTAATGTACCTATCAAAGAGGAAGTAATATGATAAAACTTTTTATTAAATATTTTAATGGATGTGTAGTGCTTCGACTCGATATCTATTTTTTATAATTATGCTCTAATTTTATCTTTTTCAAAGATATTTTAAAAATAGTTAATTTTGCAAGAAGGTCCAGTTTAATTATGAAATTAAGATTTTTAGAAGATGTTAGCACCAATAATTAGTAAAAATATTTAAAATAAATATATAAATATATGATTTATCATATCCCCCAACTACTTATTGCTAGTTTCATAGCAATGTAATAGACATATAAGTATTAAATTATAACCATGTGTCATTAAGAGCATCCTTTATAAAAATAGATCTAGGATTGAAAGTAAAAAGATCTAGCATGTAGCACTAACTATGTATTGAGTTTCAGAAAGAAAATTCATAGTCAGCATAATTAGGAACTTTTTTAGAATTCATCCAAAGATCTATCTCACTTGTATCTATGATAGCTAACTTAGTATTTTGATGCCAGTTTGCGAAGGATAAATGTTTTTTTGTTTATTACCTATTTTAGTTAATTTTCTATACACCCCCACATCAAGCTCATGAATGTAAGGTAGCTTTCACATTAATTTTTTTTAGTGTTGAGTATCATGGCTTTCCATTCACCATTTGATATGAATCTACATACTTGACTTAGGTACAGAGACTCGGTTTACTAAGTTTAGGACAATCCACATATACTCTTATATTTTATACTTTTATTTTAGGTAGGTAGCTCTTTCCTCAAATTCAAGGTAGCTTTCATACTACCTTTTTTAAGGTAGATAGTTTTTTTCTTAAATTCAAATTTTTTAATTGGGGTGTATATCAATTACCAATTTTTAGTGATAATTGAGTCCTCATTTGGCCTTACAACCAATATCTATTTTGCCTTGTCGGTGTGTATATATAATTAAAAATGCTAATAGCCTTTAGGTAATCTAAGTAGGTCACTAAAAGTCTAACCAACTAGTTTACTCCTTAACTCGCTACAATCATTAGCAAATACCTTTTAACTCTATTACTTTTTTCTAGTTTATTTTGCTTAAGATTTTCTTTCTTAATACATAATTTATTTAAAATAAAAGTTCTCTTTAAAAATTTTTAAAAAAATTTCAAAAATTTCTAACAATTTTCAAAGATTTTTAATTTTTTTTAAAATTTTTTAAAAGCTTGTCTTGTCCCTACCCCCCAATATTAATATCATTGTTCCTAATGGTATAAATAAGTTAAAGAAATAAATTCAAACTACAAGGATTAAAGGAAATATATAGGGATAGAGGTTACCTAAGAAGAGGAGCTTATCAATAAAATAAAGGCTACGACAATCAATATGGATTAAAAAATTTGTATTATTATTATTATTTTATTATTAAGAGCATAAAAATAAATATTAGGTTGCTTCTCAATAAGCACTAAGTTTAATATCTTCAACCGGACATTATAAAGGAGCCCGGTGGTTAATTAACTTTAACATATCTCTCATATCATCAAAAGAATAGGGCCAATCAAAAGGCCTTGTCATCATAATAGAAAATCGTTCATAGAGTATTCTATGATCATTAGCCCAAATCAATAAATTACACTAAGCAAGCATGTTATTCTAGGATTTAAAAATATTATAGTTTATACGATACTTAGAAAGGGATTGTGTTTGTTGGGCCGAGATTGGAGGAGGTAGTTTAAGATTTTCTTCAATTATGAGTTGATCTATCCTACTCCCTTTCTTGAGCATGATGTGTTTGGTCAATATTTCTTTTCATTTTAAAGTTAGGCACCTTTTTTAGATTAATATTAAACCTGTTTCCATACATTGGTCAATATTTCTTTCCATTTTAAAGTTAGGCACCTTTTTTAGATTAATATTAAACCTGTTTCCATACATTGTTTTAATATCATGGTAAGATTTTGGAGACCGTTTTCAAGATTAGTGATGAATATAGAGAAATCAATTATAAAATTTTAATATCATGATCCCTCATTTTAGTAATATAAGGTTCATTGGAAAAGTTTTAATAGATGCATCAGAAAGTAGCTTCAGTTCTAGATTATGTAGTAATTCTAACAAAGGAGCTATTGGTGGGCTAGGTGATAGCTCTTATTGTTCATTAATCAAAAGTGGAGTGGTTTCAAAGTAGGATATTTGTATTAGATTCTTTACTTGTAAGGTATATCCATCTATATTAAAATTACCCATCCCAAAATGAGCCTGATATGAATCTACTGAATATTGCAAGAGAAATGTGGGGATGGCTTCCTCTATTATGTCAAGCATTTATAGTTCTTGGGAAGGCTTAACTAATTCTATTATTGCATCTATTTGTTCTCCCATCCCATTAAAAGGCACGGACAATTCTAGGGCACTAGAGACTAGGGCCTTAGATGAGTGGGATAATGATGGAATTGGTTCATCCCACAAGTTTAATTTTTTCATATATTTTTCTATCTTAACCAAATTGTCTATATTGGTCTTTATGGTTATACACAGTTGTTCTAAGACCAGTTCATTTTCAGGAGTTTGAGTTGATTATTTAGAAAAAGATATAAGGTTATTAAAATCCTGAGCTAGGTATGGTCTCTCTAGGTTACCTCGGGTTGACTAGGCAGCTCACCTCCCTCTCCTCTATTAAGTTTGATTAATCGTTGATCAATTTGATCTATTAGCTTATCGATAGATTTTTATTAGGCCATAATTATTTATTAAAATTGAGCAAACCTATTAACATCTAGGTTGGTTTGTATGGAAGGTGGGTATGATGCTTGCTAAACCTTTTTTTCAAATAATGGAGTATAGTTAGTTGGAGAAAGTTGATAATGTGAATGGGGCTGATCATAATAGGGTGTATCTATGAACATGGATCCTTAGATTGCTAGGATAACCACTGGATGTGGTTGCCATGAAAAACTTGGTTGAGCTCCCCAACTTGAATTATAGGCATTAAAGTAAAGGTTATTTCTTGAGCTATAGGCTATTTGGATTTGATCTTGATAAACTTGTTCATACATAGACTCGAGAGGTTGGTACATGGTTGGACATTTACTCTCAAAGTAAGTGGGGCTCGAATAAACTTGATGTGTCAGAAGAAGGGTACTCTACTATAAGGATTCTTGCTCTTGGCATTGATTTAGTTCATCAGATTATTCTGATTATTCAGATATGCAATTAAAATTTTAGATTAGAGCAGCCCTTATTATTTATATATTTATTATTTTTTAAGAGAAGAGGTGAGACGAAGAAGGAAGAAAGATAGAAAAGAGTTCTAAAGATGAGAGTCTAAGGAGTCATAGAGCTAAGAGAGAGAAAAGAATTAGTTAGGATTTGATATTATTTATAAATAAGTTAGCATAAGATGGACTCTTTATCCTAGGATTATTCTAAATCTAGACAGCTCCTAATTGCCAATACCACCTTGGAGCCCACCAAGTCAAAAACTAATTAATCAACTGACCAAGTAAGGGTAAGATCGATGGAGGTCCCCTCGTTGCTTTTCTTAGATACTAATTAGATTGGCCAGGTCAGTCAACAGAACCAATTAAGAACCACCTTTTTTCTAGGCTACATCATCCTTGAACCCTTTTCTAGACACCGGTCAATCAGCCAATCTTAACTCAATCTAACTTTTCTAGGTGCCTTGTCCTATTCAGCTCAAATTTCTTAGAGACTGACATCTAGTTAATTTTAATTAATAGGCTTGCATCAATGCAACATGCAGGGTGATAGTTTGTGAGCCAAAGAAGGGTAATCAAATCTTCATCTTATATTGTTTATGGATTATTGCCATTAAAATGTCTTATGAAAATATGCAATGCAAAAATAAAAAGATATCTCAAACAAGTAAAAATCTTTTAAGTTTTAATTAGTTACTCTATTTTAGTTAAGTGTTATGTGGTATTTTTATTTTCTTTTTATATTATGTTAATTTAAGAAATAGAAATAAAAGGCAGGTGTTGCTACCAAGATCGTCGTGGCCTGTAGCTGAGGTCGAGGTCGAAACGCACTCCTGTCACTCAGGATCATGCTCGATCACCTGGACCTACAAAACAGAGTTAGTGACCCGGGCCGAGGATCTGGTGGGGGCACTCCACCGGTCAAGTCAGTACGATCCAGGGGAACAGATCCTCCTGGTCGAGCTCTGAGGGTGGACTCCATGCTAGGAGGAGAATTGATGAAGTGGAAGAGTGCAAGCGGGCTGAGCACAGAGTGTGGGAGTGGCAGCAGAGGAGAGCTCGAACTGGATGGCTGTGTCTATCTAGACCCCTCCTGGGGGTTTCGCGGTAGCCTCGAGCGTTGTCTTCCTATGCGCTGCCCCCTTCTTGCTCATTGGGCCTCACTTATCTGAATCTTTTCTTTTGAATGAGTGCTTGAGAAGCTTACCCTATTTGAATCTGTGAGCCCTCTTTTTGCTAGGGATGTTGCCGCTTACCTCGGGATCCGCCCCATGCTTGCGGGCACGTGCGGCGAGGTTTTGTGCCATGGACGGGTTGCCTTTTCATTTTGGGGGCATGGAAGCTACCGTTCATGCTGACATTCCTTCTGGTCACTCCCTTTTAAGTAACTTACCAGAGCCTTGATCGATGAGCCATCACCTCCTGGATCTGGATCCACTGGTTGACTTCCAATTCTGGAGGGTGCAGTCGGTAGGTGGAGAATGCAGAGCCTTGATCGGAGGATTCCTTCCATTTTGGTGTAAGTGGTAGCTGGGATCATCATCGTAGCCTGGCAGGCATCTTTTCACGGTCCTTGAGTGTCGGGCTACCATTCAGGGAGAGCGGCGACCTTCTCAGGTTGCAGATCTCTTCGTCTGAGGTGGAGCCGATCTAGATAGGCGGAGCTCGACTTCGACCTCGGCGTCTCGACCCAGAGGGAGCGCGGTGGGGTGAAAGAGAGGCGGAGCTCTACTTTGACCTTGGCATCTCAACCTGAAGGGAGCGTAGCTGGGCGAAGGAGAGGTGGAGCTCGACTTTAGCCTCGGCATCTCGACTTGAAGGGAGCGTGGCCGGGCGAAGGAGAGGCGGAGCTCGACTTCAGCCTTGACGTCTCGACGTGAAGGGAGCGCGGTCAGACGAAGGGGTGGCGGAGCTCGACTTCGACCTCGGCATCTCGACCTGAAAGGAGCGCAGCTGGGTGAAGGAGTCTGGGCTGAGGCATCCCACATGGCAGCTTTACCCGATGTAGCATCTGACTGGGGTCCCACGTCAGCGACCCCGCCACATCAGCAGGTTTTAATCTTGATTAATTAGATATGAGAGAAAAAAGATTAAAATTAGATTAAGCAAATAAAGCAGGTAGATATCCTAAATTAAAGAAAACAATCAAATCTAGTATTTAAGGAAATTATTTGAAAGGTTAAATAATTTTTTTCTTTTTTAGGTTTATTTAAAAAGGAAGGAACTTAAAAGAAATTTTTTTTCTTATTTTTAGATTAGTTTAAAAGAGAAGAAACTAACTAAAAGTAAACAAAAATATTTTTTTTTAGGTTAATTTGAAAAGGATGAAATTAAAAAAATTCTTTTTAGGTTAGTTCAAAAAAAAAGAAACGAATTGAAAGTAACTAAAAATATATTTTTTTTTATGTTATATTAATTTAAGCAAGAGGAATGAAAGATAGGTTCTAATTTTGGTTAATTAGATGTAAGAAAAAAATATTAAAATAGGTTAGGCATATAAAGAAACTATAGATTTTATAATTAAGATAAGAAATCAGATCAATATTTAAGGTAGTTAATTAAAAAGTTAAGTAATTTTTTCTATTTAAGTTAATTTAAAAAGGAAGAAACTATAAATAATTTTTTTCTTTTTAAGTTAGTTTGAAAAGAAAGAAACTACTTAAAAACAACTAAAAATATATTTTTTTCCTTTTTATGTTAATTTGAAAAGAAAGAAACTAATTAAAAGAAAGTAAATAAAAAAGAAATAAATCTAGGATTATGGTTGATCTCATCAAAATTTGGAACTTTCTTTTTCATCTTTTTTTTTATTTTTTTTACAAAAAAATAAGAAAAATTAATAAACTGAATTTATAAGAAATCAAAGAGATCAAAAATTTTAGCGTTCATGCCTTTCCCAGTAACAGCGTTAAAAACTTGATAAAATCACAATGTTGTCGTTAAGACACTTTGATTATTAGTTTAAAATTTGACTTCTAATTATTAAAATTGCATAGAATATAGTAAGTCAGGTCGAATCCATAAAGAAGGTAGTGCTTATGATAATCTAAAATCTTTAATTTAAAAAAATAGTTTGAAGTCAGGAAAACAAAAATTAAAAGTGCAAAAGAAAATTAAAACTCGGGTACATTCGATCTGCTAATTAGATCTTAGCATCTACATGTGAGAAAAGTAAATGACATAAATTTAAATTATATGAAAATAAACTTTTCATAAATTGAAACAAGAATCTAATTACAAAGCATTAAAAATAATAATTAAATAATCTAAGAAAGCAGTAACAAAGCATCCGAAGTTGATTGGCATAGTCTCATTGAAAAGTTAATTGATGTCACATTGCTTTCTTTCATCATACTCCATGAAGCGAACTAGGCTTCCACTTCTTCTTTCTCTTTGGATCTTGATCTAAAGATTGGTGTGGACGAAAAGATGGCATAGAAGACAGCTTCTCTTCTAAGAAATCTCACTCTTAGAGGCCAACCCGCAATCCAAAGCTAAGCCTTTTGCCCTATACCATACTCCACACTCCAAGATGCTCTCTTCTATAGCCCAAGGGTCTTTTAAATAGAGCTTGGTGAAGGCTCTAAATCAGGTCAAATTAATATGAGTATGGGATGATTAATCTCTGATATCTCTAGACCATTTGATCATTTTAGGATTTTTTCTTGATTCTGGATCTAATTGAACTCTGATTTACATGTCGTTTGATCCATTAAATTCTAGAAATCGAGCTTTTCATATTGGTAGGCTTTTTTAATCGGCAATCCAACTAATTTTCTTAAGTTTTGGAGTTTAAAATTTTTTATCAATCTTAATGTACCTACTAAAGAGAAAGTAACATGAATAAAACTTTTTATTAAATATTTTAATGGGTATGTGATGCTTCGGCTTGATATCCACTTTTCATAATTATGCTCTAATTTCATCTTTTTTAAAGATATTTTAAAATTAGTTAATTTTGTAAGAAGGTCCGGTTTAATTATGAAATTAGGATTTTTAGAAGATGTTAGCACCAATAATTACTTAAAATACTTAAAATAAATATATAAATATGTGATTTATCAATAGCTAACCACTGGAACCCCCACATGTTGTGATGCTGAGAGTTAGCTAATAGGACCCTCATCCCTCATCCTTGCTTAAGAACCAAGGGTCAAATGATTAACATTAAAGGCCCTCATAACTATTTGCTATTAACAACCCCATGGTTTCTTTAAAAGCCTACGATCGAGTAGAACACCAGATCCTTCAAATTTAATATTCTATATTACTAATGGCCTAGCGACCACAATCCTGAACCATGCAAGATGGCAAAAAATGGAAACAAAAATGATAAGCACTCTGTTGAGAAAAAGAAGGAAAGCTTCATTGATATTTTCTAAAGGCCAAAAGTCCATTACAAAATTGGTCCGCTTGAAAGCAGACCAAGGTTACTTACAAAAAGAGGAAAGAAAATAGGCCTAAGTAGACGACAAAGGATCTTGGTCACCCAAGGGACCAGCATCATCTTCAAGATTAGTGACGGTCTCATCCTTTGACTCTAATGGTAGATCGAGGAAATCCAACTCAAGACTCGAAAATCAGATTGCCACTCTGGGCCAAACCTCTTGTTTTCCATGGAGGTAGGTTATAGCACCATATTTTTTCCAATCCTCATTGCATCCTTCGGAAGCCTTGTAGGCCGCCACACTCTCCTAAGCCACTATGGCCATACATCACTCAGCCTCAAATAGCTTGCAGTGCACACCTTCTGGTGCAACACTCAATTCCTTTTCCTGATCCTCTGCTTGCATCTGCTTGTTCTTTTCTTGGGTGATTTCCTTGTTCAGGTGACCAACTTTGGCTTTAGAGGACTTTGCTACTTCAGCAGTGTTGACCTCAGCTTGAAGTGTTGTCATTTTCTTCTCTAATTTCTCAATATGGCTCCATAACTCAAAGTAATCATTTATATAGTGAGCCATCTACAATGGAAAAGGTATTAGTAAAACAACCCAAAGAAACTAAGTGATAATCTGAGGCAAGCAAATAAGTACCAAAAGGAAAGTTTAGATTGCCTCTCTTTGGTGATGAATAGCTTGTGCCCCAACTAATTCTTAAGCATCATTGGAGGATGCTCTTGAGTAACTCCCATGTGGTGGGCCAATCGTGGAGGCCGGCATCTTCATGTGGGATAGCTGTGGGGCCTTGCTCTTTGGGGCCCTCAGTTTGAGACTTGGGATGGGGTGCAGATGAGGAAGCCCCCACCATCTAGGATGATGCCCCAGTATTTAGGGCAGTAGGTACCCACTTTCTAGCAACAAAAGTAGAAGAAGCCTCTGAGGGCATGGTGACCTTGGAGGCAGCAACTTTTAGGGCAACCTCAGAAATTGAGCTCTGGTGAGAAACGAAGCAAACTCTCTTTGACTTCGGCACCAGAGGGGGTCCAGCCCTTGCTGCTCATTTCATCTTCTTCAATTCCATGGGATCCATATATGCACAAAAGAAAGATGTTAGAAATGCAAGTGAGAAATGGTGCAAAGAGGAAAAAGGCGAAGTAGTGAAGCTCTTCCCACACCTCTCGACAATGCCCGGCACAAGCCCACTTCGAAGAGGGTCTTGTCGGATAATAAAACCATCAAGGTAGAAACCTTGAAATGGAGAAGAACCTTGTATTGTGCCCTCTCCTATTCACTTAAAGCAGGGGCTTGGATTGCCAGGTTCCAAGGGATGCCCCCATGACTAATCCCTAGTCTTCCGATGGGTGCTTCATGAAAAAAAGTGCTCCTTCATAGATGAACTGAGAAAAGAGCACCTTGGAGCGAGGGATTAACCCTCGATCTTTTTCGGGGGCAGATATACCACCGCCCATTGGACCAAGGGTGTTTTCCAAAATTAAAGAAAGATAAAAAAAAATGAAGGATCAGTTCAATGCCCACCAAGAGATAATTTGCTATAAACCCACAAATGAACTGCAAGGAATTAGGTGCTATTGCACAAGGGAAAATTTTGAAAAATTGAAGAAGTTTGACAAAAAAGTAAAAAAGAGGGAACTAGACCCTGGCCTGAAGACACTCTTCATAAAGTGCGATACAGCCTGGGAGAGAGGTGCAGGCTTGGTTTGTGGGTAACGAGACTTCAAATCTGAACTCGGGCAAAATTTGGAACTCATTTCAAAGTTTGACCTGATTCACTTTCATAAGTTTGGATTAGATGTCACCTAGAGAAAACTCCTCCAAGTCCAAAACCTCGAGCTCTAGAGGAGCTGCCAAAGTCTCGATGGGAACTAAAGCCTCGGCCAAAGCCAGTGCCTTAGCTCAAGCGGGAGCTTCGATTGGACCTTCATCCAAAGGCCAAGAACCGGTAGAATTGGAAGATTCTTCCATTCCAAAGATTGAGTAAAAATTAAAAGAATCATTGAAAACTAGCATAAAATAGATGACCTCTTCAAACAAACTCTTTACAAGTTAGAATGCAAATAAAGCATGAAAAAGAAAAGAAAGAAGGAAAAGTTACCTAGCAGAAAAAAAGGAAAGAAGAAGAGAGGACCATGAAACACATAGTCAGAAGTGGAGACAGCCACTAGAGGGGATCACTAGCAAGAAGGCGAGTCCTCGGGAGAAGAAAGAAGAAAGAATAGGATAGAAGGAAGAAGAAGCCGGAGAAACAAAATTCTTGGTGGGATAAAGAAACCCTCTATTTATAAAACTCCCAAATGGACCAAATCCAAGAGTGGTAAGATTACTTTTGCTGGATGTTTGACACGTGATAGACTGAGAGTGGGTGAAGCCAAAGTCTCATGGATCAGGCTGGCTAACATCCAAATGCAATCATTTCAATGCTTCATTTTCCATGAAGGGATGGCTGGCATAGCCTCGAGCACTATGCCCTCCTGGAATGGCACAAGGCATTAAAAATTGTCTCCATTTTTCATGAAGTCCATGATGGGATGCCTTTTCAGGTGTCAAACCCTATTAATGACACTGCCTTCGTCCCATGGTGCCTCAACCAAGGCAACCCTTGATCAACCTAATAAAAAACCAACGGTCTTGATACGAGATGAGATATACAAAACTAATTGTAATAATCCTAAAGTCTTTTAATTGTGAGCAATGATCAATTAGTTTCAGCAAATCTCATATTAAAGGACTCAAAGAACATAAATGAAATCAACTAGGCAACTAGTATGATACCCGCAATGTAGATTCACAAGAACTAATTAAGAAAACATGATATGATGATTAAGAAATCACCCAAGCTAAGATTAATGCTTTCAAAAATCAGAACTAAAGAGTTGAGGAAGGGTTTCACTTACCAACAAAGATTTGAAGCATACTTGATGTAGATCAATTCCAATACTCTAGGATTCGTAGCAGAACTTCAAGATTATCGATCTTTGGGTTTTGATCTTCAACACGGTTGGTTCCAAGGCAAAGAATCCTTCACTTCAAATCTTGATCACCTAGAATCAGTCAAAAGAAGAGGTTAGATGGCATGAAAGGTGGAAAAGATGGGAAGAAAGAAGGATGAGAAGGAAGGGTTGGCGGCTTTAGGGTTTCTTGGAAGGATGGATGATGGATAACTAGGCCTCTTGCCTAAGGACCTCACGCCCGCTCCCTCTCGAAGTTCGATGCTCTCATAGCAAAGAATTGAAGATAAAAAACTCAACTTTATTTTATGAAACTAACTGAATTACAAGGGGGCATTAAGGGTGATATTTATAGACCCTTATGAACTACAAGCAAGAAAAGTATGGGTTACAACTTCTTGAGTTCTTATTAGAAGGGCAAGAATCTCCTTGGACTTGGCTTTCCTTGGACGACAACCACTTCTTGAATTCTCCTTTGGCATTATGAATCCTTGGCATTGAGCTTCATCCATTTGGGCGACAATACTTGGAATAGGGTGGGTGACAAAGACTCCTTGCTTCTTGAAATGAATTCTTGGTTGAGTTGATGAAGGGTGGCCAAGATGAATTCTTGGTTGGATATCCATGATGGATTCTTGAATTTGAATAACAAAGAACTCTTGAATTTGTAGGACTGCTTGGATTCTTGAATTCTTGGACTCTTGAAATATGAAACTTCCTTGGAACTTGGACACTTGGCTTCTTTAATTGGTGCCAATGTTGAATCCTTGTGGCCGACCAAAAGGATGTCATGGTGTGTGGTGACATGGCATGGCATGATGATGTGGCATGTGACATGTCATGGGGCATCCAAGATGATGTGGTGTGTGATGATGTGGCAAGATGGGGCGTCCAAGATGTTATGACATATGAAATGGGTCCCTCTTGGCTTGCATTCAAAATACTAATGAACCCCCAAGCTAATTACAAGACTCAATTGAAACTAACTTAGCCCAACTTGATCAAATTGAATCCAATTTGACCAAATTATGAAGGCGTAATAGGACAAAACAAAAATTAAAATTGACTAGGCTTGTATATACAGGACTTAATTGAAATTTGGGGTTTAGTGCTTATATACAGGACTCAATTGAAAATTGAAGTTTAGGGCTTAATCACAGGTGATCCACAAAGAGCTGGGATTAACTTGTCGTTTCTTTCTAGCCCTGGTGTCTGCACCATGTCTCCCCCAAGTCGAGGCAAGAAACATGGAGTATGGCGAAATCAATTCATCTAGTTTTGGATATTCAGTTTTCAAAAGTAGCTCAAAGCATAAACACTTGAAATGAAAGCATCAATTTTATTGATTCTATAAATAAATACAAGGAGGAAAACTAGGATAATCCGGTAAATACAAACATCAACACATGAACATTATCCTATTGCCCTCGTCCTCAGCCTTGACCTGTTTCGAGGATTGCTATGGCATGGGGGGCCACCGAAATGAGGATCTGGAGTAAATTTGCTTCAGTTGAGGGAAGAATCTACACTGCTAGAGTTCGGCACTCGACCAGCCTCATAGGCTCTCCACTCTATGCATCGAAGCTAGGTATCCACCTAGCTCAATAGTGCCTCAGACATAGACAGCTTGCTCTACAAATTAACCTACTATTTGTGCTTGTCAGCTTCATCTTTCAGGCCCTCGATGGTCCTTTTGGCAATCTTGAGTCTACTTTTCAAAGCCATCCTCTCCTGCATCTCCTCAGTATGCACCCTCTGGACAAAGGTTCTCTTGGTCGCGATCCTTGCTCGCTCATCCATGAGCATTTAACATAAAAATTGGGCCTCGGCTAAAGCCTCGTCTCGGGCCTATTCTGCTTCATCAATTCTCTCTTGCCCCAGGCTCAAGGACCCTTGATGGTGGATCTTACTATGAGCTTGACAGAAGCTCATCCCAAAGCCACTTATTCTCCTTGCCAACTAAAGCTCCTCCCATAACCAATTGATCCAAGTCTAGGAATCCTGCTTCGGTTATGAGATTTTGGCATGGAAACTCTCCCTCAAGCTCATAACCTCGGCTTTAGCATTCACAAAGGCTTGGACCTCCCTTTGGCAAGCATTGGTCATCCGTTGGCACATTGAAGCCAACTATTTACTCACTTCTCCAAGTCTTATTGCTGAACATACAGCATTGCTTGAAAGAGTGCCTGCATCTTCCTTTTGCTTCTAGAACTCTTATTCCGCCTCTAAGGCTCGAGTCTCTGCCTCACAAAGCTCCCTTTCAGCCTTGACAACCCTTTCATCTACTGTAGTAATCATGACTTCTATAGCCTCAACTAATTCCGCGAAGAAACACTACAAAAAAAAAAAAAAAATTTCGACACTTTTTTTGGTTTTTCCCGATGCTTTAAAGAATCGGGAAAAACTTTCCCGATACTTTAAAAAGCGTGATAAATACATCGCGTAGGTGAGAGTGGGAAAAATTTTTTCCGATGCTTTTTAAAAGCATCGAGAATAAAGTTATTCCCGATGTTTAAAAACGTCGGAAATAAAGTTATTCCGGATACTTAAAATTGTTGGGAAAAGCCCTCCGTATTCCCTTTCGCTGTTTTGATCTGCTCCTCTCTCTCACGGTGATTTGCTGGTCTTCATGAGTTTTCTAAGTCTCTGATTTCCTGGAGGGCTGCTTGGAGCGACTATGGCAGCAGCAGGCCATGAGATGTGTGAGAGAGAGAAGGCCGTGGCTTGCAGTTTTCTTTCCCTGGACTTCACGGTTTTTACGGCCTCTGTGGTTTTTTTTTTTATTGGTTGCTTGTGGTGGTATGCGGTAGAGAGGAGGTACAGGCCTTGCGGAGAGAGAAAATTAGCTAGACGTGAGCAGGAAAAAAAAAAAAAGCATATGAAAAGGCTATGGGTTGTAAACAGGGCATGTGAAGAGAGAGTTTTTGGTAGTGTTTTGCTTGTGTTTCGATTTTGCTTCGATTTGAGCTCAGAGACAAGTACCATAGTCTTGGCACTGGGGTACCTAAAAAGCCTGCTGCTTTTAGCCCCTGGCCGAACCCTAGTTTTTGATTGGAGGTTGGGTGAAAAAAAAAAGGTAGCAAGTAACTTTGAATTTTTTTTTTTAAATAATATTTTTTAAATAAAAAATTATCAAAATAGTTGTTTCAGGATATATTTATCGAAATAGATAATTTCGGCTGACGTGACGGTGATGGGGCATTTGAGTTCGTCTTTTCAAAAGATGAATCCAACTTCGTCTTTTAAAAAGACAAAATTCTTATAAACCGATATTATTTTTTTTAATTTAATTTTAAAATTTGATGTGATACGAATTAAATGGATGTGACATTGAATTCGTCTTACGGAAAGACGGATTCAATTTTGAATTCATAAAAATCAAATTTCTTTTTTTTATAATTTTATAAATATTATTATTATTTTAAAATAAAATTAGTAAATTTTAATTTTAAATAAATAAATAAATAATAAAAAATTATATTAATTAAAATTTTATATATTATTTTTTTGATAATATTAATTATTATATTATTTTAAGATAATATTAATTAAAAATAATATTAATTAACTATATAAAAATAATATTAATTTAAAATTAATAATAATTTAACTAAAAAATAATATTAATTAAAAGATATAATAATAATATATGTTATACTGTAATAATTATTTTATATTCTAAAATATAATAAATATATTATAATTTATTATATTATATATTATAATTTTTATAATACAGTATAAAAAATTTTTAAAAAAATAAAAAAAATAAAAAATAATCATCATGTCGATACTATTTGGTCGCTAGTCCGGTACCAGTTCGGTCGATAGCCCGGTGTCAGTCCGATCCCTTGCTCAGGAGCGGTGGCAGGACCCCGACGACCGGATCCGCGATCGGGTCTGTGGCATGACCGGGACAAGACCGGTGACAGGATCTTGGCGGTCGGACAGGTAGTCGGACCCGGGTGGCCGGACCGACACCGGACTGGGGGCTGGACTGGCTGCAGGACCAAGGGCCGCACCGGGGACCCTGGTCCGGCCCCCGGTGTGGGCCCCGGTCCGGCCACCTGTTCGGCCCCCGATGCGGGCCCCGGTCCGGCCACCTGTTCGGCCCCCGATGCGGGCCCCGGTCCTACCCTCGGTCTTGTCACCGGTCCGGCCCCAGGTAAGGACCCCGGTCCGGCCCCCGGTTCAGTAGCCGGTCCGGCCCCAAGTGCGGTCCCCGGTCCGGCTGCAGGACCGGGGGCCGCACCGGCTGTAGGACCCCGATCTGGACCCCGGTCTGGCCCCCGGTCCATCACCGGTCCTGCCCCCGGTCCGGCCCCAGGTGCAGCCCCTGGTCCGGCCCCCGGTCTGGCCCCAAGTGTGGACCCCGATCTGGCCCCCGGTGCGGCCCCCGGTCCGTCCACCCGGGTCCGACTACCTATCCGACCGCCAAGATCATGTTACCGGTCTAGTCCGAGTCATGCCACAGACCCGATCGCCGGTCCGGTCGTCGGGGCCTTGTCACCGCTCCTGAGCAAGGGATCGGACTGATACCGGGCTGTCGACCGAACTGGTACCAAGCTAGCGACTGAATAGTATCGACATGATGATTATTTTTTATTTTTTTAAATTTTTTTTATACTATATTATAAAAATTATAATATATAATATAATAAATTATAATATATTCATTATATTTTAGAATATAAAATAATTATTATTATATAATATAATATAATATATTATTATAATATTTTTTAATTAATATTATTTTCAATTAATATTATTTCTTAGTTAAATTATTATTAATTTTAAGTTAATATTATTTTTATATAGTTAATTAATATTATCTTTAATTAATATTATCTTAAAATAATATAATAATTAATATTATAAAAAATAATATATACAATTTTAATTAATACTAGTTTTTTTTACTTATTATTTATTTATTTAAAATTAAAATTTACTAATTTTATTTAAAAATAATAATATTATTTATAAAATTATAAAAAAAAAAATTGGTTTTGAATTCGTCTGTTGGTTTTGAGTTTAATATCACATCCATTCAATTCATGTCACATCAAATTTTAAAATTAAATTAAAAAAAAATAATGCCAGTTCATAAGAATTTTATCTTTTCATAAAGGATGAACTCAAATGTTCCGTCACTATCATGTCGATCGAAATCATGATAAATATATCCTGAATGATAATTTTTTATTTAAAAAATATTATTTTTTAAAAAAAATTCCAAGCAACTTCAGTGTTCTGACCGGTTCTGTCAAATTTCCCATTTACTGGCCAGAGGTTACAGCAGAGGCCAGAGGGTTAAACGAAAAGAAGGGAGCAGTTAACTTGTCATTTATCGAGGGATGGGAGGGGAACTGACCATAAGATATTAACAGCAGGTGCAAAATTCTCAACATGTGCTTCAAACTTTTCCCAAGAACAATTCTCTCTTAACAGCAGGTGCAAGATTCTCAACATCTGCTTCAAACTTTTCCCAAGTACAATTCTAGAGAGAATGGATTTCTACCGGAGTCCCCAAGCAGCAGCATAAAAGAAACCCACGCTTTCTGAGTCATCATGCTGGTTACTTTGGATCCTTTAGATATTGAATCGTAGCCATAAGCTTTGCTTGCAAGTTGACACTGCTCACGGTTTTTATAAAGAAAGAAGATAATGCACGCAGGCAATCAAAAAAAATAAAAATAATAACAATAATAATAAAATCTATATTTATTATATTTATGTTTATTATATTTATATTTTTTATTTTATAAAATCTATACTTATGTCCAGTTAAATTGATAGCATTAGTGAAACTAATTATCTTACATGAAAGATCAAAATTATTTTTGGTAAGGAGGATGCACTTTTTTCTTTTTAATATTCTTGAATGGCTATTATATTACTAAAATTATTTTGATTATTTTTAAAATTTTTCTGATATGGCATTTAAATCCTATTTAAGATTAATGGTTTGACTAACATTCTATTAAGTGACAGGCTAAAGTGTTGAATAGAAATAATCCTCATAAGGTAGGCATAGATTTTTTAATTACTAGGAATAAGTATAATATATCCATGTTTTTTGGAAAATTTTTGTAATATACTCAAAACTAAAAGATCTCTTTCCACGAAATGGGCTAGAATCCTGGCCATCTTCATTTAGTTCTTATAAATATCATGTTATCCATGTAAAAAACTATATTGCCGATTAGATGCAGTTTACGCTGGCTTGCAACGAGAGAAAATATTTATATTTGACTTCCAATATATGTAAAATCAAAAATAGCCTTAAATTATGGTTCTACTATAATCGTTGCCATAAATGCTTGCCTAACGCGCAACAACCGAGAAAATTTTGCAATCTATAGCTTATTTTTTTTATGTAGGTAAGATATGGTATTCCTTACATAATTCTCTTATGAAATAGGAATTTTGTCAGAATTATCGACTAAAGTTTTTTTTCCCTTTATTTGATAACAAGGCTTTTATTTATTTTACTATGATTAACCACAACTAGGGTCTCAAGTATTCAGTGTTTGCTAATGACTTCCTGAAATACAAATGATACAGAAAACAAGTGCCTTTTGTTCTCTATTTTATAAAAGAAATTGAACCCACCATACATGATGTTCATATATTATTGTATGTCCTTTTTCCAGTAAAAACTCCAAAACTGTATCTAAATCTTTTTGTTAAATTAAGAGTTTCTTTTATTATTGTGAATCCCTGGCTTTTACCATATGTCTATCTAAGTTTTTTACAAAAAGCTTACATATAAAAATAAGGACTCCAAATAAACACAAACTTTAGAAGAAATATATGCATGCGGGTAAAGAAACGTGCTAAATGGTTTTACCAATTGCTGCTGATGGCTTCTGTGAATGGATACTGCTTTCTGAGTCTTATCTTTTTGGTCTTTTATCCCATTGGAGGAGCAGACTTTTGAGTCTCGCTAGGGACGACTTTTCTTTGGATTTTTTCTTGTTTTTAATATATATTCTGCATTTTCTTTATGTTAAAGTGGGATGGATGCAAAGCAACATAAAGATAGAAACTTCCAAGGAACTTTGGAGTTTTTTGCAACTTGGAAACTATTTTAGAGGCTTGGAAACCATTGCTGGGCTCTGTTTGAAAGCAAATGATCGCTGGAGGGGTGATTCTGATCAGGGGATCTTGAAAGCTCGGTTGGATCATTTATATCAAGTTGAGTTACTTGCTTGAAGAAACAATGGATTCAAGCCATCAATTGAAACTCAACTAACCAATCTACTCACTTGACAAGACATTAGTATCCAATAATCACTGCAAAAGATAACTGCATATTCTCAAAAAAGCAATTATATTACCGGTGAACAATCATAGCCTGCACAGCTCTCATCACAACTTTTTCTTCCTATATATTAACAATGTGCCATGGAATAAACACCTGTAAGAATGATTAATTGGCAAATCATACCCCAAGTGCTACAAGTTTCCCTTTTTCAGAACCAATTGAAAAATGATGGGAGAAGTTTCAAATACATAACCAAAATGAAGAAAGTCATACCACAGCATCATAATGAAGAAAGTCATGCCACTGCATCATCTCAACCAGTAGCTTCTTCTTTTATATACCATTATTTTTTATGTTTATTTCTTTTTCAGTTAATAAAAACTTGTACATGTAGGACTACAGCAAAGAAAATTTTATTTATTGTATTTGAGCTGTTGCTGATTTATATTACATCTAAAACGAACATCAATAATTAAATTAATTAAACAACCTTCTAAAAATCAACATGCACGAGGACATATATAATCCAAATTGAGAAACAACAGCACAAACTTAGCTAGATATTAAGCATAATGGCAAGGGGATAACAAACCAAACATGTAATACATGACAACTCGAAGGTTCAATGTATCAGTGCTGGTGGGATTGCCAGGGACTAGCTGCACAGCATGCACCATACCATGTCAACACATGTTCCCAAGCCATACTAAATAAAAATGATGATGATGATGATAGACCTAAAAATTTGAAAAGCTTTATAAGTAATTAAAAAAAAAAGATTAATGATTGGCATGCCAACCATGTGAAGTGTCACACTGGCCGGGAACAGGCCAGCATGGACATATAAATGTGTAAGTTCCAACAGGTTATGGTATTCAATCTGACATATTCTGAATAAGTTAAATGGCAGTACATATATTTGTGCCAATCTGCATGTTGGCATTTTAGCATATAAGCAAAAAGCCTTATCTTCATGGCCCACCACAAAGTTCAGTATGTATCCTGTATAAAGAGCCAAGAACTTTCACAGTAGAGGTCGTTTACTACCAATACCTTCAATTTATTATGCTCCCAATTGATTTCTCAAACGTTATTTGGCTTGAAAAATACCAAGAACATGCTAGCCACAGCACAAATCAAACAAAAGCAAGCACTTACAAGGTATCCAGTTGTATTCTCATAACTTTGCAAGGGTCAGATATATCCTTCCTTATTTTGAATTCTTGGATACAGAACAAAATCTTAGTCAGCCAACCCTAATGAATGGGTGCACAAACAGGTGATTAGAGCCCACAAATCTCAAGTGAATTCCCTCTTTTAGACTACCCAAACTTAAAGAAGTTGCATATCAAATTAAAAAAATGAGCAACTAAGTTCTTGCTTGCCTCCCAAGTTTACAGCAAAATTGTCCACTAAATTTTTTCCCCATGATTTGCAGTGCTTAAGGGAGTTAACATGAACAGAATGGCATTGCTGAAATCCATAGCTTTGAAGATTTACAGGCAAACTATGATAGATTTTACATACAAAAAAGGAGATCCCTTTGATCGATGGAAGCCTATGCAACTTAAATTCAGCAGACGATTGCTATGATTTTGTAATTTTCTTCATAGGACTTAAGCTAGCATGGTATACTTCTGAGGTGGAGAGCATTTATTAAGAGAAAGAAGAATGTGGAACCTGATTCAGGAGGAGCTTAAAACAAAAAAAACCCACCAATATTTATTATGAATTTATGATTCCAGAGTAACAATTATACCGCTTTTAGAAATCTAAAAGACCATATCAGTTGAAATTGAAAAATAAAACATCAAAATCTTGACAAACCTGTTTTCTACATTATTGTGACAATAAAGTACTAAATCATGTCTAAAAATCTAGACTGGACCAAGACATCAGATCATCAAACCATTATTACAAAAAAGGTCCATCGAATCAGTATTGGAAGCCATACCAGTTAGTTACCAGGATTAGGTATGGTACAATATGCATCCCATACCAAGACGAGCTTCAACAAACTTTTTCCTCACTCCCAGTCATGGTATCACCTGAAATTGTGTGGTACAGGTTGCTACCATGCAATAGATGCACACTTCCACTTTATCCCTGTCTATGGAATAGCACACGTAAATGGTGTCGATAACGTTATCCAATACATGCACAAAGTAACCCAATACCACCATGAGCAGCAACCAAGCGAGAGCGGCAACAAGATACGTTTCTGCACCCAGAGCGCTGATAGCTTTTAAAATTGCACAAACCTGTTTCAAGACAGATGTACCGATATTCATCAGAAGATAAAACAGAAATGCATGAATTTCTTATTTAGAAGATTTAAACAAACTTGAGTACATAGCATCATTTATCATGTGTTATTCATAAGAGTAAGAGAAACAAGAATCATCTGAAAGTAGATATGTTTTTTCAATTGGTAGTGACACATCAAATGCATCATCAAAGTTCAAGAGTACTGAGAGGGCCTACACTAAAATGATAGCTGAAGATTTTGAAAGTGCAAGAAATGTAACGGTAACAGAGTTGTAAAAGAGTTATACTGATGAAGTAAGTATCCATGAGGAAGAAACAAACTGATGAAGTATCATAGCATTCATGAACAACTTCCAACTTTGTACAGAATCCATGAATTTGTAGAGCATACCCATGAATAAGAGCCGATGAAGTAACAGAGGAGACAAACAAAGGATAATAGAAGACATATCTCATGAATTAGCATATAGTAAGTTATCCATGAAGAACCCAGCATTCTTGACGAAGAAATGTCCAACTTTGTACAAAATCCATGAATTAGTAGAGAATTCCCATGAAAAAGAGTCCATGAAGTAACAGAGAAGGCATATAAAGGATAATAGAAGACATATCCCATGAATTAACATTTAGTAAGATATCCATGAAGAACCCAGCATTCTTGACGAAGAAATGTCCAACGTTGTACAAAATCCATGAATTAATAGAGAATTCCCATGAAAAAGAGTCCACGAAGTAACGGAGAAGGCATATAAAGGATAATAGAAGACATATCCCATGAATTAGCATATAGTAAGATATCCATGAGAAACTATTGAAGAATCAGAGTTGTAACAATCCATGAAAAATAGTTGCAGCAACATGTACAAAGTTGCATCATGAAAAACTTAACATCATAGTTAGCCCTAAATAAGAATTCTTTGTGAATGGGGATTCACAAAGATGGCCTCATATAGTTGAGATATGGCTTGAAAATTATAGCTATGGAAACACAAAGCAAATATCTTACATGCACAAGCCTGCATCGATGGATCGCCGGATTTTTCCCATCATCATTTCTGTTCCAGCGGTATAATGCATGGGTTCTGTTCTTCAATTCCATCTTAGAATGAGCATAACTGGCCTCCCTAAATGCAGAATAGTCTGGTTATGGCTCAGAGAACAGGGATAATAGAGGTTACCAAAATAAACCAACTGATACTAAAACTTGTTCAGACAAAATATATAAAACATGTACAAATAATAAATGTGAATAAGAATAATTTTACCAAGTCAGGTCTGTACTCTATTTCGTGATTTCCAACAGTCCAAATCCTTGGCTGATAAGCAGCACTACGTTCAATAAACCGGCCAAATGAATCCTAGCGAATGCCATCATTAAATTTATATATATCAGCATAAGACAGTTCTCCAACGAATAATACAACCTGTCCTCTGGTTTGCATGTAGTGCTCGAGAGTGGAAAGAGAATTAAATGTTTGACCCAAATCACCTAACAGTTTTTAAAAAAGACATAAATAATCTAAAAAATGCCAAATAAGTCCATAACCGGAAGACATAATAGCACGAGATTTTTTTTTTTTTTTTGAATAGAAGAACAAGAAAAATATTAGTATGACAATACATGAAATCTATGATATTGCATATACAGTACAATTTTATGTAAATGAATTAAAACAATTGGCAATTTGAAACATATATGCACCATGAAATAGCAAAGTCTCAAGATATCATAATCTAATTTATGATTTATAATAATTCTTTATATAATTCCAATATAATAATATCATATTTATGAAATAAATAAAGAACATTAATCTAATATCCTTATTAGAGTTTTGACAACATATAACTAATTATCCTCCCACTGTCTTTGATGAGAAATATGTGACAGTGTTTCACTAAATTGTGTAAAATACTATTAGCTTTGAAGCTTCTCAAGGGAGCATCTAATCAAATGTATATTAAAATTTCCACACCTACCAAAGGTCAATTTGATAGTTCATGTGTGAATTTTTTTCTTCATCCGATGTCCAAAAACAGGCAGCATTTGATTGGATGCTACAAGCTTCTCATCCACGGACAACTGGTTATTAATTTGGTATAAGTCATCATGCACGAGTGCATGCATGCATCTGAATGTTTATTGATGCCTATGAATGTGAACATGTGTTTTATAGCAAAAGGCCATTTCAAATTTTATTAGACTCTGGAAGGTGTTGATTTTTACTTACATTTTTGGTTCTCTTGATGGTAACCCTACTGACACCTATAACAGGTTTCATCCCAAGCTTCAGCATTGCCTTGCGGCTCTTTTTCTCACTCCTGCTCTCCTTGGAGCTTTCATTTGCACCTGCTCCTTGTTCACCTTTGTGGAGATCAAAGGAACAGATTACTTCCAGAGCAAAGCAACAAAAGGATATCACAAATTGTGAACCTGTGGGTTATTATGAATCAGATCATATTATGAACTTTCTGTCACAAAATATGTCCTCATAAGCAAAGAATTGCTATCATATTATCAAATAAAGAAAACTCACAAAAGAATTCTCCAAGCTGAAATGTATAAAAGATAATTAATTAACAGACCAATAATAGCAGAATACTGATATTGAAGTTCAACATTCTTCCGATGATAACACAACACAAAGCAATTCAATCTCAGTCTGCGCATTGGCATCGATAGCGAGCGGTCTGGCTTGGAGTCCCGTGTCGGCTCGCATGATGGCATTGCGGGGAGCGGTCCGGCTCCGTCCATCTCAGCCCACCCTCGATCCGCCGTGCCTTGGGGTGGTCAGGGTTGGAGTCCCCCATCTTTACCCACCCATTTCTTCTTTCCTACCACCTTAATTGCCATTAATTATCCACCAGCATCTCAAATCTCAAAACCATTCTAATCCTTTGTCTCACCACCCATTCCATGCTTATATGATGAGCCCGCATACCTCAATAATCCCAAGGCTGCCTGAAAGACTCCGGCGAAGAACGTTGCGGTGAACACCAAGCGAAGGTACAAACCCGGGTTCTTTGATGCTGAGACCTCCTTCCCTAGCATCGATGCTATCAACAGCGATGCCACTGCCACTGTCCCCACTGCCAGATCGAAGGGGATTTCTTATCCGCCGGTCAATGGAAACAAACGAGATCCGGAATCCGCGCGCCGACAATGGATTGAGGGAGGGAGAGGGAGATGACAAAGGGAGGGAGAGCTCAGTGCTAGGGTTTCAATTTCAGGAGAGAATCATGCAGAGAAGATGAGGGAAGTCCGAGCAATATATAAAAACCTCTCGATGCTTTTTCATAGCGTCGTTAACAGTTCGCGGCTTCACGACGCTTTTCCATAGCATCAGGAAAAAGAAGTTGTCCTTTTACCTTTTCGTTGTAGTGAAATTTAGGTGCTGCCCTAGCTACAAATTATTATCAACAAAGTATGAAGACAAAATGCTTGCAGAAAAATATGCTCATCATGCCTAAATCATTGATTCAAAAGCCACATGTTGGTAAGACTTGGAGTCAGTTTCCCATATCATTGAAATATTAATGGGTAGCAAAAGAGATTGCGCCAGGCTTTCAGTCGACCTTGAACCCTCAGTGGGACTTGCTGCAAACGAATACAAGATAGATGCCTTCGACTCTCCCTCCTTTGAAGGTGACCTAGCATACTGTCTAATTATTGTCTCGGGTGAGATGCTCGACTGTGTTTGGTTACGGAATAGGAGGTAGAATAAGGGGATTATCCCTTTTATTCTGCCAAACAGCACCAAAAATGAGGGTGAATAACTGGAATTCCTTATTCCGATCAAACCACGTAATTCCTGAATTCTTATTCCACAGGTGCCCGTGGAATTACTTATTCTCGTTTTCGGATTCCAGGGGTAGCGATGCCTTTGGTTGGTTTTATCTAGAAGCTTCTTTTTTCTTTCTCCCCTCTCGACGCTAGCAGTCGAACCCTGGAATCCGGAATTTATTTTTAATTTAAATAATTTAAATTTAAATTTAATATAAATAAATTTATTTTTAATTTAATATTTACATACACCTTACTAATAAATTATTTAGTATAACATCTTTTTAATAGATCATATTATTAAATTATTATTAATAATATAATATATTTACTTAAATATAAAATTAAAAAATAATTTTATAACTTATTTTATATTAATATTTGAGTAGGGGTATTTTTGAGATTTCAGAAAATTCCTCTCCTATTCTTGGTGGAATACAGGCTTATTCCTATCTCATCCAAATACCATTTAGAATAACACCGCATTAATTACACTAGAATAAGGTAGAATAACAGATTTTCATCCAAACAGAAATTGAGAATAACAACGAGAATAAACTATTCTTGGAGAATACTAATTTCTATTCCCAGAATAACTTTTTACCAACCAAACACTATCCTAAAATTTTTGATGGCCATTCTATTCCTATCAATTTCATAAAATTTTTTTGATATTCTAAAAATACCTCTTATATTTACTTATAAAAAAAAAATCCTAAGTGTATATATATATATATATATTGTTTTTCTTTTTAATTTATTTATTTTTTTATATATCTTGTCTGGTAAGTGATTTGATAGTTAAAATGTTCACATCATGACATGACTGTTTTTATAGGTACCGTCTATAAGGCATCCCCCTCCACCAAACTTTCGGTGACGGGATGGAAACAGTGTCAGTTGTTTTTTTCCCCGCAATTTCGTGAACCAAGCGAAAGAGAAAATGACGGTTGGGAAGTTTGCGGGCTTTTATTGAAACGTTACATTTCGACTAATGTCCACTGAATTGATGATAAGACCGCCAGTGCAGGACCGCGTTAGGAAATAAAAAGGGAATATCCGTGGGGGATTCTTATTAAAAAAAACAAATCCGCGTGGGATTCTGACAGGGCGTCGAGATCGAACAAAGGTTCGGAATCTTCTGAAGCTTCCTGGTGGTCTTGTTTGTTGTTTTCCTGCTTGTGGTCATCACCCCGGCGACGCTAACGTCATTTGCATGGATGCTCTAGCTTTAGTAACCCAAAAGACCAGATACATGATTGAATTCAAAGTCCAAATAAGAAGTCTCACGCCAAGTATCTCTTTGAAGAGTTTTCAGAGGCTACCAACGTACCATTACTCGAGTTCTAATCTTTTCCTTCTAAGTTTGTCCATCTCATGCTGTGGTTTTTAAACATTAAAGAAGCCTGATGGAATGCGCGTGACGCAAATTGGCACTTTTTGAGTTCTAAAAATCGGGTAGTCTTGCACCTTGCGCCAACTTTAAAGTTTCAAACAACTGCACTGGCAAGAATCCAAAAGGTTATGGTCGTAGGGTTTTCGGTCATCCTAGCTTCGAAATTTTATTTGCCAATTCGTGAGCATGCTTTCCATTTTCTACTTAAAAAAATGATTATTTTGAAAAGATTTGATTATACGAAGTGATATTTAAAATAATAATAATTAAAAAAAAAATCATTTGTATCACGTTACTCCTTCCTTCCAAGTTCGTAGAAGGATATCAAATTTTATATATATACATGCATACACACACGTAGATATGTGTATATGCCTATCATCCATTTATCTATTCATCCACACACTACAGGGAGAATGGGAAATGGCAACTGTTTCATCCCGACGCTTCTGAGAAGCGTTGGGAGCTGCCTTATACCCGCCGACGCTTATGGTAAGCGTCGCCGGAGAAGTAAAGTTTAACGACGCTTATAAGCGTCGTCGGACATTGAAATTTAACGACGCTTATAAGCGTCGCCACCTGCAAACCCGCCGACGCTTTTAAAAAGCGTCGGCATCTTCCGACG
This sequence comes from Areca catechu, assembly GCA_021397845.1. NCBI lineage: Eukaryota > Viridiplantae > Streptophyta > Magnoliopsida > Arecales > Arecaceae > Areca > Areca catechu. The sequence continues at coordinate 12,103 of JAHSVC010000021.1, read as the reverse complement.
CTTTTAAAAAGCGTCGGCATCTTCCGACGCTTTTAAAAAGCGTCGGCATCTTCCGACGCTTATAAGCGTCGTCGGAAAAAGCGTCGCTAAACTTTCTTCCCCCCCCCCCACCGAGCCCTAACTTCATTTTGCTTCAGCCGCCGCCGCCTGATAGCCCCCTTTCTTCCTCCTCCCTCCCCCTGATCCTTCATCTCCGGCGTTTCTTTCGGTCCCTCGCCGTCGAAGCTCGATCTCCGGCGCCTTCATCTTCATCGCATTGCTCCGAAGCTCGATCTGTAAGTTTTTTTTTTTCTTGCTCTGTAATTTTCCTCACCAGTGCATCGAGTCATGTTCTTTTGAAATCGTAATATGCCGGTTTGTGCCGAGAACCTCCTGTCTCTTTCCATGCTTTCCAATATGATTTTTATTTCCATATCCCAGATCATGTCGTGCATTATCACAGTCTTTTCTGCAGAGAGCTTGAGCTTTGTAAGAAATCTGGATTTTTAATTTATACAAAATGCTTAATCTAGGTAGTTCTTTCTCCTCATCCTTTTTTTGCTTGATGTATATGATTTGTATTTTCCTTCTTCTATACGATGATTATTATGATTTATATGGATCCTATGGTGTTGCAAGTATCAGTGACCAGGATAAGGTTTCAGCAATTTTTGGACTTCACGTTGTATCTTAGAGAAACCACACAGCTTATTCCAAAATCTGATGCTTACTATTTGTCCTATTCAAGCTTAGCTAAATTTTGATCATTCTTTGTCAAATGGTTTTTATGTTGTGGTGTGTACATGCTTAGACCCTGTATGCATTTAATATGCATTTTCTTTCAGTTGGCTAGATTATTTTAATATAGGTCTAAAGTGTTAATGCTTGAGTGTTCAGGAAATTTCTAATTTGCTTCTGAAATCCATGAATTGCAATCCTTTGTCAGCTTGAACTATGATATCTGAATAAAGGTAATGTAGTTATTAAAATATGTATATAAATTCAAACCTACTTGATGCATTAGATGACTCAAGAATCCCAAGTCAGTTGCTAGTGGCAGCATGAGAGAAGGCTAAATTAGTAGTGGAAAGACTGTGCAGGAAGTTTTTAGTAGGATTAAGAAGAGCAAGACCGCTTCTTTTTTCCTTCTTTCTTATTTTTTTTTAAATTTTTTTTTTCTGCAGCGATAAGTGAGGTAGTATTTTTTGTACTGCAGTGGCAGTATAATGTAACAAAATACTCAACATAGGTGAGCCACCTGAGCTCCCACACAAGCATTTACTACACGATATCCCCGGACACGATAGGGAGTGTAGTCCAGTTTGGATGAGTTGATTTGCCCGAAAGGAATGTACTTCTAATGGGTCACAAATGAAACAAGATTTCTGTGGGTTTTGCGAATCCACGTCAGGGAAATAAGATGTTTGATTAGAGAGTTGCATGACATTATGGCAGATGGAACATAGTCGTCATGAGGGAACTCAACAAAAAAAGGGGAAGAAGAAAGCTTGGAAAATGGAGGCAAAGCAAAGCGACGGGACTGGAGAAACTTATGTTGGCTGCCAATATAGTTTGGTTGGAAAGAAAGGGGATGCTGTCCATGGGTGCAGGCAGGACCCGGAAAATGTCGGAGATAGTTGGAGCGGAAGGGTGCAGGCAGGCCATGAAAATATGTAGGTGGATGGAAATGGAAGAAGAAAGAGGACTCGATGCGAAAAACTTGATATAGAAATAGATATCTTGGATTTCAATCAGCCTCCTTTCTTGAGAATGCTCATCCCTGCTTTGAAAACTGCCCAGAAATTGTAGATTTGTCCAATTCCCTTTTCTATTTGGTACAAAAAGAATGAAAAAAAAAATAGATGATATTTGTATGGCATTTTTATTAAACTACCATTTGATAAAAAATATTATTATTATCAAGTTATAATACCTATTTATACCGAAAAAGTAACCAAATTTAAAATTATATAAGTATTTAATTTTAATTTAATTTGATTTAATAAATAATTTTATAAATTAATAAATATATATATATATAATATAAATTAAAAATAGAAAATAGTTTTTATTATTTAATTATAATTATGAAAATGATAAACTATAATTAAAATAATTAGTAATAAGATTTAATAACATAGGATGAATAATATAGATAAAATAAATATACATGTAAATAATATGAATGAAAAAAATGAAGAAGTATTATAATTATGTTAAAAAAATTAATAAAGGATAATTTTCTCAAAACAAATGTTTATCTCTCACATATTTTATCCATCTTTTCTCATTCTTCTAATTTGGAAGGATACAAACCTGAGTGGATGAGCAATTTCTCCTTTTTCAATTCACCCATCATTTTTAAAATTTTTTTGATCAAATGATGGATCGATAAAAGTCATCCATCCTTTCATGATCCCAACCAAATATAGGATAAATGAATAAAAAGGCTATCTTATCGTAAGAAATATATATAGAAAACAAAACAAGTCATCTGCACGTTTAAATTAAAGATTAAGTTGATATTAATTAGACTGAAATGTATATGTAGAATGCTAGATAAATGGGTATAAAACATCAAAAAAAAAAAAAAAAACCATGATTAATGAGCAACTGATGTAAGTCATGGATTAAATTAGGTATTGAATGTTTACTCCAAAAAAAAAAAAAAAAAAGTGAGATATTGAATGAAGCAAAACATGAGGAAGGTCCTGAGGTCTCCCATCCACTTCAATTAGAAGCAAGCGATGGAGGAAAAAAAAATTTAGACTACTCACACCCCGCCCTCCCCACCCCCGAAATTTTCTAAATTTTCTACAAATACGGTGGAGGAAAAGAAAACACATAAGATTATAAATTTTCTAGGTTTCTGCATAACATCCGAAGGCACTCTTCATTCTTCATAACAAAATAAATGATCTGATCAATAATAATTTCACCATTTTCTCCCTTTACCGTTATTAAAAAAAAAAAATATCCTATATAGTGATAAAGAAATCCGAAGGCACTCTTCGTTCTTTGCTCTTCCTGCTACTACTTTTAGCCCATAAACCACACTTCCCTTCTTCAAAGGATCCCACACCCCACTTTTCATCTTCTCACCTTTTGTCCATTACATGCGAACCAATTTCCATTTACACATCATTCTACAATAAATATGAAGGCTCTGATAGATATTAAAGTGAAAATTTGGAGTACCGAAACTTAACAATATATACAATGAAAGAAGCCAAAAAAAAAAAAGAGAAGAAGAAGAGGAAGTTTTTTTTTTTTTTTTGTAGAATAATTACTTGCTAATAATTTCCTCCTTCCTTTTTCACATTACCAACAGAAGGAGGTTACTTACAAAGACTGCAAGGGAAAGAAAGAAACCAAGAAGAACCACCCTCGCCCTCACCCTCCCATCAACCTCATCTACTTCTCCAACCCATCAAGCAAGCTGGCAAGCGCTCTCATCACATTCACCTGCCCCTGGAGAGCCTCGATGAGGTTACCATATGTAGTTTTGTTACGATCAATTATGATTTTTTATATATTTTTTAAAAAACTTGCATTGCATTGAAACATAGACCCGTCAATTGATTAAAGTACATATTCTACACGATCCGTACAATTATTTAATTTTTGTACGGATGGCAGAAATATGTACAGTGGTCAATTGAATGTCCAGTTTGGACAGTTTGAGAATTGCAAATAATTTTATAGGTGCTTACATTAATCAAACGGTATGGATAGAGTTCCAGATATATTTCGGATATCATTTCTTTTTAGTTCTCCTCATACATATTTATTTGTATGGGGAGAACTAAGAGAAAATGCTACCAAAATTTTTCTGGAACTTCTATTGCGTATCCTTTGGTTACTGTAAATGACCTATATAATTAATGCAATTCTTGAATGGGATAGGACCTCTTTACCTATTAGTTGGTGATAGGGTGCATTTAATAATACTGTAATTGATCTATTGAATAAACTTATTTTAAATTTGTTCTGTTCTTATAAATATTTATTTATTTCAGTTAGCTTTTTCTTACAATGGATAAGAGTTGGATAACTAAACCGAGGAATAGCAAAGAATATCTGGATGGAGTACAGAATTTCATTAAATTTGGTATGGAGAGAAGTAGTATCAGTGGAAGATTTTATGTCCATGCCGAAAATGTGTAAATTCCAGTTCTCTATATCCAAATATTGTTGAAGAACATTTGGTATGGAATGGTTTTTTAAGAGGTTATACTGAGTGGTTTTTTCATGGAGAGTCAAGGTTACAATCTACAAATAACCAAACCTCTAACATGGAACATATACCTGATTTTGGATCCAGTAACCAACAGAAAAATCTTGCAAGAGATGATGATATCAGGGTTTGCTCAGAGATGCTTTTGAATATGGTGCTCAACATCCTGGAGATTACAGTGGAGGACAAGTAGTAGCTGGGTTACCTGAGGATCCTATATTTACTGAATCTATACATGATGGAGAGCCGATACCCCCAACTAATGTTGGAACAGATCGTTATCAAAAGCTGATAAGAGATGCAGATCAAGAATTATATGCCGGTTGCAAGAACTTTTCAAAAATTTCTTTTCTTGTGCATTTGTTTCATATAAAATACTTGAATGGATGGTCTGGCAAGAGTTTTACTATGCTGCTCAAGTTGTTAAAGGATGCATTTCCTGAAAGTACTAGTTTACCAACATCTTGTTATGAAGCCAAAAAACTAGTAAAGGAATTGGATCTTGGATACGAAAAGATTCATAGCTGTCCAAATGATTGTATATTATATCGGGGAGAACATGCCGATCAAGAGTCGTGCCATGTGTGTGGATGTTCATGATGGACGAAGCAAAAAGAAAATGAGGGTGAGGGATTAGATGAATTGGATGCAACATACATTAAACAAAAGCCGGCGAAGGTATTACGCTATTTTCCTCTTGTACCTAGATTGAAAAGGATCTATGCATCATCAAAGACAGCTTCGTCAATGAGATGGCATGATGAAAGCCGTACAAAAGATGGAATGCTGAGACACCCAGCAGATAGTTTAGCATGAAAGCATTTGATGACAGACATCCTGATTTTGCATCTGATGCTCGTAATGTCAGGCTGGGTTTAGCCAGTGATGTGTTCAATCCATTTCGGACCTTAAGTTCTGTCTATAGCACCTGGCCAGTTGTACTGATTCCTTATAATTTGCCACCATGGATATGCATGAAACAGTCTTCACTTATTTTATCAATGGTCATTCCAGGTGATAAGGGTCCAGGCAATGATATTGATGTTTTCTTACAACCTTTAATAGATGAATTGAAATAACTGTGGAAGGGTATCAGTGCAATTGATGCTTCGAATGGCCAAACATTCAATCTACGGGCAGCTCTATTATGGACTGTTAACGATTTTCCTGCATATGCTAATTTATCTGGCTGGAGCACTAAGGGACGAGTTGCATGTCCTTCTTGTGGTGAATCAACACATTCAATTTGGTTAAAACATGGAGGAAAGTTCTGTTATATGGGACATCGTCGATGGTTGGAGGCAAATCATCCATTTCGATTTCAGAAGGATTTATTTGATGGTATCATAGAGTTGGGATCTGCTCCAATTCTACCTTCTGGTTCTGATATTCGTAGACAAATGCTTGGTATCAGACACATTTATGGCAAGATGACAAAGTCCTTTAAAAAGCGAGGAAGAGATGATGTTGAAACTTCGATACAAGAAGAAGTATCGGAGGAAGTCAATACTTGCACCTTAGATACGACAGTGTTCGAGGATCCGGATAATTTCTTTGAAGTTGAAAATGATGATGATATAATCACAGCAACTACCCAACAGCATACTAAACAATTATGGAAGAAAAGAAGCATATTCTTTGACTTACCTTATTGGGAGCATAATATACTCCGGCATAATCTTGATGTTATGCATATAGAAAAGAATGTCTGTGATAATTTGATTGGAATAATATTAAATCTTGATGGAAAGACTAAAGATAACATGAAGGCACGTCTTGATTTAAAAGAAATGGGCATCCGACATGAACTTCATCCACAAGTGGTTGCAAATGATAGAACTTATATCCCTCATGCATGTTATACAATGTCTAGTCGAGAAAAAGATCTCTTCCTGACAGTTTTAAAGAATATCAAAGTTCCTGATGGATATGCCTCAAATATTTCACGATGTGTGAATCTGAAAGAGCGTAAAATTTCAAATCTTAAAAGTCATGATGGACATATATTAATGCAAGATATTCTTCCATTGGCTTTAAGGTCGTCAATGCCAAAACAAGTTATTACGGTTGTTTTTCAGTTATCATCATTCTTCAAGGCATTATGTTCTAAGGTTCTTGATCCTCAGGAGCTTGATCAGTTACAGTCTCAAGTCGTACTTACATTATGTCAGATGGAAAAGATTTTTCCTCCTGGATTTTTTACGATTATGGTTCATCTACTCATTCACCTAGCTTCGGAAGCTAAACTTGGTGGACCGGTACACTACAGATGGATGTATCCTATCGAGAGGTAATGCTGTAAAACTTAAATTTTATAATTTATATAACTTTTTCATTATTTAATATGATATAAATATCATACTTTTTGAAGGTATCTTGTACGTTTGAAGGATTATGTACGAAACAAAGCCCATCCTGAGGGCTCAATAGTAGAGGGATATATTGCTGAAGAGTGTTTAACATTTTGTTCAAGATATCTCGAAGGTGTTGAGACTGTATTCAATCGACCTCAACGTCATGGTGATACTATGGAGAATACAGATCTATACAAATTTGCATCATCCGGAAGATTTATAGGAAAAGCTGAAAGTATTGTTCTTGACCATAAATCCATGTCACAAGCACACCGTTATGTATTGCTACACAGTGACATGATATCTGACTATCGCAGGTTAGTCTATCTACACATGGATAATACTAAATATTAGACATGTTGTTGTCAAACTTATATTTGATTGTCATGCAGTGAATTTTATCTGTACAACGACAAGCCAATCATTCCACTCGTCCTAATCCAAGGATTGAACAAAGATGGTTGGTTGAGTTATTCCCTAATTGGCTTGCCAATCAGGTTAGTATATATAAGTCATATAATAATTTTATATATTTTTAACATCGAATAAATGATCGATAATTGATATTATATTTTTTAGGTACCGGTACTGATGGAGAAAAATAGTTCAGCAGAATTAATTGCACTTGCCAGAGGTCCAAATTATATTGTGAACAAATATAATGGTTTTATTATAAATGGCTTTAAATTTCATACCAAGGAGCGCGAGAAACTTAGGAAAACTCAGAATAGTGGTGTTATGATTGAAGCAGATGGAAAATCTTATTATGGTATACTTAAAGATATTTTGGAGTTGGATTATTATGGAAATTTTAAAGTTGTATTATTTCGATGCGATTGGGTGGATATAAATACACCGAGAGGTTTGAAAAAGGACTCAAACGAATTCATACTTGTCAATTTTTCAAGATTGATACATACGGGTGTGTTATTGAAGGATGATCCATTTATCTTTTCATCTCAAGCTCGACAAGTTTTTTATGTACAAGACTCGAAAGATAAAGAATGGGCTAATGTTATTAAGACAAAACCCAGAGACTTGTATGACATGGGAAAAAGGGTGGAAGAAGAAGACGATGATACTTACACTCAGTGTATGCCTTATAATATTGTACCGGATGATCATATAAATGATACAACCATTTTGGTTAGGTTGGATTCCGAGGAAGGTACAATTGGTTGATTATGATAAGTAAGTAGTTTGTAAGATGGTTTACATTTTTTTCATTAATGATTATATTATATTTTAAATTGCAATTCATTTTCGTTATAATTTGATTATAATGTTGACTAACTTATTTTTAAATAATGCAGGTTAGGTACACCATGCCTCGAAGGAAGCGATTAGCAAATGTACAGTTTCAGTTTTCCCAGTCCGAGGTTGGTACTTCATCACAGCATCCCGAGGGCAGTCGATCAGTTTCATATCGGTCTGATGGCAGTCCCTCTATTTCTGCACATCAGGCCGATGCTACTACCTCTACACCTCAGGACGACGTTATTCCCTCCGAGTCCGCACATCACGATCCTTCTATGGATCATCCTGATGACGAGCCTATCGTCGATGATATACAGATACAGGGTACATAATTTAATAATTCTATCTCATTTCAATTCATGTATATGCAATAGTTTTGATATACAATGTTCTGTAATTTTTTTTTGTAGATGGATCCGGGAGAATCAGGCGTAGGCGAGGAGCCACATTAGTCCGTGATGTGTGGCAGTTACCTGAGGGTGAGAGGATAGTGATAGAGTGCAACAAGCTAGGGCAACCTATTAAGAAAGCTGCTAGCTTGTTGACTAGCTTTCTGGGGACAGTAGCACGCCGTGGTCAGCTATATCCCCTGAATTATTCGAAGTGGAACGACATGCTTCCTGCATATAAAATAGAAATGCTACGAGTTGTGCAGGTAAAAAACTTAATATATTATTTTATATATTACATTTTTAATAATTGAATTGCTTATTTCATTTAATATTTATTCTATTGTTTAATTAAATTGTAGAGCAAGTTCGTTCTTCCTTCAGATTCATCTGATTTTGTGCTTAAGTCTCTCAATCACAAGTGGAAAGAATATAGGGCGAAGTTGAAGAGAGACTACAAGCTAGAGGGTAGGACAGAGGAGCAGGTTGTAGCTACCTGTCCTCCTGATGTTCACCCTCATCAGTGGATGGAGCTGGTGCACTATTGGTCTCCGAGAGGGCACAGGTTGTGTAGCATCATCAAACACTTCGAAATTTATTAATTTTCACTTGTTATATTTATATTTATATAATATATAATATTATTTTAATTTTATTTGCAGACGTATTCTGATATTGGTAGAGCTGCACGAGCTGTTCAGTTTGTTCCTCACACAGCGGGGTCCAAGAGTTATGCACGGCTCAGGCATGAGTTTGTATGTTTCTCATCCTATAATACTTTTAGTACACTTTTACTTTTAACATCATGTATCATTATGTTTCATGCATGTGCCATGTATCATGGTACGGGATATAAGATGTGTTATTTTGGATTTTTTTGTAATATTTATTCTTTACATAGGCTGATCAGCAGGGGAGGGAGCCTGGTGAGGTGGAGTTCTATAGGATGACTCACGTTCACCAGGATGGCAGTTTTGTTCGGGACGAGTCCAGAGATATATATGTATTTTTTTATTTATGTTATATTATGATTTATATTTTATTTTTATTAAATATTGATATATTATTTTTTATAAAATATAGAATAGGGCTACCTCTATGATCTCCGAGCGTGCTGGCGAGGGTTCATCATCTACACAGAGCAGTCGCATCGAGGCCGAGATATTCTCGGAGTTGATGGGACCAGAGCGTCCTGGACGAGTGAGGGGTTATGGGATTGGAGTTACCCCTACTCAGTTATCTGAGGTGCGTAGATATAATCGGATACTAGAGAGAGTCATGATCAGTTACATGTTCGTCAGCTCCAGGAGGAGATAGCAGAGCTCCGACAGACACGTGATGCAGACAGAGCAGAGATGCAGACCATTAGGTCTCAGTTAGAGCATGTTACATCTGTGCTGCATATGTTCATGTCATCTCAGGTAAGTAATTATTTATTAATTTTGTATGTATCTAATAATTTAGAATATATATAATGTATGTATTATAATTCTTGATGTATATCTTGCAGGTTCCTGGTACATCTGTGAGTCGCAGACCTGACGACGACCAGCCTCCCACGGATCAGTGATGCCAGATGATTTTTTTATTATTTATGTATGTCTCTTTGTTTATTTGAACTTGGATTGATACGTTTATATATATATATAACTTTTTATATTTGCTTTGTATTTGTATTTCTGTATGTTGGATGTGATATGTGATACAGGTTTGAATATTTTCATTTGTTTGTGTATGTTAAATGTGATACAATTTTGAATGTTTTATTTTCATAATGTATACAGGTTATGAATTTGTATATATGGTTATTTATTTTTTTAAAAAAAAAAATCTACCGACGCTTTAAAGCGTCGCTAAACCTGCAACTGGCGATGCTTTAAAGCGTTGCTATAACTGGAACTGGCGACGCTTTAAAGCGTCGCTAGGGTTTGAGTCTAGCGACGCTTTAAAGCATCGCTAGGGTTTGAGTCGTCACTAGCTGGTTTCAGTCTAGCGACGCTTTAAAGCGTCGCTAGTTTTAAATCTAGCGACGCTTTAAAGCGTCGCTAGGGTTTCAGCCTAGCGACGCTTTAAAGTGTCGCTAGGATTTCAGCCTAGCGACGCTTTAAAGCGTCGCTAGTTTAAATCTAGCGACGCTTTAAAGCGTCGCTAAATGCCGATGCTTTTAAGCGTCGCTATATTTAAAACTAGCGACGCTTTAAAGTGTCGGTAAATAAAAACTTAGCGACGCTTTAAAGCGTCGGCAAATGCCGACGCTTTTTCAAGCGTCGGCAGGTTGCATCCCAACGCTCACATAGACGACGCTTTAGTGACGCTTTACAAAACGTCGGGAGATTATTTAGCGATGCTTAAAAGCGTTGGGAAAGGTCAAAAAAGTGTCGCTAAAGTCCAGATTCACTGTAGTGACATGAATCATTTCGAAGCATGCAATGAGTAGATTTTATTTCTAACCTTGTTGCTTAATTTATTTTTGACTGTTGTAATAGAAATTATTAATTATTTTAACATATTATTTCCAATTACCTAACTTTCTCTTTGGTGCATTGGTATAGGTCATATACTGTGTGATTTTCACATGAAGCCTGTAAGCCACTAATATGAATACTGAACTAATTGAATCTCAGGCTCTTTTAGATGAACTTTTTGAAGTTGGGTTAGCCACCTCGCGAAACATTGATAATGAAAGGAAAATTCTTTGTGCACCATATGTGGTACAAAAATCTGAGCTGGCCCGCATCATGATTCCTTATTGTTCATGCAGATCTGACCTGGCTTGACGGGACGGGATAAGATGCTGTATCATGATGATTTTTCAAAATCCATGTACCATCACGTTACATATCTCTTCAAATAAAAAAAAGGCTTTTTTTGCCCTTTTCTTTTTAGAAAAAAATAGCCGCATCAGAGTAGAAAGACATTTCTTGCTCTACTCCAAACGAAAAAAAACTATGCACAGAGCTCCAATCACCCTCCAGAAACCCCTTCATTATTTTGCTTGCTCTCTTCTCTCCAGTGGTCCACGTTTTCATCTCAGCAATTGGTAGCGACCATCTCTATCCTGTTCTGAGTAGCTGTTGGGTTTTTTTTCATTCTCGAGCATATTACGAAAACTAAGATTTTCAATCTTTCTATCAATGAGTCTAGTAATTTCGTATTTCAATGCAAATTGCGAATATAAAGTAATGCAAGAAGGAACTACAATTGTCAAAAGGAAGCATAGTACTTATTTTTTATAAAGGAGAAGATGACATCCCCTTTAAGTTCCTTCTCAAAAAAGTTAGAGAACCACATGAAGATAAAGAAATTATATATGTAATATAATTATTTAAAATTTATATCTAAAGAGGGATTCATATATTTTTAAAAAAGATTAAATCCATTCACAAATTATGATTTCATAGCATAAAATTTATGACACAATTTATAAGTTTTAAGGTAGAAAGTTTTATAATTTTTCTACTAGTCATAGGAGATCCTAGACTTATAGCACTGTATGCTAAAAAAATTATTTTCTATAATTTTTATACATTTCTTAGTATTATGACATCATAGTTAAAATATTATGCATCCTAGTTCAAATATTATGACATCCCGGCACGAAATAAGAAACTAAATGCATTAACCCTTCTTACCATGACTTTCTTTTAACCATGGTTTGAATTATGACTCTCACAATGCCATAGCATGCCACAGTGAAAAAAATAATAAATGCAGCCCGAAACATTATTATGATACTCTAGTTCATAAATTAGGATATCCTAGTTCAAATATTATGCCATCCCGGCATGAAACAAGAAGCTAATCACTAACCTTCCTACCAAGACTTTCTTTTATTCATAGAATGAATTATAACTCCCCCAATAGATAACATGCTAGAGTTTAAAAAA